>FTPT01000033.1:63468-484973 GCA_900156845.1 Coprinopsis strossmayeri
TAGGAGAAAAGAGTGCGATTAGGGGATAAGAGTGCGATCGCGAAATAAGAGTGCGATTGCGAGGCTCGGCATATTTGATGCGGGATCAGTCGGCAAGCTTAGCCTGGTAGACAGTGCCACCCTTCCTGGACGTAGGGTTTGCATTTTCTCGCCATTTGTCCAGACCAATGGCATAGTTGTTAGTGGTTGTCGTTTACGTTGGTTTTTTGCGGTTCAAACCTCGCCGAGACCATTCTTTTGTCATACGTTCCTCCTAATGCATAGGCAATAGACCGCAGGTCTCTCTGGAATCAACTTTCACTCCGTTCTTTATTTTATTTGCTATAAGACTTGCAAGACTTACAAGACTTAAACATGCATTTTTGGCGCGTTGGAGAGCATGAGGTCCGGAGTTATCTATGGATACGTTTCTCGATATCAAGGAAACACGTACATAAATCGTACGTATATGTACATGCGGCTTGTTCTTGTGGTTACTCATGAATAGATGCCCGTTTAGTCTCATAGAGGGAGATATGCAAGCACTAACCGAATTTCTGCTAAAGTAGTACCTTGCTGTCGCTCATTGAACAACAATCTCGGACAGCAGGGGAACTTATAAGGCTCCTACATGAGGTGTCAGATGCCCTTTCCGGGGAGTTGCCGTCTTCCGAGGGTCATCGGCATCCCTTATAGATTCTCCGCCGACGACTGGAGCATGTACAAAATATCTCATTGTTTTCCCTCGGGAACGGGTTGCGGCCGGTCATCCAGGATATTCTAGGATATTGTGGAGAGCACCATACAGTGCACATGATCACAAGGTGCTTTCTCGTGATGCATGTTATATGGCGATTTAAACTACTCTGAGTCCAATCACCCCTCGATCAGGTCGTTTACTGCCGGATGGACCTTTCAACTGTCCTCGACTCCTCGTTCGTAGGACACAGGACTTGAACGTTGAACAGTTGCTTCCAGTCCCGTCTGGTTTCCGCCTAGCAGTTTTCTAGTGAGGTTCCCTCCCAAGCAGGCTGGAGGGTTGGCGTTCAGACGCTAACCGCACCATATACACACACCGATCCCGGTTAAAATTACGCATATCCGTACACTGTTTTCAAACTCATTTGTTGTTGAAATTTACTTGAAATTTGCTGGACGAAAATTGCCAGGTCCAGGCCAGGCCGCCAGCACTCCGAGTCGGAACTCGGCCAGATGAGCAGGCCCATTACAGGCCTTCCCAGGGCCCAGGGTCCAGCGCTCGAACCGTGGATGAAATCTCTCAACCCTATCTTCCAGATTAAAGTCCTTAAGGGTATCAATTAAATACACACGAGATAAGAAACAATCAATCAAGCCCTTGTACCGGATCATTGTGTCTCCCAAATACGTCAATGGTCTATCACATGTACATGAGACTTGAATTTTGAATCGTTTGGATCAATTTCATCCTGATGGAAGGTGGATATCGCAGAAACATGCACTTCAATAGGCTATATGGAAGATGAACGGCTGTTATTTCCTCGGAATCGCAAGGGTAGACTTACTTTAACACTCGAGGTCCCAAGTCCATTCTCGCGTCCCTTGGCACCCCTACTAGCTAAGGAAAAGTGTTGCGATTGTCTCGACTGACTCTGCCAAGAGTAGTCGAAGCCAGCGACCTCGTAAATTGCGTCTTCCCTCCCGCGGTTTGGTTTTCTTGAAGTGAGCCTAAAGAAAAAAATGAGCGGAGGGACATTAATTGGTGCTCTCTATGACTCACACAGCCAAGACCGAGTTGATGTAAACCTTAGTCAGGACGTCAACGATGACTGTTATGTATGTGAAGCTTTGCTTCACGGATAATGCCTGAAGCCTCTGTTAGCGCTTCTCCCAGAGATTTCAACTCATGCACCAACAATTATGAATCCGATCAGCGCTACGCACGCTGACAAAAAGCCAGTATTGATAGTGTAGACCATGAGAAGGGAAATCTTGGAGTCCGTCCTGTGTATACAATTTGTGAATATGCAGCACCGGGTGAAGAATATATTTACTCACCCCATATGTCCGGTTCTCTTGCTTGATAATATATAACAAAGTCCGAAGGCAATAGCAGCGCTGGACGCGACATCAAATCCAAAGCAAGTCTCAACCATCCACTGCATTTCAAGTTACCATTTTGTTACGCGAATTTCGTTTTTAACATTCGAAGTGGGATTTAGGAACTTACAATATATTTTTCAATGTCGACGAGTTTGTGTTGTCGTTCACTATGTTATCCTTAGAGGTTAGGAGAGTCCTTCACAAGGAAACAGCCAGGTCCTACGCACAAGTTTACAACAATGCCTAAAAACTCAAGGATAAGTAATGGTAATTATCAGGCGCACGAAATGCGGACCTATCTCAATTCCTAGAACCCGAGCACGTCAGACCAAGCCACGCATTGTACAAGGCATAATCGGTACCCACCGAGACGTGGAAGGACAGTCAAGAACTGGAAACCCAACGATTCATGAGGAATCGAACCACGAATGCAGCTACTACAACTCACAAGGATGGCCAAGACAGCGAGTCGGTGCAGCCCAACTGGAAGCTTGAAGTCAGAATTAAGGTTTACACGCGATTATCCCATTCTCACTCATGTACAGGCGCGAGACATAGAACCTAGGATGATTTGAGATATCATTCAAGCCAAAGTAAGTTTTGTGAATGATACTCACAAGTTTGAAATTATTCCGCTCAGGAACTATGATCCACGGTAGGGTCGATGAGAAACCGTAGTCCCTGAGGGTGTAGACGGCGAGTACCTACCGCTAGTGAAATCCCAGTCTAAGCGTCATAATGCCCCAACATTAGCATGTCATGAAGACGTATGGAATAGGAATCGCAAGTGTCTTACCCTTAGGGACCTGAATCGTGCGTTAAGTTAGCATGAAACATTCCAAAATTGACGTACTAACCATGTCGTCTCGAAAACGGCAGCTGCGTTCCCAAAGTTCCGGATGGCGTAGTGATAACTGAGTGCGAAAACAAGTGCCTGGTCTAAGATTACTCCGCCCTCAACGGCATATTCATGTTACGTACGACCAATGCATTGCAAGCGCGGTGTAGAGGGAGTCCATAACCCTGATCGGACGTAGAATGACTTTAACTCAGGGCATTTATAATCCTTCGATGAATGAGCACTGACCACAACACGGTGACCTGGAGGGAGAAGATGTAAGATTAATCACTCGAGCGTAATGCTAGGATGATTGTTAGCAAGACAGAAGCTCACCAGAATCTTCAAAGACAACTGGTCTTTAGGATACCGCCGATAATACTGATATGCCTGCTGCGTAGTACATCCGTAGAACCTTTCACCACGCCAGAGCAGTCAATATGAATCCCCACGGGGCACATTGTACCGAAGAGAACCATCGAATTTGCTACTCACATCGTGGAAAGGAACGTGCCGATGAGTAAGGCCCCGTGAAAGCGCTCTATCACATCCTGCGGTATCTCGGACGACATCCTTTGGTACAATGCGGAGAGGGCGACAGCCAGGACAAGGGGGAGCAGAAAATATCCCAGAAGCTACCTCGAGACTTTGTATAAGACTCCGCCTTTATGGCATCCTGTGAGAATATATAGAGCCTCGAGTTACTGAGCACGAGTTAAAGTGGATCCATCAAGGTGGGCGCTGGACAGCTGCCAAGAAGGTAAGAAGAAAGATGGGAACCATTTGTTTGAGTGGAAAGATCTTAACAGTGGCGAGATCAGTCCAGAAACAAGACTGCCTTTATGCGATCAATCGATTCTGCATGCCAACTTGCAAAGGATTGGGCTCGCACAGTAGCCGCACTAAGACCTTCCGAGATACCTTAGGGTTAGGATACTCACGTCTTTCAGACTCGAACCACGGAAGTCAGATCTATGGGAACAGTATGTATGTTGACTTCCTCAGGTCTAATTAAGATTCAGTGAGAGACTAGGACCTCCCGTGAAGGCCGTCAACCAGCCGAAGAATCCCCCGGTGGGAGGTTTCGTGCTGAATGGTCTATTTTAGGAATATAAGGTCGGAGGATTGATGCTCTGGGAACCCCGAAACGATTGCGCTGGGAACGATCAAAGCTCTCCCGATGTTGAGTGATAAGTTAGAGATGCCTAGGAGGTCTTCGTTGAGGTCTGACCGAGGATTCATGCGCGGTAGTATGTCGCTTCTAGGGTTCGCCCATCCGAAAGCGGTGTCGAGGCATATCTAGATTTCCTGTCTGATATGGACTTGTTTGCCTTCCCTCCAGCCCAGAACACGTTGAACATTGTGTTATCTAGTGAGAGAATTAGGCGCCCGATCCTCGATCCGACGGACGGACTGGAACTCAAGAAGACCAAGCCTTGGTAATGAACTTAATTGGATTAGGAAACCCTAATTGACAGGTTTCTCGTTCATATGCCGTCTGTTAAATGTTTCGACCTTGTTCTAATGATCGCATGCCAACTTCAACGCCAACGCCATAGGTTGCCCTAAGCCATCATATCGGTAGATAACACGACTGATATGCAGAATTGTTTGAACAAGCGAAGGGTATTACCATCGCTACTATTGTGTAAAATTCAGGAGAATTGAAACTTGATTGCTGCAGATAATCGAACTAGTGTTGAAGTTCGAGGACAGACTCAAATCCGAGAGATATCATGTGCGGAAACTCGGGAGAAGTGTTTCCTCTTCATTACCTTCATTGGATCATGATCGCCGCCACAGCAAAGTTATTGTTCCCCATAAAATGCCAGACGGGGAACATACTAGTCATTCAAGCTGGGGTCGGCATCGTACATAAAAGCCTATTGACAGGGCATGACACCGGGCCAATGGCATGAATCTCCAGTCCCACCGGAGGAGTACGATGGCCGGGAGGGTCTGTCGACTTATCTGTCTAGCCATTCCGCTGCCTCGTGATCGTGGAGCGTACTTGGAACGGTGTTCCCAGTTTCTTCTCAAGAAGCTACATACCATAAATGTTCACATTGGCGTGCCAGTGCCTTAACCACGTTAGGTCACGATTGTCATTAACAGATCGATGGGTGCTCGCAGAGTACATACAATGCCGATCACCGATATGTCATCATGGGTTCCTTCCCTGACAATGACATTTCTTGTTCCAGGCCGCCGCGGGTATGTCACAGTGCATCGTGTATAAGCCATGTCAGTGGAAGATATAGGTTGGTTGCACCACGTGAATCAATGACGACCAATAATGGTCACAGAAGGGCGTACATATCGCGCCCGCACAAGATTGAAGACGAAGTTGCAGATTTGCCTAATCCCTACTTTGGCACTCAACGTTCATTTGTTAGAAAAATCACTGCGTCAATACATCATTACAGTTATGAAAGCCTCTGTACTCCTGTTACAGGTCGTAGATGTCGATCGGGGTATCGCAAGTGATACTCAGCTCTACGCCGGGAATTTCGAGCGACAGATCCTTCTCCCAATCAGTTGCATTGCCCTGCAGGTGCGCACGAACATAGTGAAGGGCGGGATTGTCTATCCCTTGAGTCCGGGACAAAACCATGTCCGACAGCATGCCATCCTTTGATATACACGGTGCCAGTTGAAGGTGTTGGATATTAGGCAAAGGCTTCGAAGAATCCGTAAACGTCAGGTCCTTCAGAGTCTTGTCAGAGACCACCACGTTAAGCGAAAGAAATTGAAGCTGAGAAAATAGGGGAAGAGACAAGTCACAGTGCTCGCTCCTTCCGTTCGGGTCATCTTCATTCCAGATGCCGGCAAATGTAAACGATTTCAGGCGACAGCGCGACCGGATATCGAGATCTTTCAATATAACCGAGGTGTCTTGTATTATTGTGGGCGTAGGCGAATTGGCGGAATTGACAGTGATATCCAAGTCACAGAGCGAGGGGAGGTTGAGATATTCCAGCACTCGAGGGGCACCGGACACATATTCGAGGATGAGAGTGTGAAGATTGGGCACGGTGATTATCGATGTGGGAGGAGAGCTGGGCGGCTCAAGACCTCCAATTGTGCAGTGCTCGAGCGAGCTAGACGCTTCCAACATCTGGAACACTTGCTCGGCTGGCACGGTGAGGGCATGGACCTGAACAGATTTGAGGTTATCCCAAGGAATATTCGGCATCCAGGTCGGCTCAAACCAGCTACCGTCCAGGGATATATGTTGGAGTTGTTTGGACGTGCAAAGCCACTTGTAAAAGTCACGATTGACATCTCCGGACCAGATGACGGAGAGAACAAAGGATTCCAGGATTGGCACTTGCTTCCCTTCCCAAAGGCCGTCCAGCTGGGCTCCCCCAATATTCGCCTGGAAATGCTTCCATCGATGGGACTGAGAAAAGGCTGCCTGGAGAACCGATTTGATCGAGGGGTCAGTGGGATCAGAACCCCAACCAAAGTATTGCGTCAATTCGAGGGATAGAGGGACTGATTGTGATCTCTCAAGCCAAAACTCGAACATGAGTACATCATTGGGTCCAGGATCAACGACGTAGATAGTCGACCAGAGATTCGGCATGGAATGAGCAATGGATCTCCACTGAGAACACACGTGTCCTAGCACAATCGGGGTATTGGAGTGGAATTGGGGCATTGACGATACAGAGGGACGGTACTCTTCGTCTTCATCTTCACCGTCTTCATCATAATCCTCGGGGATATCACCTTCATTGCGGTCAAATGGAGTGTGAACGTATAGGAAGAATATGTCTTCGACGAGTTCTCTAAGAAGAGAGTTGAAAGGGAAGACAGATGTCATGGACTGAGATTGGGTGAAAGGGTGCGTCATTTTCGGACGCTTGACTTGAGGGAGATTCTCGTGGGAGTCAAGTGACATCTAGACATTGAAACGTCAATTCTACGGAATAAGTTACTCCAACGATTCTACTCACTGTAAAGAGATGCTCGAATATCTCAGTATTCTGGGGTAGCAGTGAAAGCAGTGTCATGTTTGGGGAGCTTTTTAGCATAGTCCTGTGGTTACTCTGGTCTGTTGAAATAACATGCAAGTTTGACGAAAAGGCCATCTCATCTGTGGCCGTGTTACAAATGACAAGCGAGACGCTGACATAGATTGGGGTAACAATCTCGACGGATACGCAGGTGCTTAAGCAACACTAGTTCACAGTCCGTGATTATGTGTTCAGTACAAAGGTGATAAATTCGTACCTATTAGCTTGCTGTACTAACCCGCACATGACTGCTGTTACTTGTCATTGCTCAGTCTCACTGAAACTGGCAGTACCCAAGGGAATAATCAAGTGGTTACAGTAGTATTTGTGGCATCTCTGAGCGTTAAACAATCGTATCCCCTAAGAACATGGGGGATATGGGGGAGCGAGTGGACATCTGTGGACATGCAAGTGCTGGCCCCAGCCGCCAACTTGAAAGCGCCATGACGTCAGAACATATCCGGATCATGGAAGTGCCGAAATGCCGATATCAAAATTCTCACATAAGCTGCGGCTGAGGCTGTGGTGAACTTAGCGACGACACTACCTCATCATGTTCCTGTTCAATAGCCTGCGACCACGATAATACGTATAATCAAGAAGCTATTAGTGTACCGGGTGCATATGTCAAAAAGGTATCAGTGCAAGGCCCAACCGCAAACAGCCGCCAGATTTCTTCAATTGTCTTGTTTCATCACGACCTTATTGTTTTCATTGTCTGAAGGGCCAACAATAATAATCAAGATACACTGGTGCTCATAAGTGCATAACGACCGAATAGATTTCTAGTAGCTCCTATCTCTACCCCTCAGTTGAGATCGCTTTAACCCTTACCACGCGACATATTGGCGCGATAGTGCCCAAATTTACTAGGACCGATACCTTCGCTACTACTCTGAAGACTTGTCCTCTCGCTGGGTGTACGTAAAATCCTAGTTTGTCTCCGGCCATCTTTGATATGTTGCAGTTTTCGATAGGTGAACGTCTCCAGCGATATAGCATATCGGCAATCAGGCCCAGGCTTCACCTGCTTGAGCAAGACAATTCCATTTACGTCGCACACAATGTCTTCTCAGACTCTAAATGCGGCTTCCTCAACTCAGACTTCCTATCTGCCGCTGACTGAAGCCAATCTTAAAAGAGCGACTCGGCAATCACCTTTTTTTGATTCATCTCCTCCTCCCGGACGTGGCTTGCCAGTCCGAAAGCCGAGTCCTCACCATCTGCGACCATCTCAAGATTTCCCGACTCAAAATGCGATTCCGGACTTCTCGAGAGATCCGTCACCACAGTCTTCACAAGACGTCCCATGGTCCCGTGAAGTTAATCGCCAACACTCTCCAACATTCTCCTTCTCCTCTTCTTCAATAGGAAGAACTTGGCCCCCAAGAAAAGAGCCAATCCCATTTAGCACAAAATTATGGACGACAATCCAACCCCTCTTAATGTACCCTATCTCACACTTAATCTCCATCATTACGTTCATACTCGGCTGCGCAACAGCAATCATGCACTTCCCTTTTCTCCTTGTCTGGTACATCGGAGAAGAGGTACGACATATCTTCCTTTCCCCCTTCGAGTCTCGACAGCTTTCTGCCAAGAAAAAGACCCGGGCTCGTCACTTCATCGTTGACATACAAGATGCAATAGACCGTGTAGAAGTCGAGTCGCTGCTCATTCCCCGACATGGTCCACCTCCACTCCCTACCAATGTTCTCCCACCCGCTCCTCTCTCGTCCCCTTTCCACATCCCCGAGCCTCAGCCGCCAATTCCTGCTCCCTCAGCGCTGCCTGTCCTTGTCCCCGCCGCATTTCACCCCTCGACAACGATTTCAGGACGCGGAAAAAGGGCGACCATTGACCGTACTCCCTCACCTCCACCACCACTACCTCCGCCGGCAAATATCACGCTTAAAATGACCCTTGGAATAGGCAAGATGCGACGATTCAAGAGATCCTTGGAATACTTTAAGCCTGAGGTAGACGACGAGCTGTGGGATGAGTTTACAGATGATCCGACCCTTCACTTTGGCGAACCCAATCCTGATCAACCTCACAAATACGCGCTCCACCGACTTGGCTGGACAGGAGATATTGCTGAATTTCCTTCTGCTTTGAAAAAGGCGCTAGTCTTCCCGCTGACCCATTTGACCATGACAAATTGTCGGGTATCGATCAAGGACGTATACACGATCCTCACTCTTCATCGCTCCTTACAGTCTTTCGATATCCGTCAGGTCGTCGATATGGACCCTGTCATCCAAGAGCCCGAAGAAGGGCCGGTCAACATCTCAGCGCTTTCACTTTCTTCCTTCACCCTAGCGTCTCGCGTGGCTTTGGACAACCTGTTTGGGAGAGTCCAATTTCCGAAGCTTGAGAGTCTTTCCCTTCGCCTTTTCGGATCGGGGAACGGGACTGATTTCGATGCGATCCTTAAGTCAGTTAGCCAATCGTCCCTTGAGACCTTGCGGCTCCGAGGAGATATCCATGTTGCCACGGTTTCAAAAATCGAGGACGAATGTTCGAAGTATGGTGTCGTCGTGGACATTGCACATACCATTGATGCAGTGAGAGTGAGACGTACTCGGCGTATTCGATTCTGAGGGGCACCTGGCATGCTGTGCTAGATACTTGATCAATACTTATATGGCGACTACGAATAGAAGTCAGTAATATCTAAATCTATGTGGGGAACGTCCAGGGTCAAGTCCAGTGTGCGTGAAATTCCATAAAAACCGGCCTTCACACGTCGCAGAGTCTGGGATCGCGAAAGGACCAAGGAGGCAAACAGACCGTCAGTGGAGTAGCACCGTCCAAGTTCGAGGTATTGGAGATGAGGGAGAACACCTTCGTTCAGGGTAGACAAAACGATGTCAGCAACTTTGGATTTGATCGAGAGCTCTGTGAGACTGGACATGACTGGTTCTCGGATGATCTGGGCCAGTGCCTCTTCCTGACAGCCCGTTTGTGCACATGTGTACTCGAGAGCACGCAGCTGGCACCTGGAGCGTCGGAGTAATTCGACCAATGAGTATAACCCTCTGCGACTGCACCCTATTGATCCAAATCCGAGTCCGAGGTTTAGAGAAACTAGATTGGGAAGGATAAGGCGATCCAACACGTCGGCCGAATCCTGAAGCATACCCAAAGTGAGGGTCCGAAGGGATTTCAGATGAAGAAGCCCTCCACTCTGGTCTTTGAGCGATCCTTCGATGAATGCAACAGAGAACCGGCGCGCATTTGGGATGGATGATAGTATAGGAAAGAGTTGGGATGAATGCAGATGGTTTAGGTGGACGGAGTGGAGCTTCCCCCAAGGGGCAGTAGCCAAGACGGTGAGATCCGTCCAAGATGTTCCGAACGACAGTCCTTTGAGGGATACAGATGAGTATAAATACTCACAGACTTCCTTCGTCTTTGAAGAGGACCAGTTGAGGAAGTCTATCTCCGCATGCCGTAGATCATGCAAAGGGACAGAGTCGAGTTGAGAGAAGGATGTCTGTGCGTTGGAGCGTAGTACGAAGGAGATGCTCCTCCAACGGCTTCGATGTGCCAAAGCAAGCCGCAGAACAAGCGGTATAACACATTCGCCTCCCCTCTTCAAGGACCCCTGTACGATGGTTAAATGCAATGGACAGTCGCCTGATCGGTCCAGCCATGTTTGAAGTATTGCAACATCTCGGGATGTGGGAAGGGTGACGGAGATGGTTGACCATAGCCCGGGGGTCGACAAGGATAGTGCTCTCCAATACCCGCAGACGTGTCCCAAAAGTATTGGGTTGGTGGAGGTGCTCCTTGAAACGGCGACGTTACCAAATCGGGGAGAAACGTCCGTGTCGGTATATGTGAATGAGTGCGTGTAGTGCATGAAGATCTCTCCGAGCAGCTCGACTGGGAGGTCGTTGATGTGAAAAGGGGCTTTGAACGGCGTGGATGGTTTGTTGGGGTTTTCGCTATCGATTTCCATGTCATCTGACACAGTCAACCCTTGCATGTAGCATGAGAGTGTAGGGGAGGGCAGTCTCATTGGCAGTCCATGAGACTGCCCTGGGAAGAGCCAGCCTGAAAGCTGCCTCCCAGCTTTCCAAACAGGCGACGAGGTCCTCCACGGAGAGGCAGGGGAGTGATGTAGGTCGCCCATCACGACGTCTTCGTCCGCCTGCCATGAGACTCGGAACGACATGGTGAATGAGAGTAAGTGCCAAAATTGCACTAGAGCAATTGCCTGGGTATGAGCATGGCTGAGCGGGGAGGGCGGGAGAACTCACAGCACTGCTTGATAGATTTGTGATGCGCTGCGCTCAAGGCGACAGTGATTCAACGCGTGTTCCTGCCTGCAGGAGAAGAGAGGTGGAGAATTGGAGTCGAATTACCAAGAAGCTGTAACATTACCTGTGGGCAGTTGTTATATAGGTCAAGTTCTGAGTGTGAATCCCAGATCCCTCGAATCAACCATACCCAAAAACTGAACAAGCTAGGTGCTTGTTCTTGACGTGTTGGAACATGGACTACCGTAATACTGTGCGCGCGCTTCTTATACGAATCAGTTCCAGGTTGCTATACTGTAGGCCCCTTATATTCTGGGGATCAGACGTGTCAAGAAGGCAGAGAAGACCGAACGAACACGAAAGGAGAACAAGGTGCAAACAGCCCTTGATCGTGCTGTCAACTCCCCGTCAGTCCGGATCAGTGCGATCATTGACCTGATCATGGTCATGGACTATTCAGTTAGCCGTGTTTACCTGTTGATAAGCTAAGTAGCCTTCAGAGCTTCAGAGTTCCAATTATCGAGACAAGGAGCTAATATACACTCCGTAGAAAAACATTGGCGGTCGGTTGGCAGGAACATCAATAAGGTTCAACCGGTCGGCCGGTCGCATCATGGCATTTGGCCGCAACTTCGGAGGCCCCCAAAAGTGAACAACCCAATGGCTAAAGTCGGACTGTTTCTATATATCCCGTTACACTCTCATATTCTGTGAGTCTGTGATCTCTTGTCGGTTTACGTGTTGTCAGAGGAGGAAAAGAAAGTAGTAAAATGAGAACAAGGGAAGGGTACTATAGGGTTTGTATAGGGTCTGACAGTGGGAATTCACGGGATCCGGAGTGAACGTGCCGGCTGGCGATCATTGATCCTTGCACCGATTTAGGTCGGCAAACCGGCATCGCGGGAGCCTATATGGTTGCAGCGGTAATTGCAAAAGGACTGAATTCGCTCGAATTGTAGGTTTAGAAGATAAGATACAACAGAATGAATTATTTTTCCTGTGTAAGCCATGGAGAAGGGCTAAGCAAGCTGAATCTATTGGAGGACTTTGCTAAATCCTAACACAAATTGGGGTCCGGGCTCCAACTTTGAATAGTTTTGCCAATGATGATATGGGGACTGAAACGTTGCCAGGCTATATCTAATCGAGTCGGCTACCTTGAATTACTTTAGATACTTAGAAATTGTACTTACTTGCCCGTGTTCGAAGTCCGAATCATGATTCCCTTGCGAGCCCTTGGTTCAACTCATGTTAGCGTTTGTTTGTTCGTTGTTTGTTCGTACCAGCATTGTCCTCGCTCGATGGCTTACACCGCCCAATTCATGTGTCCTCTCTTGGTAACCGGTCCTTAAAGCTCTTTACCTCGTCTACTACTCCTACAAGTCCTCTCAGAGCAGGTGGGGAGCACATTATGTCGTAGACAGCCTAACCCCATATTTGATCTCATTCTGGTAGCGTTCTCGCTGCGCTCAGGGATATCGTTTGGTGAAGGACACGTGTGTACGGCGCTTGCAATCACAGAGGGCTACTGTACATAAAGGCAGATTTTCGTAGGTCATGAACCCACCCATGTGGCTCAAACGCAAGGATTTGACTTGATCGGATACATTGGATTTAAAATTCTCTGTACTTCTACTATTAGTCACTCTAGGCTTATACATCAGTCTTCAGAGGGCGCGGACATTTACCGGTAGGCCATGAGTCTTAGGGAAGCGTGTGGCCACTGATTGTGCTCGATAATCCAGGTTGAGTCCAGGCAAGGCGTCATTATCGATCTTTCCCACCATAAACCTATATAAACTGGCCCCTGCTGCTGCCATCGATTTCAAGGGTTATCCTCCTTCTTGTGTGAGCATCCCAGCTGCTCACCGCTTGCCCACAGGCCTTTACCAGAGACCCAACCCACACAGCCGACTTCTCGTCCTGACAGCGCCGGTACCAACACTTTCCGTCCCCCCGTCACTGTCCCAGCCTCTCTCAGCTCTATTAGTACCATCACGATGCGTGGTAAGAGGGTTGCTCTCGACAGCAATTTTAATCCTCCCCCACCTCCACCTCCTCCCACCCTGCCCAACCTGTTGCCTCCTTCAATCCCAGCCGAGATGCATCGCGGCAGGCACTTCGGCACCGACAATGATCCAACCCCTCATCCCACCGCTCAGGAGCCACCTCGTCCAGTCAAGATGGAGGTCCTGTTGATTCTTGGTCTCGGTAGGATGCGAAGGCTCCAGCGGACGCTCAAGTTTCTCGAACCTGAAGTCAACGATGAATTGTACGATGACTTTACGGATGATCCTGTCTTACATATGGGAGAACCGAACCCCGATCGCCCCATGAAATACACGCTGCACCGCCGCCAGTGGACGGGAGATAATCTTTCCTTTCCTAGTGCGCTCAAGGAGGCATTCGGGTTGGCCTTGTACCGCTTGGACATCACTCACTGTGAAGTGGCCTTGGAGGACATATTCACCATCCTCGACATTCAACGTAACTTGCGGTACCTCGATATTCGTCACGTCATCGACACAGTCCCCGTCATCCGGGAGCCTGAGGCGGGAGCCATAGCTGTTCCAGGGCCCTCGTCCCAGGTGCCCGTAGTTGAAGAAACCGGGGGCGTGGAAATCCCAGTACCCTCACCCGCGTTTCAGGTCCCACTCATAGACCTCATCGTCCCATCCCAGCTTGCGGTCCGGTTTGCGTCTCTGTTTGTATCCCTCCGAGTTCGCGACTCTCAAAACGTCGATATGTCTGAAGAGAACCCCCAGGACCCGGAGCGTCACGAGGAGGGGCCTCGACCGGAGCCCTCCGAACCGATGCCATGTCTTACCTCCCTCACCTTATATTCCCGAGTTCCATTGGACCGTGTGTTCACTCGTTTCCAATTCCCAAATCTCGAGGCACTTTCTATCCGCCTTCTTGGTATGGGAAATACGACCAATTTCGAGACAGTTTTCGAGTTCCTACCCCAAGAGACGCTTAAAGACTTCAAGTTGCGTGCCGACCTACCGGACTCGGTGTTTTCGGCCGTTAAAGAAATGGCCTCGGAATTCGAGGAACTGACTGTCGATATAGCGTTTTATACTGATAGAGTCATTCCCAGACCAAGGCGTAGGCGTTTCTAGTACATTAGCCTGTAACTAAGCAAGCTTACACCTAGTAATCGTACAAGTCCCTGATAGCTAATTCCAGTCCGGGAGGTTTAAGTGACGTATCCAACGAACGTGGTAGGCCATAAAGCCTGACATGGACACAACGCAGCACATGCAACCGAGAAAGGACGAAGGACGCAAGGACACCATCTGTCGTCCGGCAATGCCGAAAGTTAATAGATTCAAGACGAGGAAGTACCCCATCTTGACCTAGCTTGTGCACGAAACTGTCAGTGATCTTGCTTTCGATTGAGAGATGCCTGAGATTGGACATGGCAGGGTTACAAATGAGGCCAGACAATGCATTTTCGTTGTGTCTCGCTGCCGCTGTAAAGGATCGGAGTTGGCACTCAGAGCGCAAGAGCATTTGCTCTACGGATCGAGATCCCTTGCGGCCGTCTGCCATGGATCCAAATCCCCCTCGAAGCTTCAGCTCGACCAAACTTGGCAGGGTGAGGCGGTCGAAAAGATCGGACACATTCCATAAAAGACCTAACGAAAGAGTGTGGAGGTGGGGCAAACGCAAATATGGAGTTGACGGAGCTTGATCCTTGAGTGATCCTTCAATGTGTGCAGCAGAGAACACACGTAGGGTGGTGGAGGAAGATAGGATGGAGAAGAGCAGAGATGAGTGCAAGTGACCCAGTTCCACTTCCTGGAGTCTTTCCCAAGGGACATTAGAGAAGGTTGTACTATCCGTCCATGACAGCCCAAACGCTAAGTGGCGGAGAGAAGGGGACCTATAGAGATATTCACAAAGGTTCTTCCGATTGTCAGGAAACCAGTGGAGGAGGGTAAGTTCTACCCGCTGCAGTAGCGGCAAAGGAACCTTGTCAATTCCGGAGAAGGCCTCCTGCGAATCAGGTTCAAGTAGAAGCTTGATGGATCTCCAACGACCTCGGTGGGACAATGCCAGCCGCAGAACTTCCCGAATGTTGAAGGCTTCTTTCCGCGATGACCTCTGTATGATGGTCAAGTCGAGCGGTCGATCTCCAGATCGCTCGAGCCATGTTTTAAAAATGGGAACCTCCCGAGATGTGGGAAGTATGACGGCAATGGTGGACCATAGCTCTGGCATGGATAATGACATTGCTCGCCAATACCCGCAGACATGTCCTAAAAGAACTGGATGTGTGGAAGGGCTCTTCACAGGGGCAACGTTGCCGAATCGGTAGAACGGCTTGGTCTCTTCTTCTGTCACATCGTAGAACTTGTTGTCCGGGGGAGAGTTGACGTAGTACATGAAAATCTCCCCGAAGAGTTCAGCAGGGAGGCTATTGATATGCAACAAGGGTCTGAAAATAGATGACTTCAGACCATCGGCACTTCTGACTTCCCTGCCATCCGACACAACTGGGTGCATGTGGTGGGGTGCCGAGGGGACGGGTAGTCTATGAGACTGGCTGGAGGAGATCCAGCCGGAGGTCTGCATCTGCGCCTCGGAAGCAACGAGCGATGATTCCAGACTGTGGAAGCGCGTATCTGTGGTAACGGCGCTCTCGCCTGCCTGAGTGTCCTGGGACGGTACTCCAAGGGACATGGCAAGTGACGTTGAAATTTCAAGCTAGGGCGGTGTTGCCTATCAATGGGGTTCAACCATGCGCGGGGAAACGAGCTCACTGATGGAACTTGACGGTCTAGAGGATGATGCGAAGCTATGGGACTGTCGGAAGGGAAGAAGCTAGGCACGTTGTTATTATACGAATCCAATCCTATATCCCCGAGAATGAACAAGTCAGTGGACGTTCTTGACGTATGCGGCACCAGAAGCCCACCTTTATCGCGGAAGTCGGTATCCCTTGTATTTACTACTTCAAGCATCCCCTAGACGACCAAGGAAGACAAAAGAAAACAAGGATGCCTCCCGACACTCCGGATCAGTACTATGACTAATACCTTAATCATGGCCCGACTGGGTGTTCATAGGGTTCAGCAAACCGTAGAAGTAATTAGGTGAGCATAACATAAAATTTCGAGGAATAGTGCGCCGCCCTAGGGCATGAACAAGCAGAGAGCTAGAAACGAATGTAATCCTGAAATCCTGGCATCAAAAGGCATACCGGATCATGATGAGCCTGTATTCCGAACCCGGAGCGGCTCGAGGTCGACATATTCGTATGGTGTCCCTTTAAACTCCCTTATCGATGTATCGTTCTCGACACTTTACACAATCAAAAGGTTCTATTAGCCGACTATATACTCCAGAGAGTCAGGTTTGACAGCGTAGTATCGAGGAGCAAGCAACCAACAGACTTCCTTAGACATGCGGGTCAAGGAACAATAAAGCGATCATAAACAAGACAATTAACAATAGCCTCGCGCATGGTATTCACCTACATTCCATATAACATAGCCACGTAATGATTTACCGGCTACTTCATATCGCTACGGTTTCCCAGTTTCGTATTCATCTACTAGTACCACCAGGCAGTACATATCGCCTCGACGCTCTGGAAGGAACAAGCCTCTAGTCTTGACTCGTTTCCCTTCGCCAGCATTACGAAGCTAATTGCGCTCATCTGAACGTACGCCAAGGGCCCATTCTTGTATCCATTGACGATATGTCTCAGTTATCTACAGCTGGACCTCCTCGTCCGTATACCCATTTTCATCAGGCGCCTCCTTGCTTAACCAAGACGACCACCTATTACGTCTCGTTACGATGTCATTCCCGACTCCAAATCCACCAGTCTCCAGTCAGGACTCTTACTTGCCCTTGACTCAAGCGAATTTCAAAAG
Source organism: Coprinopsis strossmayeri (assembly GCA_900156845.1). Taxonomy (NCBI): domain Eukaryota; kingdom Fungi; phylum Basidiomycota; class Agaricomycetes; order Agaricales; family Psathyrellaceae; genus Coprinopsis; species Coprinopsis strossmayeri. Next base: position 80,546 of record FTPT01000033.1, read on the forward strand.
AGTAACACAACAATCGCCCTTACTCGATTCATCTTCTCCGGGGCGTGGCTTACCAGTCAGAAAGCCGAGTCCCCACCATCTGCAACCGTACCAAAACCACCAAAGACTCTCTGGCTCCCCTACTCCAATCATGGCTCCCGAATTGTCGAGAGATTCATCCCCACAACCTTCACAAAACGCCCCGTCCGACGCATGGTCCCGTGAGGCCAACCGCCAACTTTCCCCAACATTCTCCTTCTCTTCTTCGTCAATAGGAAGAGCTTGGCCCCCTAGAAAGGACCCACCTCCCTTCACCACAAGGTTATGGACCAGTCTTGAGCCTATGCTCAACTACCCCGTCTACTTCTTACTCTCCATCATCACCCTCATATTCGACTGCGCAACAACAATCAAGAACTCCCCTTTTCTCCTTGTCAGGTACATTGGAGCAGGGGTACGACATATCTTCCTTTCCCCGTTCCCATCTCGACCACCCTTCCTGAAGAAGATGCCCCATCAGTTCATTATCGGCTTAGAAGATGCAATAGACCGTGTAGAAGTCGAGTCGTTGCTCATTCCCCGTCATGACGGTCAACCTCCCCTTCCTACCAACCGTTTCCCACCCGCTCCTCCATCGTCCCCTCTCCATACACCCGCGCCTCAGACCCAACCCCAACCGCCGATTGCTGCTCCCCCAATGCTATCTGTCAATGTCCCCGCCGCATTTCACCCCACGACATCAATTGCAGGACGCGGTAAAAAGGCGACCGTTGACCGTACTCCCTCCCCTCCACCACCACCACCTCCGCCAGTGAAGATCGAACTTAAAACGATTCTTGGAATAGGCAAGATGCGCCGGTTCAAAAGAACATTGAAATATTTCAAGCCAGAGGTAGAAGATGAGCTATGGGACGAGTTCACGGACGATCCGACTCTTCACTTCGGCGAACTCAATCCCCAGCTTCCTCAGAAATATGCACTCCATCGACTTCAGTGGAGTGGAGAGCTTGGAGAGTTCCCTTCTGTGTTAGAAACGATGTCGTTTCTCGACCTGACCCAATTGGATATGAGGGATTGCGAAATAGCCATTAAGGACGTGCGTTCTATCCTAGTCCTTCAACCCGCTTTGCAGTCCCTCGATATCCGCCAAGTTACTAATACGGAACCTGTTATCCATTTCCCGCTTCTTGAAGAACACTCTAATCCACTGTCGCGAAGGCTGTCGTCGTTGACGCTTACATCTCGAGTTCCTCTTCAATTCCTCTTTTCGTCGCTCGACCTCCCCGAATTAAGTTACATCTCCTTCCGTCTCTTCAGATCTGGGAACGAAACCCAGTTTGACAAAATTTTTGACGCGATCGGCCCATCCCTTCAGTCGCTGAGACTGCGAGGTGATCTTCCGAAAGTTACCCTTGCATACATCAACGAACAGTGCTCACGATTCGCAAACTTCGAGGTGGATATCGCGCATGTCACCAGTGGAGTGGTTCGACGGAGAGCCGGGCGGCTAAGACAGTGACAGGAATTTTAATTAATCTCATGCATATATTAGCTGCTTAAGCAACATGATTAATGTCCAAATGTATGCGGGGAATTCTAATATTTGTGTCAATTGGGTAAGAAGTCCCGTATAGAAGAACCTCAATACTTCGTAGATGTGTCTCGGTGGATGTAAGTCGTGCCTGGATCATATCAGAAAGGGTCCCGTCGGTGGATCGTACTTCCGATAGAACCAGCTTGGCTAGGCGAGGAAGGACCGGCCCCGAGGTATAACCAGCCAAAGCGCGCAGAGTCGTGTCTGTCACGCGTGACTTGACCGTCACTTCCATTAGAGTGAAAAGATTAGGCAAGGACAGCATGTCCACCAGCGTTCCTTCGTCGTTATCCATGTTTGCGCACCACAAGGAACGCAATTGAGATGCCGATCTGACTAGATGGGAGCGCAGGGTTGGCCAAGCGAGGTGAGGGATGGCCGACGTACCAAAGCCTTGCCTCAATAGAAGATGCGATAGGGAAGGGAGGATTAGGGATTCAAAGAGCGGGGATACATCGTCCACGAGACGCAGATCCAAGGTAGTAAGTCGTGGTAAACATAACGTCTCCGGAAGCTGTCCTCTGGCAGATCCTTTGAGAAACCCGATTGCCAAAGCTTCCAAGTTGATAGAAGCAGATAGAAGGGGGAGAAGTTGAGTGGCGTCGAGGTAGCTAACTTGGATATTCCTTAGCCTGCCCCATGGTGCACTCGAGAGAACATCGGTGTTCATCCATGACTTGCCGAGTCGCATTTGACAGAGATTTGGCGCTGTATAAAAGAGCTCAGCAATATAGGCCAAGCCCTTCTGAGTCCATCCTATCAACTCCAGGTCGAAGCTGTCCAACAATGGGAACGGTAAGGAAAGATCGGAACCGCCAGTCCGGCAGAACACATTCTCGGTGTCGGAGAATAGTTGTAACGAGATCTCCTTCCACCGGTACTTTTGGGAAAGGGCAAGTTGGAGAATATCGTCAATTGCGCCGTCCGAGTTGCGAGATGACTTTTGGATGATGGTCAAGTCAAGTGGACAATTCCTCGACCTATCGAGCCATGTTTCGAACACCGGTATATCGTCTTTGATAGGAGTAACGACAGCTATCTTCGACCAGAGGAGACCCACGGACAACGATAGCGCACGCCAATAGCTGCATACATGCCCCAGTGTATACGGCGTAGTAGACGCGTTTCGCGCGGTCGCGACGCGCCCAAACTTGGGAGAGTTGCGTGTTGTTCCCGACGAGTTGGTGTAGTACATGAATATCTCCCCGAGGAGCTCAACCGGAAGATCGTTGATACACAACGGGGCCTTGCGCGGCGTAGCTAGCCTCGCCCTACCACCACCAACTTCCACGTCTATGCCCATGCCTATACCCACATCCTTATCCACACCCAAATTCATATCCACATCTCCGTCCCCATCCCCCGACACATTCAACCCCCACATAGGACACGACAACGCAGACACCTGCTCATACCCATCCCCAGAAAACAACCACCCAGAAAGCTGCCGCCCAGCCCTCCAAACAGCCGCCGACGTTCTCCACGGAGACGCAGGCGAGTGGTCGGCCATAACCACGTCTTCTTCGCCTGCGTGACACGAGACGCGTAGAGTCATTGAATGCGCGATGCGGAGGAGCGAGGTGAACGAGGGTGAACGTTAGGTCAAGGCCAAGGTTAAACTAGAAAGTCAAAATGAGAAAGAGTAGGAAATCCAGGTTACAACATGTCGAGATAAGAGTTGAAAATGAACGTACAGCACCGCTTCAAGATTCACGACTAACAGACGTTTGACGCTGCGCACAACAGCAACGGTTCCAATTCGACAAGGTACGCAGGTGCGGGGTAGTATTCCTGCCAGCAGGAGAAATGACTCGACGAGAGATTGCAAAACGGTGGGAATTTCCTCTCCCATCCCGCACGTTTCCTATATAGCCCAAGTTCCACCTCGAATTCAACATTGTCCCAAAAACGAAAACAAGCTAATGCTCGTTCTTGTAAGTATCAGTTGTTCCGAACCATGGACTTGGGCTTGTACTACGTAATATCGTGTGTACTCCTCGGTACTGTCAGTTCGAGTTGCCATAGACGCCTTGTATTCGGGACTAGACATGTCAAAAGTCAGGGGCCGGGAAAGAGAAGACGTAGCAGGACGAAAAGAGAACAAGAGGTGTAAAAGAACTGTGATCGCACTGTCAAGCCCTACCGGCAGTCCGGATCAACTGCGCCCCCGAAATTGGCACTGCCACTCCGAACGGCCGTACTTGCCAAGACCGCGACCTGCAGGCTGGTGAAAGCGAATCCGCGAAACGACGTTGAAGAATCGAAACCCACTAAAAATCGAAAGTAAAGTAGGCTGGGACAGTCAGTTAGTTTATTCTGATACATACAACATAAACGCATCTAATCAAAACATCTATTAGAATTGAGTGTTAATCCAAGAAGCACAATATATCTATACAAACGAAGCTGCGATTTGTCGAGCGAAGCGTTTTCTTTTTAGTCAATGTCTCTGTCCTCCTGCTTCCTCGGACCTCCTAGATCAAGGATCCTAGACCTCCAAGGTGAGTTAGTTCAACCCACTAACAGAAGCCAACGACCTCAACATCCCACCCAACTCCTCAAAATCAACTCTCCACCTCGCATCCGTGCCCTTCCCACTAGTGCTAACAGTCTCAGCTCCATCATCCTCATTCAACCTCCTCAGCAACCTCTCGTCACTGCTAATCGCCAACAAAAAGTCGGTCTCCTCCACGTTGCCCTCTCCACCCATATCATTCCCACCGTACCCTCCATAACCACGTCCACCACCGTATCCACCGGCATTGCTCAAATGGGCAAAGTTGTACTCTTCGGTGTCGGGAGACATCCAGGCTGCTCGGCCGATGAAGGGTGAGCGAGCGGGCCCACCGGGGTGGGTGATAGCACCAATAGCCGTAGATCGAGAAATGTTGTTGGGCAAGATGAGGAAAGAGTTCTTGCCAGGGATGATACGAAGACCGAAGCGCTCGCCAAGGCTATACAAGTAAGTCAGAGTCCTGTAATGGACAAGCAAAGGGCTACTTACGAATCGAAGATATGGTTTTGAGCCTCCGCCGCCTGCCTTCGGGCCCATTGTCGATCGGGATTGGTCTCGTCGATGGCATCACCACTCCAGAAGCGCCATACGACAGAGGCCTCTCGTTCTTCAACAAACGAATCAGGAGTACGTTCGGTGAACTAAGACCAGCCATTGAGTTCAAAAGCCACGGACATGCAGAAGAGGGAGACCCACGTAATTCAAGATCTCGAGACAAGCACTCTTCCAGGCCAAATTGTAGCGGGAAACCATACTGATCCATTGGCCTCCAGAGGTACGACTCGACCTAGTTCGGATGAAGCAACCATTCTCCGCACTGTCAATCATCATATTAGTTCACGCTCAGCATCAATTGACCAAAGAACAGGGACTTACACAATTCCAACCTTTGGCACGACCTTGGCAACCTTTCCGAGCACACCGGTCCTGGGCAGTCCGCTAAGCACCCAAACCTCATTTCGTCGATTCTCAGAAAGAGCCTTCAGAATTTCAACGCCCTCCTTGGGCCAATCCGGATCTTCCTCACTCCACTCATCCTCCTTCCTCAACATCCTAATCATTCCAGCATGGGTTAAATCTCGGCGCCAGAGTGTACCCTCAAAGTCAATGAGAATAAGACGCCTCATGGAATGCTTGTATCGTGGTAGGAGACGAGGTAGGTCAAGAACAGGAACAGCGGAAGGATCAGAGCCGGATTGGGAAAGCGAGGCAAGATGTGCGACGTGAGAGCGGAGGGTACGGTTGAGGAAGGTAGTGACGAAACTTTGGGCAGTTTGTGTGGTGACATGGTTGTGCAAGTCTTCCCAGCGGGACTTGGCTTCTTCGGTGCTCATGGTCAGGGCCTAGAATGGCATCATCGAGTAAATGAGATTGGAGCGGAGGATATCAAGTATGTATGCGTACCTGTTGGATGGCCTTGGCTGTGCCGCGAGTGTCCCAAGGGTTGATAGCAATACAGCTACGGAAGCCACTGTAACTATAGCTTCCCGTGAACTAGAAATGGTCAGAAACAGAGGCAAGTGATGAGGGGTACGCGACGTACCTCACTCAAGATGAGAGCACCATGCTTCTTGTATTGACATTCGACCCATTCGTGTGCTCGGAGAGCCATACCCTCACGAAGACTGGTCACAATGAAGGCATCGCCGACAGTTAAGAGTGCAAGATATTGACTAAATGTCAAATCTTGTGTATGAAGGAAGACAACTGGTTGATAGGTGAGGGAAGAGAAGCGAGAGTTGACATGGGCCACAATGTCAGCAACACCACCTGCGAGTTCATTGGACTCGGTCGTTTGGAGGGCAACTTGAATAAGGACGACCTGCCAAAAAACTTCAGATACCGAAAAGGGATACGAGAGAGTGGACCCTTACCTTGCCCTGCCATTCAGGATACTTGTCCAAGAACGCTTCGAAGGCTTGGATCTTGTGGCGTACCCCCTATATGCCCGTTAGCCACCTGAATGATATATTCTAGTATCCGACCCATACCTGAATCTCATCCAACTTGTCACGACCGACGAGGAGCTTCATTCCAGCATAACGCTGTTTGAGGACTTGTACCCACTCATCGACGTCATACTCGACCCTAAATATGATCACGTCAATATCCGACAGATATCGCGACTGCGAGGTAGATGCAACTCACTTTCGTTCCTTTAGTTGTACGACGTCAATGCCCATGGGCACAGAAGCGACATCGACAAATCGGCCTTGGTCAGCGAGGCCATCTCGAACTCTGCTAGACGAGTTATTCGAGCCATCGCCATTGAGGTCGCGTCCTCGCGCCTCCCCGTTCTTTTCGTCTGGGAGCTGGATACCTTTGGGGAGGGCTTCATACGCTAGGATGCGGCTGACAGTCTGCCTGAAGTGTCGAGCATAGTTGGCAGTCTGGAAGCCAACGAAATCGGCACCAAGAACACCATGGAGAAGATCTTGTCGGACAGACAAGCAGCGGAAGATCTCGGACGAGGGGAAGGCGACGTGCATGAAGAAGCCGAGGCTCGCCGTAGGAGGGAGCCTTTTGCGAAGCAACAGGGGAAGAAGCATGAGATGGTAGTCGTTGATGAAGATAATGTCGCCCTCTTGATATATATCGACAATGGCATCTGCAAATCGCTTGTTGACGGAAGCGTACTGCTTGTAGGTACCCGATTCGTAGAACATCTTCGTTTTTGGTGCATCTGGGACGGCATAGTGCAAGCAAGGCCAGAGAACCTGAAAATTGATAGGTTAACCTCAAGGAGGGATATGGGGCCCAAAAGTATACCTGATGGCAGAACTCGTCGTAGCAACTTTGGAACTCGTCATCGGGAATCCAGACAGGAACGCTGTCCCTCTGGCTCAACATACGCTCGTCCACTTCATTCCTGAGCTCCTTGCTGAAGCCGTTGGTCGGTGTTCCAAGCGTCCCAACCCAGACCTTCCTCCTCAGACGTTCGCCAACGCTGTCGATGGCATTCCGGAGGCCACCGTTGCAGGTAGTGCTTGGCTCGAAATGCCAGTGTTCTTCGGTTTCCTTGGTCTCGGTCGTGGGGGAAGTAGCCATGGGACGACGCGACACGGACCTGGATTTGCGACGCTGAATTCGCGGCGTGGACTGGTGATCTGAATGTGCCTTATGGTGCTTCCTACTTGTCTGGGGAGCATTCGGCAGAAGAACATCCAGCTTCGGGGTGCCTGGAACTGGCGTATCCTCTGCAAACCGTGTGAGCTTGGTGAACGGATTCAGAGTTTCTGTTGCGGGCGACCGAACCGCTGGGGAAGCGAGCCGCGACTGGATTCCGATGAGCACAGCGACCCGTTCCGCGATACCGGGCAGACATACCTTATCTTTGAGATCGTCGACGATACTCAACAAAGGGCCACTAGCACTCGACTGCCGCGTATGAGCATTGTTCGCCTTCCCCACCAGCGCACTCTTGAGAGGCTTTCCCTTGTCCGCAGCGAGCCTGGCAGCAATGGCCGGGATGGACAGGGTCGGTGGCTCCTCTGGGTGCCTGTCGGGCGTCGGGGGCTCGGAATCGCCAACGACGACGGTGGTCGGGAGGAACAGCGAGGCAATGATGACCCTGTGGTTCCTGAAGGAGGTCATCGTCGTTGGCGGCGGGTAGACGTCGAAAATGGGGCTCTGGAGGGAGGTTTTGAGCAGCCACAAACGACGTCACAGGACCCGCTTACCAGAGGATTGCCATTTCGGGATGGCCTCTCCAACATTTCGCCCTCATCGTCCATCGCAGTTTCCCCGCCGTTATTCCGTCCTCCATCGACGACGGTGATTCTCGGAATGCTGAATGTCATACGAGCCTCCCAGTTTCTCCTTTAATTGGCGCTTCGCCCGGGAGCGAGTCTTCGAAGTTCGACGAACGTTGGCGAATCGAGAGCGGTGGGGGATCTAGAACTCGTCCAAGAATGAAGTAGACGCACTACTAGTAACTGCCGAGATAGCCAAGTAGATATAATAGCGCAGCTCCGAGTCTGATCAACAGCCTGTAAACAAAAGGCTGTACCGCGCCTGGAGTCTCCCCAAATGATTTCTCAGACCAGAGTTTTTAGGAAAGAAGACGAGAGCTGCTGAAAGCTTGCTTTTCGCGACCATCATGCCCGGAGTCAAATAACAGGGAGCGAGTTCTTGACAGTTTCCGCCGAACCTCGGTTGCAACTCTGTCCTCAGTGACAGCGCGCACAGCTAGAGTCCTTGACAGCCGGAATGGACGGTCATCGTTTAGGCTTGATTTAACCATTCAGCTTCCTTGGAGGACGGGCGGCTAGGAGCTCCCCCCTGCACTGCCCACGTTCGTTAATATGAGGGATTAATGCCGCCTCATTAGTACTAATAGACTGTAAGTTTCCACTCCACTATACCATACTCTGATCCGAATTTGTCCCCAGAGATAGAAGAGGCTCAAGACATCATACTAGATAAATACTCCTAATCTTGCTGAGTCCTGGCCTGCGGTCCGTCGGATGGTCGTCAATACACTGGCAATAAAGTCCTCAAGTATGTATCTGCAAAATGTGACAGTGGACATTACCCTCCATTACCATAATTGTCGGCAATCTAGACCCTATACTATGTTGTCATGAAGGTGGTCACCTGCCAGGTACAAACGTCAAGAATTTGTCAGAGAAAGTTGACCATAACATCATAGGGAGATAACATAAGTAAGTTATAAGACGGAATCAGAACATAGGAAGCACACGAGCCAAAACGTCAATTACTAAAGGTCCAGGGACAAGTCAAGTCGGATTGCCGGCCAAGCAGTAGCCTCACGGGCACCATCTATTCTGATGAATCGTTCTGTTGAATCAAGTCTCGTTCACTCAGGTGTCCTTGTCAATAAAGCCTCATCTGGAGTCTCATGTGTACAGACTCGGAGAGCCTCAATACTTAGATCGCGCGCCACTTACTACCTGCGTTACGTCGTCATTCCAAGTCCTCCAATAACTCCCTACATATAGCAAAATTAGCATCCGGACAGAAAAACACGGAATATGTGCATACCTCAGTCTATCGGAGGACCTGGGTAGACCCGGCATTCCGCCCTCTTCGTCATCATCATCGCTTGGTTCAAATCTTCTTCCGAAATCTCATAAGTTGGATCGGCTTCATGATCATCGTCTTCACTCCTCGCGTCTGCCTCCTCATACTCAATTTCTCCAAGCTGTAATCCGCGCCCTTCGTCCGCTTCGTCGCCGCTCGAGTCAAGTTCGTCGATTTCTGCCTCTGAAGTCTCACTCATTGCGTCACGGTCTTCCTCCTCATATCGAGTCTCTACAAGCTGGGTTCCGCGCTCATCTTTCCCGTCGTCCTCACGGTCATTCAATTCGATCCCTTCTTTGGAAGCCCCAGAGTTTGAGCCAGCCCCAAAAACATCATATGTCCGCAACCGGAGTCGCATCACTCTCCTCGCATCGAGACGCACCGACCTGAAATCCGCTCTCATCGGCGTTGTCGCTCGTTTCTTTCTTCTAAAGTCCCAGAACATGACCCAGCTCCCCCGTAGTCATCGCCCAGACCTACATGAACAGTTCCAGGTTGTAGTCGGGGCCCATCGAAGTTTCCGGACATAATCTCCATGCTTTAGCAGCCCCACTGGAAGTCGATTCGAATTCCAAGCCTTCAACAGTCCCAAGCTGGAATGCGCGGTCAGTATAACCCAGATTTAGATCTAGATCCGGCGCCTCCGCCTTGACGGCCATGTATATACTATGCCCTCTTCAGGCTCTGTGTATCCGTACCGGGAAGAAACAGAAACAGTAGCTGGCTTTGGCGCCGATCTGGCAATGGCGGCCGATCTAATACTACGCTTCCTCCTCAGCTTTCTATCAACTTCTATGCGATCACTCACAGAGTTGGCACAGAGTTGGCAAACGGTGACTTCAAATGCACTGGCAGGCGTTGAGCCCATCATGCAACAACAATCAGATTGAGCGCACCCAGAGTCGGCAAAAGGTGATTTCTTCACGACGTCGAGCCCACCTCAACATGTGACAAGCCTTCAAGTTTCAAGTTCAGCTTCCAAGTCCATAGTACCATGCGGTGTATCAGTAGTACTGTCAGTCGCAGTTGCAGCTTAGCGGACACCAGTAACAGTTTGATCTTGTCTCTAGATCGAGAACCACCGCCCACCAAACGGGGGCTCGGGGAACGGTGGTGACGTTGTGGGTGTGCGGGATGATGATGTTCACCTTGCGCAGTGTCTTCGACATTCCTACAGCTTTCCGAGGTTCCACTTGCCTGTCCGTGATGGGATGTTGACTTTGACTGAGAGTTTGTTCCCCAGATACCCGGCGGCCCCACAGAGTAAGATGTCGAAGGTGTCACCCAGTCAATGGCTCGCCTCTTCAAGTGTCCGAGAGTCCTATGTACCATCGGGCACATAAAACGAAGATTACTAATGTTGCTTTCAGGGGACTCGGTATAATCTTAAGATATATTTGTCTCGCAAAGATCGAATAATCACAGGTGATGTCGCAGCGGTGTTGCTGGTTCGGTTCCACTGGGTTGCCAAAAGATCGCGGGTGGAGAGAAGATGATGATGTGTGGACGATGCGCAGAAGAAATCACGGGGCAATAAATAGGTACTCAACAGCACCATGACAAATATAACCGAAACTCGCAAAGTGCAGGTGCAGATGAGCGTGAACAGCAAGTGCAATGCAATAATATTCACCAAGGTTTGATATTGATTCCGTGGATTTGTATGGAAGGCCGGACAGCCACGCTATGTTTTCGGAAGGTCATCACCGCCTTCCATAGATTCGATCATGTGTACTAATAGGTATAGCAACCTGGGTTATACATAGTTGGCTCCTTGGCAACGCACCGTGGCATACAATGTAGAAACTTTAGACGCTGGGGCGATAGTAGTGATCCTTACGTCATATTTCAATTCAAATGAAAAAGTTCAGTTTGAATTAGAGGAGATAAACTACTAGAGTAATCCGAGTCGACCGCCGGCGTTGACCCCACAGTTGTTAAATCCGTGCCGCCGCCCGCGCTGATCCGTTGCTTGGCAATCACTTAGGGCGCTTAACTGCTTCTCCACAGGTGCCGTCGTTAAGTTGGCCCACTGGTCACTCATGGCACGCTTCTTTTCGCATGAGCAACTGATATCCTCGGACTTCTTGGCTTCAATAACGTACATCGCGAACCATTACCATACGCACTCCTATTGCAGCCAGATCTGCTGAGAGTCGTATTTATCGCCTTGCATGACACTTCACATCGGCAGAGCTTTCCAGCAGGAGATGACAGTTCTGTGACTCTACTAATTGCACGTATGCAGCTATATACACTCAGCGTTGACACAAATGGCCGACATTTTCTCCAATCACCTGTCATGGTCAACTTCACGAACCATTTACCCGAAGCCGAAGTGCATAATAACTGATATCCAACCCACTTAGAAGGTCTAGCTGCATGACCCAGGGTTAATCAAGTCATGGGAATACCAAGACTACCGCTATGTCCCTCTTTCACTAAGTAACAGACTCTAAGTCTCGACACTGTCGTGTGCAGCAGGCCATATGACATACTATTATTGGAAATGTGAAGGCAGATCAACGTCACAGCTTCCGTGAGCTTTCACCTTGGCTTGCTAAGCGAGTCTAAGCCTGTCTTTCCAAATCTCCATCCAATTTGCCAGCGATTCGAATATAGGGGCCCCAAAAGCTGGTGATTATGGGCGCTCCGGAGATTTTTGCTGGTTTTTGTGGCGCTCGCATCGGGGACGACTTGGCAGGAACAGATAAAACCTTGCAGGTCAGACTCAAAAATCTTAAAAAAAATGGGTTCCAGATCTCATGTATCGGCTATTCGCGTTTGGGCATCCCGTGGCCTCTAGGTACCTATAAATAAGTCACCTCAAGCTCTGGGGCAACGGCTGCGGACCGCCTTCCTGGCTGCAAAAGTGATTGTGGGAGGCGAAGCTAGAACCGAAGAACCCCCTTGGCTGCAGCACCTTTTGTCTTCTCACCACCACCATTGAATTATCCTGTCCAGCTTTGACTGCGTTTCAATGGTGAGCGACGAGTGCTTCGAGAATGACGAAGGTGGAGACTGACGGAGATCTACATAGCGCTCATCAACGCCTGCCGTGAAGCTGTGGATAGACACTCGGAAATACGAGCAAGAATTCGTGGAGAAACCTGTTTCGTCACAGGATTTCAATCCAAAACGAAGCTGTACCCGCGACCTCTTTGATTCATTCCCAAACGAACTCATCCTCGAAGTCTTCGATATCTATGTTCACGATCGCCCTTCTGCTGACGCAGACGCAGAAGCGATTACGAAACGTCCTCGCGTAACGGCAAGTCCCGATGGCAATGACAACACCCCTATCATCCTGGGTCACGTCTGCTCTCGCTGGAGAGCTCTTGCGAACTCTTTCCCCAGTCTATGGTCCACAATCCATGTCCAGGACCCAAGCCCTGGTGACGTACAGATATTCAAACTATGGCTCCAACACTCCGGACGAGCCCTCCTCGACCTTCACATCACACATACCCGTTCCGAGTCCTCCAATCGCGTCATAGACCCCCAGTCTTGGCGCGAACTCCTCCGCGCTGCTTTCTCCCAATGTCAAAGATGGGAAACCCTCGAGCTGAGGGTCGCAGGTACCTACATCGAAGATGGCTGGGCGAACATGGAACTCCCCAACCTCAAAGCCGCGAGCATCTACATATACCAATGGTCCCGACAAACGACGCGTGATTTCTATCAGTGGTTGTGTACCGCACCGGCGCTTGAGCATGTCGCTATGGATCATGCATGCTATACCCCCACTTGGATTCACAATTTCCCTTGGAAGACCCTGAGAACTATCCATCTCCACGGTCCGGTGCATTCCGTTCATTGGCTGGAGCTGTTGGCGGGGTGCACCGTCCTCGAGGAATGCAAAGTTACGGGGCTGTTCTCACCAGAGGTACCCCCACCTCTTCAGCCTATTCCTCCCATCACAATTCCAACTCTTCGCAAACTGTCTGTAGGCTATATGCATCACACGGCGAATACGGGCTTCGATCGTATCACCCTCCCCGCACTCAGGGAGCTCGAAGTGTCGCTACACCGCTGGATTCCCAACTTTTGGAAAAGCCTCAAGGACCTTGGCGCGCGGTCGTCTTGGGATCTCACATCGTTCGCCTTTGGCGGGAGATGGGCAGATTCGTGCATAGCCATCACGGAAGGCTTGACACACCCAAGTTTCTCGAAACTTACCTGCCTACGACTTGATACCGTGGTCTCGGACAAAGCCCTCAAGAATCTAATCTGGACCGAGTCTTCAAGACAACTACCTCGACTCGAGAAGCTGCACCTCGGAAAGTGCGATTCTTCCAGCGGGACGCTGTCGGCGATGTTGTTATCCCGTACGTCTGGCGCGACCAGTCCCATCCTCCAGGATGTGTACGCTTGCCTTCCTTCGCCATTGGCGGAAAACCAATTCAAGCATGAGCTGGAGTGCATTATACCCAACTTTAAACTCGATGATCAAGCTCGGCACAAGTAACAATATGATTATGATTTATTTCAACTTTATCTTTCCACTTTCTTTCGGTTGTCCTTTCGGTTTACGTGTGACGGGCTGACGTAGGCACCTTGTACAATAAGAATGTTCCCTGAGTGTTAGCAAATATGCCTCTACATATGTACTATATGTATTTCTAGTCAGTAGTTCGAATGGTCATGTCTGATTCCCATGATGCTTCTAGCGTCCAATGGGTAAGGGCGGCTTTCCAGTCCTTGAGGCCCAAATGACGAGTTGGGGAATCTGCAAAGGACGAGCGGAATGATATCACTGATGTCGAACTTGCCGGCGGCTGATCGCTTCCTTTCGAGGTTCTCATCTTTGGTCTCGTCTAACAGGGGCCAATAAGCTTTGGTTCGCACTTAAGCTTCTAGTATATTCAGTTGCTGAGAGAAGGAACTCTCATCACCCTCAAGGACTCGAGGTTCGTACATCGTAGCCCATCCCAATTCAAGTAGTATGTACCCTCTACCGTCCAGTTCAGGGTGACTTTCTCAATGTAGTATGTTACCGATTTAAGCATTCACCCAAAGTAACGGATGTCACGTTGACAGCATCAAAGCATTGGGATTCTCCCACCTTAGGACGACTTCTCTAAGTACTAGGCTCGTACTGGACAAGCGACGAAAAGGTTTCTTCCATTTCTTCCATGATGGAACCTGACATTTTACCCAGCCTACTTAGAGTCTAATATAAAAAGCATCAGGATCGTACCAGAGATATCCTACTAGGGCGTTCTGAATGCAGAGCACCGTTAATTATGCCTAATGTTTCTTTCAACCCGCTCGTGAGGCGTTACGGAAGGCCCCTAATGTCCAAATCGATCCCTCCTGACTCAGCGCAGTACGTCCTGATGTCGTCTACGGTTTGGGAAGGAAGATCTGCTGTCACCCTCAACCCCTTCAGACTTGGACCAAATAGCCTTGCTGGACAATGGAAGGAAGTGAGATTCGCAGAGTCGAGCAGGCGAAGGGAGATGGACGAAAGATTGATGAATGAGGAAGTAGCCATGATAGGATCCAGGGGCACTTTGGATGTTAAGCTAAGGGACACAAGTCCATGTGAGCGACTGTATTCTTCGACCACCTGAAGGAGAACTGGCGGGATATCTTCTACTTGGTCAACATCGAGGGATTTCAATGTTGGCCACGTCTCTAGAATGGTGATGATATCGCTTGTGGAAAGGCTGCAGTTCGTGATTGACAAATCCGTAATGGAACAGGGCAGAGCGTCTTTCATCACTGCTGGAAGGTCTTGGGCGTTCCCTTCCCAAGAAAGCTGATGGGTTAATGTAATAAAAGCGGCACTTTTTACGTTGACGCTCGGGTCATCGAGAAATAGGTCGAGCATCTCATCTCCATTTTCAGCCTTCAGGTACTTGAGCGTTGGTCTAAGGTTTTGCATCGCTCCTAGGGAGAGCTCCATCCGAATGTCAACTTTTACCAGCCCCCGATCCCCACGTTCCATGACCGAGGAAGGTAGGAGGTCGAACATATCCAGTTGTTGTGCCCTTCCTCGCCCTAACACGGGCATAGGAGCAGGCGGTAAGGTAGAACTAACCATGCTAGAATCTGCAACTGGTGTGACAGGGATGGCAGAGGGAGATGGAGTCGTCTTTGCGACAAGAGACAGCAAACTTGAGATGAACCTCTTGATGGCCTGGCGCATATTTGAAAGAGAGAGCCCTATGCTGACCCTTGAAAACAGGGAAGTACGTATCGCCTTCGTCTCCACAGGACGAGGGCCTTCTCCGTGTGACGATTCTTCAATCATGTCGGCTTCCTTGACGTGCATGCTGGTGTCCGAATTTGAATAGGGTGGTGTTGGTGAAGGCTTCCTGGATTTAACTTGGGAAAGTGTCGGAAGAATCCAATAAAGGAGAGGTCGGAGGGCGTTTCTGACATAGGAGAGTAAAAATAAGGGGATTGAGAAGACAGTGGATACGGTTGTGACGATGAAGAGGTAGTTAGAATTAAAAAATGATATTATGAAGGAAGATAGGGCGAAGGAAAACGAGAAGGTTGGTGGTCGGTCCGATGGAGGTTGTGTTTTTCTTGAAGCTTGAGCATCCGGGGTGTGCCATGTAGAACTGAGAGCATTGTCTAGATCCCGGTCACGTTCCATTATATGCTTCGGGCTCGTTTTTCTGACTGGAAAGTCAGATCTAGTCGAAGGTCCGGCTTCAGGGAGCGGTGAAGATGAGGTATAGCTGGCAAAGCGGGGCGATCGTCGATGCCTAGCGCGTTGGATTGTGACATTCTCTCTCTCAGATTGTGAATTTGAGGATAAACGAAGTAAATTCGGGGAGTCCATGCGACTATCACTGCAGAGACGCGTCTGGTTGACGCAACGCGAGTAACGGGCTCGATTGTTTTTAGAGCAGTCTGTGAATGCTGTTAAAGAATTTGCAGAGAGTTGTAAAGAACAATGGGCGCTTACACTACGAGTTTGTACCTATATTGTAGAAGGTAGGCAGTATTAGGGCCAGCAGATGTCCTATGGTGGTAGGAAGGAAGAAAGTAAGAGACGACAACTAAGTATCAGACGTTCAACGTTGAACTATGATGGCGATGCACATCATTTCCCAATCATTACCTTTGTCTGTTATCCCCAAGTTATCCCATCTTATCTCTTGGTGTTGTGATGCGCCGCTTGCCTCAGAGCATGAGATTCTATCCACCCAATACCAATATCGCAGCTCTTCTACTCAATAGCTGCAATATAAGTCATATCTTGTCTATGGGCGTCTTGAGGTGGACCAACTTGGGGGCGATGTTGCGAGAAAATGCCGGCATCCACGCGGCAGGTGCACGTGTGAGATTGATCGGTAACTCCCGGATCCGCATGGATAGGGGTATGACAGTAGTGACTACATTGGTGGTTTGGCTCTTCCTTCACTCGCAAACCGCCATCTCAAGGCTCACAGGAGCACGTAACTTAACGTTATTTATACCTGTAAGTATGTCCGGGTTTAAGGAGATGCAGAATTTCAGCAGCATCAGGTCCATGGCACCTATACTATTCGCGCCATTGACGTGAGGTGTTGAGGTTTGACCCTCCAGGACTGACAAATGTCCACCGAAATTGTGTGGTGACTGGTGACCGTTCGCAAGAGACAGGAGATCGGGGGTCGAGTCTACTGCCAGGAATCTTTTGACTTCTCCTTACATGACAGCGTCTTGGCGTGGACATTACGAACGGGCAATACGAACGTACGACACAAGTGTTCTGGCCGGGACAGCCGACCTGTGATCTATTTAAAGCGTTTCAGGAGAAACAGCGCTGGTTTGTGCGAACGACTTCCAAGCACTCTCAAAGGCATGAGACTCATGATTAGCCTAGCTGTGTGAAAGCATTTTTAAAAACGAGATGCTACGCCCTGTATGGACTCTGGCGGTTACCGGTTACCCCTTGTCTAACCTTAGAATTCTCTCTCCTTCCAAGCGGCCCATTCACGTGCTTAGTCAATGGCAGGAAAGACGGGAAACTCATGGATCCGGAGCAACATCATCTTTGCCCTGGCAATTATTCTTAGTTTCCTTGCCTGTCTTTCCTCACCAGTCATACCTATTCTCGACATAACCCGCGTGCGATATAAGCAGAAAGTTGCTGGCGTCAGAGAACTGGATGTGGGTACACATCATTGGCCTGAACAAACGATAGAGGCTTACAGTGACACCCGTGAAATTAGTTTGGCGTCTAGTTTGTTCTCTTTGACTAATTTTCGGAAGGTACCATCTCAATGCTCTCCAACCTTTCAGGGGAAGACGAGGTAAGGAACCTTTGGTCACATGTTTGTATACATATAGTCTTAACGGCATATTAGGTCTGGGCTATGAAACACATATCCCGTATCCCAGGATAAATGGCGAGAACCTCGAAGTGCTCCATCTCATAATTGGGACGGCCTGGACACAAGGCCTTGCAATTCATATCGCTGGTAGGATGTTCACCTAACAGTATGAGCAACCCACTACAAATTGCTGATTGCGGGACGACAGTATGCTGCGCAAATGCCTTCGCAATGGGGGCTTCTCATGCAACGCGGCACACAATCAGCCTTGTTGCTCCCCTCATCTGCGCAGCCACTACTTTAATCACTTTCATTGCCTTTATTATTGATCTCGCTCTGGACATCCATATCCTTATTCTTGTCAAGGGACTCAAGATTCCAAAAGAGCATTCTATGGATGTTATACCCAGTGGAGGTTTGTGGATGCTTCTTCTCCGTTTTGGCTGACATTTAACTTCAATTGATTCTACTAGGTTTTTGGTTCAATTTCCTCATCCTGATTCTTGACGTAATAGGGACTGGTATGGTCTTTCTCGCCAGACGTCGTAAATTGAGAGTGGATGCTTCCCATCCAATGCAGCCCATACAGTCCCAGGCAACACTTGTTGCCTGATTTGATATATCGTAGTTGAAAAATAAACTGATTCTCAGCTTACTAAATGGCGATGATAACTATATACCCATTGCACCTCGCTCTTATTAGCCCTTGCAGGCTCATCAAGGATTCACAAAGATTGACAATTGACACCATACAGATACCATGAGAAACACGCCTCGTCGACATCGGACAGGCACCGACAACCAGTGCAAGTTGTGTTCTCGAGGACCTCCGTCAGCTGAGTGGCCCTTCGGGCCTCTCCAGTGGGTGTTTTAACTGGGTGACTAGAGGGACAGGCCCCGTTATGCCAGATGATACCAGCATTGGTATCGACACGACCCGATGGGAAGGCCATATGGCTCTGCCTTTCCGTGAGCGTGACTTGGGAAAGAGGGACATGAAAAACAAACACGATGGTCTGGGCTACTATCGGTATTCACTCCATCCCAGCATCTACAGTCAATGAATCCATGGTCAGTGATGTTCTCGCCTCTACTATCACTTGGCTCATACGCACGATGGGAAGATATTGGCACGAATGCCGCCTGTGCAACGTTTCTTCGGGAGATGAACAGTGTCGTAGGATCCAGCACCGGGCGGGTAGTTATTAGAGTTACCGTGAGTTGGACCGTCATCCCAGCATCGACAGCTTAAAGCCCACGACTCGACACTGTTAGGGTCGGATGGCTTTCCAGAGCGAAGCATGGGATCCCCAGTGATCATTTTGAATCCCTAATCAGACCAATTAAGATCCAAACAATTAGAGAAAATCTGCGTCGATTAGCCACAACTTGCCTTTGGGAAAGCTGTAATCTTCTGGTTGAACGGAGGGTATCCGGGATGATAATATACAGTCATGCTTCCCTTCTGGGAGCCGACGAGATCGTTTGGCATTCGAGGGACCTATAAACTGTTAGAGGAGGCGAGGAGTTATGACAAGAAGGACATCCTGAACCTGCACGTGGTACAGGTAGCTAATTTTGGGAGATCAGTTTTAGGATCCATCGTCAGGTTGAACCTTGTGAATTTGACACGTCAGTCGGGCAGGACAACGAGAGTAGGCAGTAAACGTCCTTACGCATTCTGTGAACGCGCGGGACCGGTGCACCAGTATCAGAATACTATCAGCCTATGCGTCGTGTTCAGGAACGTACTCCTCCTATGATTTGATGCACATGAGGAGAGACTTGTCCAGGGGTGACCAGACTGTCATACAGAGACGGGGAGATTAGGCAGATCCGTGATAGGGCGCGGCGAGAACCTACGGGTCGAACCGCTCAGTGACCAACTGTGCACATCCGAAGCAGATAGTTGCTTCAACAGCAAGCAGTGCAAGACCTATCGCTAAAAGAGAAGCAGAAAGCATCGTGCTAGAGCAGAGACGCCGTCAGGCATGGACGGACCTGTGAGACTCTTCCTTATATACATCTCCCCTGGAAAATACCCGAGGCCTTAATTGGTCCCTTGGAGCTCCATTGAGACCTCTTTCGAGATAGCAGTCTAAGTTTCCAACGGCGCATTTATCTAGAAGCCACGCAGTATACAATCGTCAAGCCACAAAGAAGTCGGCACACCCCCGAGATTGAGGAAAAACGTTTATCAAGCCTGAAAATAACGTATGACGATAGCCGAACGAGAACAGTGGAGATGATTATAACACTCAGTTGCCCAATTTTTCCGTATTCGAAGTCCCGAAGGTGGAGCCGACATTACTTCAGGGATAGACGGGTTCTCATTAGCGATACCAGAAAATCAGGTCGGGTTGCCAGATCGTGTCATAGGGCAAAAAAGCTTCTGGTCTCACAGATCCCGCCACTCAAGATCGCTTGGCGAGAAATATCTTATATAATCAAGGCGCTAATATTCGGCGCTCAAAAGGGATAGTGACGCGGAAACAAAGATAGCACGCGAGCATGGTACACATTATACAGGAGACATAATTTCAGATGCATGGCTACGCGGACTCTCAGACTAGAGTGACGATAGCAGCGGGAGGAGCGGTGGCAGATGGTACCCGGATTGTCGACACCGCATCGCAATCTTTGATGATAGTGGCGGGATCAGGACCGTTCTGAACGGGGTTGCATCCAGGGAGAGATTCAATGTCTATGAATAGTAGAAGGTAGTAGGTTAGCATCGCAATTAACCGAAACACGGAACACCCACATTGTCCCTCGGTAACCTCCTCGACTTGTGACTCCTTGACGCACTGGTTCATCTCCTCATCCGTCTGGAGTGTAAGCTCAGGACAGTTCTCAGGAGTCCCGAAGTAGTCCAGGCAGCTATTCATAGCGCGCTGAAGCGAGTCCCCTTCCCAGCCGAAGAGGTAATCGCCGTGGTGTCCGTAGCCGGTGCTAGTAGTCAATACTAGTTATTCAACTGAGCTCGAGAAATACAAGGATTAGACATACGGGTCTCCTTGACTCAGAACCAAGGGTTGGCTTCCGTCTGTCGGCCACATATGGTTGAAGGGACGGGTGTCCCAGCTTGTCTCGAATAGAATGGTGGGTGTCTTAATCGGGTGGCTTGGAGGGCAGGGACCTTCGTGCCAGATAATACCAAGTCTTTGATCAACAGGGCCAGTTGGGAACACCATGTGGCTCTAAGCGAGGATGTAACCCCCGTAAACAACGTTTGCAATAGGATAATACTTACGCTGTGATCAGGCATATCGGTGTGGATCCCGTCCCAGCATCTAACGAGATGTAGATCAAAATTAAAATCTCGATGAGAAGTCCAAATGGAGGGACATACGACGGGAAGAAGGTGTTACTACGAATTCCACCAGGACAGGGCTTGTTAGGAAGATGGACGCTATCCCACCTCCCAATACCAGGAGCATGTTGGTTCGAGGGGCCCAACCATTCTGTATCTTCCCAGCATCGGAAGCTCAAAGCATGTGATGCAACGCTATTGGGATCCGATGGCTTCCCATTGCGAAGCATAGGATTGCCAGTGATCATCCTGAAGCCCTAAACATATTCATATCACAATTTATGAGTTATCGATCCACCGATATCACAGGCCAAACGAACCTTGGGGAAAGCGGTGATTTTCTGATCGAAGGGAGGATACCCAGGAAGGTAGTAAACGGTCATCCCACCGTTAGTCGAGCCGACGAGATGGTTCGGCATTTGGGGGACCTGAAGGAAATGAGATGGCAAATCTTCATTGAAAGATCAAGTCAAGTACCCGTATGAAGCTCCCGTTGACATGACGGAAATACAGAACAGCCGTCCAATAGTTCGACTTGTTCTCCTTGAATCGGCACGTCGTGCAAGTTGCAATGTTCGGGAGGTCAAGACTAGGATCCATAGTCAAATTGAACCTGAAATTCATTCGTGAATAGGAAGGCCATTGTAAAACCTTTAGACGCCCGGGACGTACGCATTCTGAAGAAGCGCTCATAAGCTCAATCGGTAATGTCGTTGTTCATGAATGATGACTTACTCCTCCGATGATCTGATGGACATGGGGAGAGACTTGTCCTGGAGTGACCAACCTAGACGAAGACATTAGACACCATAAAGAGTTGGAGGCACTTTCACATACGGATCGAAACGTTCAGTCACCAACTGAGAGCAACCAAAACGAATGGTCGCTTCAGCAGAACCAATCGCAAGTCCAGCAGCTACCCAATTCAAAGCACGCATAGCTAATGTAGAAGAAAAGCCGGATGGACAATCAAAGAAGGGGAACACTCATCCTCTTCACATTTATAATCCCTCAAGACGGACCAAAGCCTCCAAGGATTATTCCTATCCGTTCTAACTGCTCAAACATCTTGATGCTCTTGCCTGCAGGCACGGTTCCGTCCTGTTATAACAGAAAGAAGCGGGGGAGTATCCAATCCCATTCCAAGGAAGCCTCAAATCTTCTCCGAGGTTGAGGAGAAATGTCCATGAATGAATAGCCAAGACAGCCCTCGCCCCGGCAGCGAAGCAAAGAGAACCACCAATAGATTGTGTTTCTCGAAGAAGTTACCAAATTGTTCTGCCAGCTGGTAGGGCTCCACTTCATTTGAGGGCGCTATAACATATCAAGCTGTGGTTCTTTCCACGAGATGCCATGCCATGAGAGAATGCTCGACGGGGACTAGATATGTATGCCGACCTCTTGACTGGCTTCCGGTAACTGGTTCTATTCTAGTAGCGGCCCGAGTACAGAGTATAAGAAAGGTACTGTAGCCACTATGAGCTTTGGACCAATGAATCGATGCAAAATCGATGCAAGAAGGGTATACATACCCCTATCCCTCATAGAACCCGGCCGTTGCGTCCGAGCTGCTCGGCAAGTGTCGGCACGTTGAGGCACTTAATCTATTATATAAATGCCTCCGCCTTCACAGCGCATCGGATGGACAGACATCACAGGGTGTGAATGAAAACTACGGAACGCGTAACAAAGCGAACGTTCCGTATAGCGCTGAATAACTACAAAAGCAAAGTATCCCATCAAGAATCTACAGTAAAAAAGAGAGAGAGAATAAAGTGTAGTACATGCGAGTTTACAAGAAGAGCTAATAAAGTACATACAATATGTGTCGGTCAGTCTCAGTCCAAGGGTTGTGTCGTGTAACAGATGGCAAGGAAACGTGAGCTAAAGTGATATCAGAACACTCGGGGCGCCTGCCAACCGAACGTGTGGATAAACGCAAATAGCTCGAGCTGAGGATAGGAATCTTGAGTCGCGGTATAACAAGAGATGAGATTATTACACCTCCACTGTCATGCTGGCACTATCCCGGCCAAGAGGTTCTTTTGTGTCCATTCGAGAAAGAGCGTCCCTCCTCTCGTCAGCATCATGATCTACAACAACCAACTCCGCCACACCCATCTCCATCACGGGAAGAGGCTCTTCGTCGCCTAGATCTGGTGGCCGTTGTAAATATGAAGGAGGGCTGAGAGGATTTGATGATGACGAACTTGAGCTGGCTATGGGAGGTATGGATGGTGGCGCTGGCTTGGGTGGATGAGGCATGGCGATGATAACAGCCACGCGTACAACAGGTGGGCCACCGTCAGGCCCACTAATTGGCGGGCTTGTGTCCCCATTCCCTTGGCTTGTCGTTGATCCATCAGCAGCAGCGACCCCGTTGTCGTCCGAGGATGTTGACGCAGCAGTATTCGCGGGGCTAGCTCTAGAAGGGAGCCCTAACATAAACTTAATCCCGTCAAGAAAGAGTCCAGGAATGGCGCGCACTCCCGACGCTAGATTCCTTGACAAGGACCCTAGACGCGAGCCCAACGATCGATTTCGACCTGAACCCGCTACCGCACGATCGGCAACGGACTTCGTCCCTCCATTCTGGTCGGGCGTCTTGGAGGCCGGGGAGAGGTAGGCAGCGGACACAGGCTTGATCACATCCCATTCCTTTTCCTCTTGGTGCAAGTAGTTACCGAAATCCTTTTCGTTGCCGCCGAGGTGGGCTTCCCACATGACAGGCTTCTTCGACAGGTCGACGCGCGGTGGCCGACCGTTGCCTAGGGCTGTAGGAGTCGGTGGTACCCAGGTCCCATTTCGAATAGCCTCCTCGACGAGTCTCCGATGCCGCCGTCTCAAAATGAATGAACGGATAACAATGGCAGCGGATACGGTGAGGAGGAGAACGAGGGTGGCGAGAAATGTATAAACTGGTGAAGGTTGAATACGCCGCGTGCCCGATGAAGGGGTAGGTGAAGGTGAGGGCGATGACATTAGGGGACAAGATAGGTCATTGGCATGAGAAAGTGGGCATCGTATGGGCCAAGTGCGGACATTAAAAGGAAAGAAGCAACGAACAGGTGATGGTGGTCAGAAATCACTCAATGCAACGAGAACCGAAATAGTGACGCACGGTAAAGGGCTGCGCTGGATGCGATGGGGCGGTAATTCTGGTCGTCTCTCCCTGAGTTTCCTGTGCGGGTGGGAGGTGGTGGAGTAGGTGCCCCAGGCGATGTCTGGCTGGAAATCACATTTCCAATTACGGATGAAATCGAGGCTGTAGTTGGTGGTAGCGGTGTGGTGGATATGTTCGACATGGCTGGACCTGGGGAAGCAAACCGACCGTTCTAAGATTATAACTTCTCCACTCCGGGTCGTAAACTTGTCGTCTGGCCGTCGTACCGATCTCCCAGACTCCCAGGGCCAGGAGAGAGGTGATTAAGTGGTTCTAGGAACTGGTGCAATTGGTCTCTGTTGAAGCCAGCGACCTACGCCAGCTCAACCAATCCTGCTGATTCAGATGTTCCCGGGAAGGTCTAAACACAGTGCGTGACTGTCAGAAGCCCGAATAACAAGTTCCAAGCCTTCTACAGCTTCTCCACTGCTGTGCAGCTGATAAAGAAACCTAATAAAGCCCGGGTCTGATGTCCTGAGATCTCTTGTCAATCTTGGGAGATTCGATGCTGAACGATAGCACGAACCTGGGGTGCTCTGCAATCTCTGAAACAGAGCTCGCCAGCTTTTACGGTCCTAACAGGGATTCCTGGATATGGGGGGCTCTCCAGATTCGAGAACAGCGCAACGAGGTAGAGACCGAGGAACAAGGTGGATATCTGTGCTCAGGGTCGGCGACAGTCGCGTGGGTCCACGATTACCTAAGTAGATTCCGTCATCAGCGATGAGTCGTGGGAGACTTTTGTGTGTGTGTGTGTGTGTGGTTCCAAGGTTGGCATGAGTCCTCAATTCCAGTTTAAACGGCTATTATTAGCTCTGCAAGCTATTTGAATTGAGGGTAGAAACAAAGCTGGAATTTGGTTTCGAGTACTAATGGCCAAGTATCCAGAGCATCATAATCACTTTTAGCTATTCTCGTCCCGATCCAGTGCTTGGAAATCATGATATTCATAGCCAACTTCTTTACACTCCTATATCTGTAGGTAAATACACAAAGCCCAAGGGGCAACTATAGCCGTGTATCAACCTTTATCTCACCTGTATAAACCCTTCGAGAGAGTAAAAGCTGTGGAGGAGCAACGACACTAGTCGTGCCGCAGTTGCATTGATCCGGGCTGCCTTAAATGGGATATACACCCCTGTCTTGTTCAAATACGGTCCAAATGCAGTCTGTAGTACCAGCTACGCATACCGGCCCAATAGATGTACAAAATCCCATATAAGACCAGCTTGTGAACATAAATATGCAAGAAATGGGGTATATGTCAAGAAATGTCCGATCCAAAGCTCCATCCTATCCCAGATATCTTCCATCCTAATCACAATCTCCCCTAGCAACCTCCGAGTCCGTTCAAAAGGAATGAGAATCGATGCGGCGGGCGCGCCTCAATACTATGCCCGGGTCTTGTTTTGTCCAAATAGAATACAATAGTTGTTGTTTTTATTCGAGCCAAGTCGAATGGAACACAGGCTCCTCGGCTTCAATCACGATCAGAGTCGACGGTGTGATGATGCACTTGAAGGTTGACGCTGAAGCTGGAAATAGCGATAGATGGTAGTGACGGTATCCGTATCCCGTTCCCATCAATCTCCAACTCGAAACTGCGATCGGTGTCGCCGCGCAAGATATTGGAGTCGGCGAATGGCTCTCTCCCAGTTGTCCGACTCTGGACATAGGTAGAACCATCCGATGAATTCTTCTTCGTCATCCGACTCTGCCGCAGGTACTTGGATATAGTCGGTATTGACGCTACCCATACAACCGTAGAGTTCTTCGCCTCTGTTGAATTTGACCGTTTGGGGTCTTTGCCATCTGAGCGCGAGCGGCTGTGGCGAGTCCGAGGATAAGGCGGTGAATAATGTCGCGTTCTGCGTACGGATTTGCGAATGGGTTCGTCATTCTCGAACGAACTCGTATGTTTATGTGCTCTTTCAGAAGTTGTTCTCGAGCTTCTCTCCGTCGTTGGTGAGGACTGAGGCGAGGGAGTCGCTTCCTCGCTAGGCATCCGTGGTTCCACAGAATACATGATTCGAAAAATAGTGGAGGTAATTGATAATCACCGTCAAGAGGACAGTGGTCTGAGACAAGTTGGGGACGGAGAGCAACGGTCATCGATCCAACAGTAGTCCCTTTATATATTCTTAAACACGGAGCCACCCGAGAGCCAGACTACAATTGGTATCACAGGCGACCGACGGACAACAACAACAACGGTCTACCGCTTACGAGGCCCCCATTGACAACCCCCGATTCATTCCAGCCTCATGTCACGGTATGTACTTGTAACCTGTCGCTTAGCTATGGCCCAACTGGCAACAGGGACGGTGCAACGGATCCAACACGACGGATCGAAACAACACATTCAGGAACACCGGTACCCATTGTTATACTAACCACGCGATTTCAAATGACGAAAAGGCGAGTTACTATGGCCAGTAATGATTCCAATTTTGCTGTGGTCGTCGTCTCGATCGGACCGCAGTACGTCGAAAGGTCAAGCATGGCAACTGGGGTAGCAACATGATATCACCGGCCTCAATGCGCCCTCGGCACGACGTTCCGTTGACGATTAGATGTAAGACATCAGGACATATCATTATATTCATTTTTTCAAAAAAAAATAAATCTAGTAGTCAGTATGTAGAGGACATCGATCCTACGACACTCAAACGGGTCGAAATCAAAACGACTCCAACCTTTCACGCAGAACCTGGAGCATGGAACCGAACTTCGAAACGTACCCGAAGTGAGGTTGCAGGGGCGGAGCGGACGGTGCTTAGCTACGGTATTGTTTATGGGTATCCCCAGTCTTGACTTCGCTTGTTATGCGTATTTATCGTTCCCAGCTTCTTAAGGGAACAGTGGAAACCAGATGAAATCAGAAATTAAGGGCTATCATGATCGTCGCGGGGCTCGAAAGCAATGGGGCCTGTCGTTCTGTGACTTTGCAGTGTGCACCTATACGCTGTGGGGGACCCGACATCATCAAGGGCGAAGTTGTGCCTTCATTCGGGGAATGGACCATACAGCACATACCCTTGGCCAAGCAGGCACTGATATGTAGTAAACGCGCCCGCCTTGCCATTTAACGTCGAATGGATTTCACATCAGCGCCGAGGACGCTGGGAATTACCAGAAATCGTCGACAGTCAGTTCCAACGTCACATTCGGAATCCTCAGAGCCAAATCCTTTTCGAACCTGGCTCTCGCCGAAAGTCCCACCAACCCAGCGCGCACCCGTCGAAGGGTGAAAGAGCTCGCCCGGGTCCCGGTCGTACGAGACAAGAGCATATTGGAAAGCACGCCATCGGTCGAACGACAATTGCTCAGGCGCAGACTTTCGAGCTTCGCCAAGGGCTGAGAGAACTCGGTAAAGGATAGTGTCGAGAGAAACGAATCGTCGAGTCTCGAGTTGACATGCAGGTGGGTAAGTTGCGAAAAGACAGGAAGGAGTAAACCTTCTGCAATTCCTTCGGAACTGGGATTATAATTTGAGAGTGTGAAGGACGTTAAAGGCCAATTAGACCGAGCACCTAGACTCGCTAGGATTTGCCAGGTATCGACGTATTTATGGTCCCAGGAGACGGACAATTCCGTGAGCGAGGGGAGAGTGACCCGGTCGAGGGGATTGCCGGAGCTGCCGTAGATGTATTCGAGGGAGAGGCTTCGAAGATTGGCTGCAGTGGCAATGGAGGCTGAGGGAAGAACGACATCGGGCCACATATGACCTATTCTGAAAACTTCGCATCGCTCAAGGGACGTGCATTCCTTCAACAACTCCCAAATCTTGGCAGGATATGTCGCCACGTCGAGTATAGTGACCCCCTTCAACGTTCGCCAAGGAAAATTGGAGACCCAGACGGGACTATAGCAGTGTTGGTCGAAGCCTATGTTCTCGAGCACTGGGGAGGTGAACACCCGTTGATAGAAATCTTGGGCTCTTGATGATGTCCAGCCTGGACCTAGTTGGATAAGAGCACATTTGAGGTTTGGTAGGTGAAGGGTTTCCCATTCTTCCTCGAGATATGGATCGTTAAGGGTCACATCCAGATATTCCCATCGCGGAGATTGCGATATAGCTGCAGCTAGAGTCTTGCGCCACCGTTCGACATTTGTACCGTCAGACACGGTGTCCTTGAGAGCGAGGTGCAGAGGAAGCGGTCGTGAGCGATGAAGCCACATTTCGAACATCGGTATATCAAGATTGTCGGGATTGCGGATATGGATGTGCGACCATAAACCGGGAGTGGAATGTGCCACGGCCCTCCAGCGAGAACAAACATGCCCCAGGAGTACAGGGGTGTGCGGATGGCCGTGCGGGAGCGCTGATACACGAGCTCGTTCATATTCACGGGGACCATCTTCGGTATGGACGTATAGGGAGAAAATCCTCTCCAGGAGCTCTACTGGAAGGGAAATGGCTGGGCTGGCATCGGGTATCCTCGCCATTGACAATCTGTCGTGTTCAACTGTTTGATCCTCCGCCCGAGTGTCAGTTGGGAAGACAGCCGACGTCCAGGACCACATTGATGCTATCGTTCTTGGATGAGCGTTGATATAACTGAAACGGTCGAAGCCATTCACCAAATGATCTTCTTGAAGGAGAACGTGAGCCGTAAGCCCTCTTCCTCAGCAGCCAACCAGCAGATAGACTAAAGCAACATTCGATCAGCGCTAATATGATGACAGGAATATTTATAAACGTACAAGATGGAATGATAGTGGTGGCGGGAGCCAACAGTATGTAGAACAACAACGGCCGTCGTATATGACATGTATGACACAGCAGCCTGAGCGTGGCGGCGTCACTGTGGGTGATGGTGTGATCAGCCTAGTGGTCGTCCGATCTCAACTCTTATGATCTAGATTAGTCATGGTCGTAACATATTGGCTAGACTTGCAGGTCCTGATTCCCGAAAGACAGAATAACTCGAGGCATTCCTCCCCGATGATAGCCCATATCGGTGTGCAGTGTCTTGAGATCTTTATCAGCTTACATTTGGAAAAAAAAAAACTAGAATCAAAAGTCAATAAAACAGAGATGTGGATATACATCAAACGAAAAACTATTCAAATACACCAGTTACCATAAACCTTTGACATTAATCTCCAAAATCACGTTAGGAACTCTCAAAGCTAAATCCTTCTCAAACTTGGCTGCCTTCGACGATCCCCATAATCCAACATTGACATGTCGAAGGGCTACAGGAGTCTCCCTTAGATTTGCGACTGTTCGGGATAAAAGCATGTCAGAAAGCACACCGTCGGTCGAACGACACATTGGCAAGTAAAGGCTTTCGAGGTTCGGTAAAGGTTGAGAGAACTCTGTAAACGATATCGCCTTGAGAAACGCATCGCCGACCTCTGTAACTATTTGTAACCGTGTAAGCTGCGAAAGGACAAGAAGGGCGGAGCTAAGGTCTGCCACTTCGACTTGGGAAAAGGGTTTTACGCCATTGAACGCAAGAGTTTTCAACGGCCAGTTAGACCGAGCACCTAGGTCTGCCAGGATTTGCCACATATCCGTTGAACTCCCACCGCTCCACCGGATGGATAGCTCTGTGAGGGCTGGGAGGGTAACTATACCGAGCGGTACATGACAGCTCCCGTAACCTTGGTACACGAGTGTGAGAGTCCGAAGACTGCTGGGTGCCGTGACGCGGGATGAGAGATTCGGCGAGTCATTCAACGGCGTCACATGAGCTTCACATTTTTCGAGGGACGCACATTCCTTCAACAGCTCGTAGACCTTGTCAGCATTTGGATAGCCAAAGATACTGACATTCTTCAAGTTCCTCCAAGGAAAATTGGGACCCCAAGTGGGAGTGTAGCATTCACCGTCGCAGCTGAGTTCCTCGAGCACGGGGGAGGTGAACATTCGTTGGTACAAATCTCTGGGCAAGACTTTGGATGAATCGCTAGACCAATTCAGCCGAATGCGAGCGGCCTTGAGGTTTGGAACATGAAGAGTGTGCCACTTCTCCTCGATATATGGATTGTGAAGTGTCACATCCAAATATTCCCATCGATGCGACTCGGATATAGCGGCACCGAGGATATTGCGCCAGAATTCGGAATAACTACCGGCGTCGTTGAAGGTCAAGAACAGGGGAGCCGGATACGAACGCTCGAGCCACATCTCGAACATCGCTATATCAAGAGCTGTAAGCTTGCCAACATGGATGGTCGACCATAATCTGGGAGCGGAATGTGCAATGTTCCGCCAACGAGAACAGACATGGCCCAAGACCACAGGGGTGTTGGGATGGCCAAATGAGAGTGCTGATATCCGTGCGCGTTTGATGCTCCTTGGTCCGTCGTCGGTATGGACGTATAGAGAGAATATCCCCTCTAGCAGTTCCGCAGGAAGGGAGACAGACAGGTTGGTTTCGGTCCCCGACAATGCATCTCCTCCTACTATCCGATCCGCCATTGGGGTTATAAATTCAACCGCAAAGCCCTAGGCAACCTAAGTACCGTTTAATTAGAACTGCGAATACAGGGTACAAGTAGTCGTCGCTCACCTGCTTGAAAGATAAGACTCGACAAACCTGCTATAATTGATCCTTCTTCCTCGTAGCTTCCTCTGATATCCTTCCTCTCTACCCAGTAGGTAGATCTAAAATAGCACTCAGTCAGAGATATAGTCGTGAGAGGGACTGTAGACGCACAAATGGATGGGAAAAGCAGAGAGGCAAAGTAGTAACTGGATCAAACGGCCTGGACCCTGGTAAGGAAGGTCGACGACCTGGACCTAGGTATTGATGCCATCATTTGCCCCTTTCTTGCTGTTACAATCTAAGTGGGAGGGACAGCTATGGCACAAAGACTTGCTATCGTGATTTGAATGTATTTCAGCTACTAAGGACATTTATGGCCAGTTCTAAAGTTACTTTTGGAATGGTCAAAGCAAAATCCTTTTCAAACAGGCGCCCGGCTTCCTCAGGGGGTGCCCACAATCCGGCATACACGTATCGAAGGGCCGCAGTGCTATCACCCAGTTGGCTCGTACGCGATATTAGCATATCAGAAAGGATGCCGTCGGTCGAATGACATTTGCTTAAATGAAGACTTGCAAGCTTTGCTAATGGTTGAGAGAATTCGGTAAAGAATAGCCCATTGAGGAATATGTCGTGGACTCTCGAATCGATTCGCAAATAAGTAAGTTGAGAAAAGGCTGGGAGGGTCAATCCTTCCGCGATTCCTTCAGATTTCGAACTAGAACTCGAGAATGTGAAGCCCTTCAAAGGCCAGTCGGATCGACTACCGAGGCCTGTAAGGATTTCCCATGTATCACCCGCTTCATGATCCCACAAGATGGACAGTTCCCTGAGTGATGGGAGATTGACCCATTCAAGGGGCACCCCGGAGGCTCCATAAGAGTACTCGAGCGAGAGACTCTGGAGAGAAGCCATGGTGGTGGTGGAAGAGGGCCTATTACCGAACAGGGTCGGAGTCATGGCTTGGACATTGCATCGCTCCAGGGATGTACATCCCTTCAGCAACTCCCAGACTTTATCGGGGTGTACAGCGTGATAAGGCGTCCTGATATTCTTCAAAGTCTTCCACGGGAAGTTTGTAACCCAAGTGGGAGTATAGCACGTGCGGTCGAAAGTGAGATTCTCGAGTACCGGGGATGTAAATATCCCTGTATAGAGATCTCGGGCTTTGTTCCATCGCCATAGACGATTCTGTATATGCGCAGACTTGAGGTTCGGTACGTTGATTCCGCTCCAGCTCTTCTCCATATACGAGTTGTCACCGAGAAGCCCCATTTCTAGGTACTCCCATCGATGCGACTGAGAGACAGCCATACTAAGTATCCTTTGCCAGCAGGCAGTACTTGTACTGCCGTATTCGGAATCCCGAAAACTGACGCGCAGAAGGAGCGAACGGGAACGGTCGAGCCACATTTTGACCATTGGAATATCGGGATTGCCGGGGTTGAAGACATGGATGTTTGACCACAAGCTCGGAGTGGAATGTACAATTGTTCTCCATTCCGAGCAAACATGGCCCAACTTCACAGGGGTGTGTGGGGAACCATCAGGAAGCGAGGATATCCTAGCACGCTTAAGCCCCTCTCGGCCACCTTCAGTGTGAACATAGATGGAGAATATCTTTCCCAGCAGTTCCGGGGGAAGGGTGTCAAATGGGTTGGTGTCGAGCGGCCTCCGAGTCGTTGCCGAAGTCCTACTGCCTACACTGTCTTCTAGATTTTCACTTGGAACTACATTCAGCATTGTATCTCGCTCCTAACCTGCTGATCAGCACGAATTTAAACGACACAATCTCGTTCCATTTACCAATGATCTCGTGAACGATAATGGTTTTGGATTCTTATTCTGGCACCCACCGCCAAGGAGAGCCACAGCAAGACTCCTCGATAAAGCGCTCAATAATGCCCTCGTAGAGTCGCAAGATGGGAGGAAGATACGGCAGAAGGAGGAAGCCAAGCTACCATATTGAAGGCGAAAAACCTACCATGAGTCATTCGATGCCATCATTTTCCCCTGTTGCCCCATACCCCGGGCATGAGCATTAGTATTCTTTCGTTATATTTAAGCTACCAAAACTCATTTATGGTCAATTCTAAAGTTACTTTTGGAATTTTCAAAGCAAGATCCTTTTCAAACAGGTGCCCGGCTTCCTCAGGGGGTGCCCATAATCCAGCATACACGTATCGAAGGCTCATAGGGCTCTCGCCGGCTTGGTTCGTACGCGATACGAGCATATCGGAGAGGACGCCATCGGTCGCATGACATTTGCTTAAATGAAGACTTGTAAGCTTTGCTAACGGTTGAGAAGATTTGGTAAAGAATAGCCCACGGAGGAATACGTCGCGGACTCTCGAATCAATTCGCAAGTGGGTGAGCTGAGAAAAGGCTGGGAAGAGTAATCCTTCCGCGATTCCTTCGGATGTCGGACTAGAACTTGAGAATGTGAAGGTCTTCAAAGGCCAGTCGGATCGACTACCAAGGCCTGTAAGGATTCCCCATGTATCCCCTGCTCTATGATCCCACGAGATGGATAACTCCGTGAGCGACGGGAGATTGACCCAGTTAAGGGGGACTCCAGAGCTTCCATAGCCGTATGTGAGTGAGAGGCTGCGAAGAGAAGCTATGGTAACGGTGGAAGAGGGCGCAGGACCAGACAAGGTCGGAATGATTCCCCGGACGTCGCATCGCTCCAGGGACGTACATCCCTTCAACAACTCCCAAACTTTGTCCGGGTATGTCGCGCCATCAACAATCCCGACACTCTTCAAATTCGTCCACGGGAAGTTCGGGACCCAAGTGGGAATATAGCACTGGCGGTTGAAGGTGAGAGTCTCGAGAACCGGGGATGCAGATACCCGTGTATAGATATCTCTCGCTTTATTTGATTCCCATTGACCAGGTCGTATGTTGGCGGATCTGAGATTTGGTACGCGGAGGGCTTTCCATTTCTCTTCAACATACCAGTCATCAGTTCGAAGGATCATTTCCAGATACTCCCATCGATGCGATTGAGACATGGCCACGTTAAAGATCTTTCGCCAGCACTTGTTGGCTGTCTCGTTATATCTGGCCTCCCTGAAGCTAAGATGGAGAGGAAGTGGTGATGAGCGGTCGATCCACATTCTGAGCGCCAGAACATTGTGCTCTTTGGGGTTAAGAACATGAATCTTCGCCCAGAAACTCGGAGTGGAATGGACAATCGTTCTCCATTGCGAGCAAACATGCCCCAAGGTCACAGGGGTGTACGGGTAATTGTCTGGAAGCGAGGAAATACGGGCAAGTTTAATCCCCCGTCGGCCACCTTCGTCATGAACGTAGAGGGAGAATATTTTTCCTAGCAGTTCTGGGGGAAGGGTGTCAATTGGGTTGGCGTCGAGCGTCGTCGTCACTGAGGATCCATTCCCTCCTTGGCCAACTTCCTCCGGATGTTCGCCCGAGAATACAGTCCACATTTTGACTTGTTGCTAGACCACTAATCAGCACCAATCTAAGGAAGGCAGTCATTCCATTTACCAATGATCTGGTGGGCGATAATAGTTTCGGTTCTTCTTCTTATAAAGAACACCTAGGGAGACTACAGAAACTTTCCGTCAGCAATATAACACTCAGAAGAGAATCTGTAGACCCACAAAACGAATGGGGACTCGGATCTGGCAGAATAGGAAGTCAACTCAAAAATCCATGCAGCAGCCTAGACTAGTCTGGATGATGATGCCATCATTGACCCCTATTGCCTTGGAACACCTTTGAGAATGGCAATCTCTATCATCGCCTCTACATAGGTATGGAACTACCAACCATTGAAACACGTCCTTAGATCGTCAGAGCTATTGTACAAAGACCTATAAATTAAAAAAGAACATTGTCTGTATCTGCAAAGATGAGCAATGTCGATGTCGATGAGTATAAACATTGGTCCAGGTACTGGCAACTAGTTGCTAAATTGTATGGTACTAACTAGTACTTGAGTCTTGTAATGCAACTAATCAATGCAAAGCAATAAAAAAAAGGTCGTAATTCATGATGGTGGAAAGGATGTATGCGCAGAGTCAAAGAGTCAAGCAAGGCGGTGCTATGATATGGTACACAGTCGAGTCTCTGTTGATAGACATCGAGCAGGATGGGATGGTCGATAAGGATGTGTCGTATATCATAATGGCATGAAGGCGTTAGAGGAGAATGCGAGATAGATGATAGAGGATGAGGAAAATAGGCGATATGGGTAGTGATGATGATGATGATGAGGTGGTAGGTGCGGATAGAAAGTAGAATGCAAGCAGATAGGAGTAAATGCAGTTGCGGTGTAGGGTGTAGGATGGCGGCGTAGGATTGACTTGATATGGCGCAATGGCGGGTAGGAAAGAATATCTCGCGGGCCTTCCATCGAGGCGACTCAGGCGGCACGGCCTCACGGTGGCTGGTCTGACGGGCGATTCGCTTTCGACCGCCGGCCGGCTTGCTCTCTTGGAAGAATACATAGAAGCATCAGCAGCTTTCCGGATAACATCGACAAGAAGCCCCCTGGCATCTCGACGATCCAACAGGATCAGCGGCATCTCGGTCAAAGGTCGCAAATTGACGCTGGAGTCAATCCAGAGCTGTCTCGACTCTCGACTCTTCGCGACCCGGAATCCAAATAACAGACGCAACGCCGACACCCGACGTCAAAAAATAAAACGTCCCAAAAAAAAAACCCTCCAAATCATGGAGTAGACGGATCCCATCGGCAAAAAACATCATATCTTCAGCTCTCTGAATCCCCTCACATCAACCCGACCAACACCGGACCGGACCCATTCCTGCACCTCTTCACCATCCTCACCTCCTCCAACTACACCTTCACCAACACCGTCTTCCTCCCTAAACTCTCTAACCTTGACCGCTCCCCGTCCCTTGAACTTACCCCCAGGAATAACAATCTTTCCAGAACCCGTTACCCGACCCGCTCCGGGCGAATTATTATCCCTCCCGAACACCAATGCCGCACGCGCTTTTGGCAGACCCAAGGCTTTTCGTTGTCTCCTCGTAAGAGGTTTATCACCCGCTAGATGGGCTGAAGGAGATTGGTGATGAACGGGGATATGTGATTGGTGTTGTTGGAGTTTCATCGCGCGTTTCGAAAGAGGAGCGGGTGATTGGGAGGCGGGAGGTGGGGTGGGACTTCGTGAAGATAAAGATTCAAGATCGCTAAGCGATGAATACCCATCATCGTCTTCGAGACCCGTCGTAGGAACGATTGTTCTGGCAACATCGGCATCCACCTCTTCATCTTCGCCTTCGTCTTCGACACTCGATGAGCTCGAAGACGAGCTCGAAGACCCAGGAGCAGACAATCCGGGTGTTTCCTCTCTTTCTCGTTCATGCTCCAACGAGTCAGCGGTGTCACCCTCCACTTGGCTACTAGAAACAGTGAGACTGCCAACCCGACTTCGTTTATCTTTCCCTCGCCCTCTTTCAACATCCTCAGCAACGCTCAACCCGTCTTCACTCGAGGCTGATTCGTCGAATGACCGTTTAGGTGAGCGATGCACGCGCATAGAATGTGGAAGTACGTCTAGCTTCGGTGTGATTGTAGGCAACGACAACTGTGTCGATGCTGAAGAATTAGGTGATGATGATACCGTCGATGATGGAACATCGGGCGCAGGATTCCCCGATGAAGATTGAGAGTCGGGTAACGGAATTTG
Source organism: Coprinopsis strossmayeri (assembly GCA_900156845.1). Classification (NCBI taxonomy): domain Eukaryota; kingdom Fungi; phylum Basidiomycota; class Agaricomycetes; order Agaricales; family Psathyrellaceae; genus Coprinopsis; species Coprinopsis strossmayeri. The sequence goes on from FTPT01000033.1 coordinate 116,619, forward strand.
GGTGGGTTCTGGAATTTGCGATGCTGAGGCCGATGGGTCCGTCTCCGCGATGGGGGACGGTGCAGAAAGCTTCAATTTCACCCTAGTAATTTTCCTGGCCTTTTCTTTCTCTTTCCGTTCCCTTTCTCGTTCCCTTTTAATCTCCTTCTCTCGCTCTTTAGAAGTAGCTGCGACGGGTTGTGGCGCATCAGCCGGTGGAGTTTCCCGAACAATGGGCAGGCCGCTGTGCGGACCTTTGAGGTTTCGAATTGAGGAGAAGTGTTCCCAGTCGTGGTAGCTATAATAGAAATAGCATATTCGATGAGGGATACGATCACGGATGGCGAACGACTTACGCCACATAGACAGTGCCCTTGCTGATGGTATCGTCCTCCTCTTCGACTTTCAGCTGTCTCTCAGCTTTCACCAGTTCCTCTTCGTCGAGGCCAGCTCCCCATTCAATAACATAAACAAGGCCCGGTTGGATGACCTTGACGTTCCGCTTGACCATATGAGCGAACGCACTCAGCTCCAGATGCCCACCATACGTCCCGTTCTCCCTCATGCAACGAATATGAACATCCAGCCCCCTCTCATCCTCCACAAACGGCTCGTAGCGGGATTTGTGCTTGACGATGAAATCGCAGATACTCTGCCTCAGCTGCGCATGCTTCGACGGTGAGCCGTAGAGCTGATCAGAGAGAGCTCGAAATAGACAGTTGCCGTCGCCCAGGGTGTTCGCAGCGTACAAGCCTAGTGCTCGCAGCTGGTTTGTGAGCTGCGCTGAGGATTCATTCGGATCTGAGAGGACAAGCCTAGGTTTGGAAGATCTTGTTGTCCGTGTACGAGCTAGATATAATGAATCGCTGAGAAATGGAGAGATTAACGATTAGACTTACCCTGGGGTTGGTTCTTTCTAAGAGTCTTTCCCATCTAATAATACAATTTTGTTATACAATTCTTGCGGCTATAATGATGTGGACGCCGTATATGGTGGGGCGAGCGTCTTGATCAGCACCCAGCAACTCCGCTTGGTCTTGCCCAGCACAAGACCGAAATTTGCACAGGGGCCGTGAAAAAGCCGAAAACTCGTGCTCGCTGTGCACGACGACGACGAGAGAGCCCCTGAAAACAGAATCCGGGGCAGAAAACGGAATATACAGGCGGGGGCGATGGGGGAGAGGAGGATGCGGGGTTATGTAAAGTAAGATGGCTGACTGGGCGATGGTGGTGGTTTCTGCTTGAACTGCCAATTCCGGGGTCTTCCTTCCGGCACTTCGCGGAGGACCCCGGAACCTTTGCCCTTCCACGGGGTCTCGTCCTGATCGTTGATGCCGATGACAACGACACTTTGCTCGTCGGCGGCGATGGCGATGACGGCTTTCATATTGCCCATTGTCACCGCCGGCATCGTTGGGCCCCAACTGACCTGGCGAATGAGGGACTGGATCGAACCCTATTTCCGTCGCTGGGCGTCTATCTGGTCAGCCTTGTCACTGCCGAACCGCGATCTCCTGCGGAAAGGGGTCCGAGTCTGACGAGGTTCGGCGGTCTCGAACACAAGAGCTCGAGGAATCAAAGAGCTCCTCGTTGATACCGGTATAAAGCTGGAGCCTTTGTCTGTGCCCCCTGGAACAATCTCTGTAATGAAGATTCAACATACATGGCCTTTCAACTTTGTTTCAACTATGGATGTCACTGGATGCACGAACCTTTGTAGACCGTTAGACAATGTCCCCTACATCTCGAGAACCATTGGTCGATGCTCTTCGTTCCATGGACCACCATCCCTGAGTCTTCAACGTCGTACAGGATTCTTCGAACTTGTCTCGGTTCAACGTTGAACCTAGCTCAGGCTCTCTTAAGCTTACCATACTGGTTCTTCTGGTCCATAGTACTAGTTCTAGTCGACAGGAACCTACTCTGGGTTGCTCTTAGTCTTGGACTCGTCCCCATGTCTATTACCTTCATCGGGCCGGAAACCTCGAACATCGAAGATATGCATACTGGAGGCCTATCCAATCCGAGTCAAGTTCGTCTCGCAACAACCCAGCAAATCGCTGACTTCGACCCACCTCCCAAGTCCGCGATGTTTCTCGTGTTTCCTCGCTATCACCCTTCTCTCAACAGCTACAACTGTAAATTTCCAGAACCACCTTCAAGCTTGTCACAGATGCAACTAACCTTCCTGGCAGAGTCGACTGTTGCATCATGATCTAGCCAAAGGCGAAAAGGACGGCGTACCCATATGTGCAACGCGAGTCATCTCAGGACAACACGACCAGCAACTCTGGGCATCACAGATTCTGATCCAGGTATCATTTCATGAACCAGTGTGTTCAGAGCAACACCACGCAGCGGTAGATCTGTCTGTTTTGCTAGAGCGAGTTGCATCTTCTTTGAACCATCTTCCCATTAACTGTTGTTGCAAATGAATTGTGACGACAGCAACGGCGGTGAATAGGGTACAATTCCGCTGATTAATTCTTCTTCTGTTCATAGGTAAGTGACTTAAGACTGGCGTGTCGACTAGCTGCCGTCATTCAATCGACATCTTTGGAAACGGTGTCGTCCCTGGTCGGTCACCCTGGCTTTCGTGTCAAACAACCTTTATTTTAAGTATTTACTCTGTTGCGGTATTAACCGGCTCTTACGATTAGGACTTACTTATGTTATTGCCGTTTGCCAAATTCCGACCTATTTCAGCCTAAGTAAACATGCTCGCTTCCGTCGTCGGGGACAATCAATACAATGCTCTTATGTATAATCACCTCATTCGCCAAGTCCTGTTCACACCAAGGTTATTCGCAGCTTCGGACTCTGAGCTCTCCAGCTCACAGTAGGTTAATTACCGCCACATCTTAAACGTCACGGATTAATCAAGTCATATTAAACGCTCCCCACTCAAGTATATGAACCTGAGAAGAAAAGACACGATGCCACCACGCGACGAGGAGCGAGGCTGATATGGGTGGCATCATTTAATAATCTAGCTGTCCATCTTCCCCTTCTCAGTTTCTCTTTCTCATGATGTATGATCTGCACTTGATTCATTCAGTTATCAGATGTCGAAGCACGAGTCAAAACTTATGCGCGAGGGTTGTAAGTAGTAAGTATGAGTAAGAATTCATTAATCGATCGAAGAAGGCTAATTATAACCTTGTTAATTCCGCCTTCTTGGAAAGTCTAAAGATCCTAAAGCGAAGCTGCTTCGAAGCTTCTTTATTTCATCGATAAGATAACGTCTAATAAAAGGGTAGAGTGCGGCTCTAAGAAGTCGAAGCTTGGGTAGCGGCTCCTGCGAGGCTATAGGCGCCGAGTCGGGAACTCTCGATCGTTTGTCAGCTTGACTCGAAATTTTATGCGATTGGTCGAGGTGTCTGCGAGCATTGAGGTCCAGAGCCGCTGTTGAAAGATGAATATAACTTAGCTTCAGAAATCGGAGCTAGGAGAGTGCCGTTTGGTAAAGGGTGAAGTGGTTATTGTGTAGGTGACAAGGGGTTCTGCAAAAGGAAGAGTGTATGTACTAGGTCCAAGCACTCATCAAAAATTCTGAGCGGTGGTTTGACCCCAACATAGGCCCTTGCACCCCTGCTTCAAACAACAAAAACTTTGGCCCTTGTCGAGACCGTGACGGTCCTAGAGCTAGTAACCGTAGCGATAAGTGCCCCTCACAGATGGCTCTTATTGCCACAATAAGCTCAAGCTTAAAAGAAAGGTCTACGAAGCCCAGACATACAGATCCAGAGCCGCGCCCTCCCCCCCTCCCCCTCCCCCCTTTCCCGACGGCCACGCCGGAGCATAGAACAAAAAGCGTGGAGGCTTAGTAAGTCTTATCGATGGATTGGGCGCTTGAGTGCGCTTTGACCATGTTGCTTTCTGCCTTCCACCCGATCACGTTCTGGTGTGCTTTGACCTGTAGGCCTGCATTTTGACTCGAGCATACAATAGTTTCCCTGAGCGAGAATTCAGGCATCGATGGCCACGCCGGAGCATAGAACAAAAACGTGGAGGCCTAGTAAGTCCTATCAATGGATTGGGCGCTTGAGTGCGCTTTGAACATGTTGCTTTCTGCCTTCCACCCGGCCACGCTCTGGCCATGGTGTGCTTTGACCTGTAGGCCTGCACTTTGACTCGAGCAGGCAGGTATAAAAGGGGGCATTTTAGCGTACTTATTCTCTATCCACTCGCCCTATCGCCAAATTTTTGTAATCGGCTCTCAATCCAGCCGAAGCCTAACGTTTCTCAGCAGCGGTTGACTACTCTCTTAATCGCTGCTTCTACTTTAACAAGTCTAGCAAGATCATACTAGCTTAGGCTCGAACCTGAATACTGCTACCTTCGTCTCCGCGATCGCGAATAATTTCTTGAACCGGCCTAGCGCTTCCAGGAATATCTTTTCCCAATAGTAGAGCTTGGCGCCATCAGCCAATAGTACATCCGCAACATGAGCTACTATTACAACCCAAACGGGCCGCCGCCCATTCACCCATCACTCTACAGCAACTGGCCTGCAAACAGCGTATCGGCTTATAACCAAGGCCTCGCAGTGCGCAACAACAACCCGCAGCGTCTGGCTACACCTCCCCCGGACCCGGACCCCGTTCCACAGACCCACGTGGTGCTGCAGACTTGGGTCCCTGAATATCCTGGACAGACTAGGGAAGAGCACGACTCGTACTGGATTCATTTTAATGATAAGTGGTGGGGACATCTGCCTGAATACCAGAGCTTGAGTCGAGCGAAGAAGGCATTGTTTAGAAGGAACTTTGATCGGTGTCCCCCTTCGCCTACGTTTGTTTCTAGCTCCCAGCCGGGTTCCTATTCGTCCTCTGGATACTTGTATTCGACTCCTGGACCGCATACCGGTCATTGAGTTCCAGAACGGAAAGGAATGCTCGACTAATTAGGACCTGAAGCCTGGAGAGCGAGAGACTCTAGCCATGATCACGAGTTCTTCGCCAAGTTCACCCGTTAACTGCTTCTCCGGCTATTTGTTCCAAGATGGGAGTGCGATTCAGGGACACCAGCCAATCATCTTTTCCTGGTTAACTCATTCATTGGATCTTTGCATTAGCCATATTTTCTCTAACTTACATACACCTTGTTTTTTTTATAAATAGAATAATCCTTAACCTTCTATGTCATACTATGCATTATGTGATGTTTATGGGAATATTAACGAGAACGTTCGTATGATGCTCTGGGATGGGAATAAATAATAATAATAGAACTTTACGCACTGTCAATGGGACCTTAGGCCTTAGCGTCGGCTCCCGTACTGGTGCATCCACAGCTACGTACTTACCCCAGATGATATGATGCTGGAGACGATGTAGTATCGTAACAACAACATAAGTACTACAGTCCGAGCCGGACACGGCATCTCCTAACATGGAACATTCCGGCTGACATCAATGTCACGAACGTCACGTACTTCGAAAAATTCTTATTGGCCTCTTGTCCTTGTTCCTCTTGCACGGTCGAAGATCTCCTTTCTTGAAAGTCTTGATGAACTTGATGAAAGAACTATAGAGTCGAAATCGACATCTATGCAACTCGGGCCCCGACTTTCTCATGAAGGCGGGTTACAGGCGCCATCTTCGACTTCTAAAGTGTCCTTGAAGGAACAGCTTGGAAACGACGCTTGGGTTGTTATTCCATCGGAAATCTGTTTGATTTATTGCAAGAATTCCTGTCTGGAGGCTTATGGAGTATCGTTAGTCCACCAGTGGGCATCGTCCGGCGAGAGTCAGAAGCGACGATTACTTCTGGGCGTTACACGCGACTGGGAAACTGATTCGATATGCCTGGTCTTAGGCGCTCCAAATCCGAGGAGGCCACTCTTAGCGGTCATGAGGAATCATGCGCACAACATCGATTAAATTTATCACCGTAGTCTTGGTCTACCCCCGTTCTTCAGGCGCCGTGTTCCTCTTTCGAGCCAGAAGATCCTTCGACGTACGGAATAGTATAGTTTATCGTGTCTGGGTATGACGTCTATGCTCAGATTGTGGCTTCGCTCTGTTGGTCAGCTGGATCGATCCTTCGCCCTGGTCATGGAAGCTGGACTCTCCTTGAACCCCGCCCTCTCCAATAGAAACAGGTTGTGCACCATTCGAGAGCGCCTACTGGTCCATCGCCTGACCGGTCCCGCTCTTATCTCGAACTCATTGGGCATGTCGCTTGGCTTCTCGGGAATTTTCTACCTCTGACTCATCCGACTGGATAAAGGCGAATCGCAATTCCGAGTGGCTGCTTATCGCACTTCTTCGCTATTATTCTACAGTCGAAGAATCGCCGCATCACAAATCAGCTGCTTTTCTGGGAATGATTAGACCAGAGAATGCCTCAAATTCTTGTCTTTGAATCTCTGTCTGACATATCCGAAAACAATTCCATCATGGGTCTTGGCCTCAATCAGCTGAAGTTGTATTCTGTGCTATGGAGGCTACCGTGATAAGGGACTGTATACAGTCGGGCAATACAGTCGGTCAAATATAGCCTTCTGTTGCGTTGTGAAATTTGTGAAGTGTCTGAGAAAGGCTAATCAAGATATCTTTTCGTGTGGCGAGCTCACCTCATACTAAAGCTTTGCCGCTTGTCGAAGATCACGGTATGCCGAAACCTAAGTTCGAGCTGCGCCCGTCAACCGTTACTGTCACTGTCTACAAGCCGTCGGTCTCAGTAATCTTTTCAATTCACAACTCAAATTCGCTCAGCAACATTGGTCGTCCAATAATATATCGTTACTAAATGATGCTCTGTGGCGGCATGGTGGAAGGATATGTAGGTAACAAAGGCGCAATGCTGATATCAACCCGACCGTGTCGGGCGATGTGGATGACCCCCTCGCGTGATGTACATAACACTAGTGTCGTGTGCGTAACCGTTCAGCTGTTCAACTGGGGGGAGCCCACCTCCCTGCCGTCTTCTCCATCAGGCTAGCTCTGGAGTGGCTAGCGCTGCAAACTATTGTGTTGATCTATTTATAGTCAGGGATGCAGTTGACGCATATGCCAGTGACCTCGAATTTTCTCTCAAAGGTCCTTCTTGCACTCACACCCACGCCATCACCTTTCAGGCTGAATTCATAATCAATTGCTTGCTTCCTGGCATTCTGTGACCAATCTAAATTGTGTGAAATGGGACACGTGTGATAGGCTCAGTTGATGAAACTCAAAGAGAGCGCTTGAGGTTGACACATTTATGTCACCTCCGATGCGGGGACAGCTAGAATCAGCCAAACGCTCAATCAAGCGAAAATGGGGCAGAGGAACGTCCTTCTCCACAAATGGAATGCGCAAACGGGTCATTATCGATCTAGAAGACTTTCCATCCGATGCATTGTCCTCACGCTTCCTCACCGGACCATACCATCTTGGCATTGCACCCACGCCAAACCAACTTGAGCCTGTATATTTTCGACTTCTAATACTCTCGCAACATAAGCTTCCAGTCACTCGTCAATCACGCTTCTTATCACCTTGCGGCGTACCCAATTATGTATGGGCTTGTCGAGACTCATTACCGGGAGTATTGGGACGTCCTAGATGTCCATCGGGCACCCGAGGCGCGCCAAGGAGTCAACGTTACCCTGATGGCCTGGTTATGTTCGCATCTTGGGACTCTGGAGACCCTTATACCCCACAGCTTCTCGTTCCCTCTGAGGATAAATGTCCACCATTGGCAAGCAGCAGCCTGAAAACTGATGATGAAACATAATATATTCCGACTATAACCGAGAGATCGGAGTTCAGATTCAATATGTCTATGTGCCAGGAACCAACTCTCCTATTCAGCATCATGTGGGGTTGGCGGTTGTGATGGAGGTAGATCTGGCGCGAAGTGTCATGAACCTAAATAAATGACCCATCGATCTATGTAACCTAATGACGCCCCGCTTGTTGCATGCGTTATATAAAGCAAGCGAGACACACGTTAAGCTCGACGAGCCTCTCCCCAAAGCCTTGGCCTCCTGCATCCGCTTCCCTCGCTGCTATCTCTTTGTGGAATCCCCTACGCCGCACACTACCCGCTGCTACATCTCTCTATCACCTCCTGTACTGCCTTAGCGACACTCTTGATGATATGGGCAAGGTAATCCTCGATCAAGCCGCTTCCTGGAGTCGCAGTTCACTCGCTTCGCCAAATCCACCCCGCGCTCCCAACTTCCTCTCGGTGATTTGGCGGGATGACAGTACAGACTGCCTCTATGCATCTCGCCTCCCTGGAAGGGGCTTGAATGAATTTAGCGAGGAGGATCTGGACCAGTTCCACGTCTGCATCCCTGCGAGCCACTATCAACCGCCTTGGGACCCTTTCATCTCCCGATATGAAATCGATATTCCTCGGACTAATACAGAGCTCTTCTTCAAGACCCCTCGTCTGGTCGGGTATGACGGGTCGATGGGTATTTCTCTCAAGCTGCACCACGAGATCTGTGTCCTGGAACAGTTGAGACTGAATCCGCACTCGAATCTATGCGAGTATTTCGGCTGTGCGGTAGACTCGACTGCGGGGCTTGTGACGGGCGTGTATACGAGGAAGTACTACTGGACCCTCAGTGCTTTGCTCCTGGGACGTACACCTCTCGGGTGAGTGCTCGCTTCAGCGCCGGGTGTGAAACTTGAGTTCAACTTGTCCCCTAGCGCCCAGAATATACCCAGACCCACATTACATTTCGACACTATCGTCAGAGGGATAGGAGCTGGCCTTCGACACCTCCATAATATGGGACTCGCACACAACGATCTCAGCCCAAGCAATATCATGATAGACGAGTTCGGTAGCCCTATCATTATCGACTTTGATAATTGCGCTGCCTTTGGCCAACCCTGTCGAGCAGGGACGCCCGGGTACACCAACTACTCAAAGACATCAGATCCTCACAATGATGTTCACTCCTTCCATTGCATCCTGGCTTTTATGCGCCAATGCTGTGGACAGGCCGTCACATCTGGCCAGACACCGTCCCATCCAACGGCTTCTCAGATGATCACCGTAAATTAAATCCCTAGACGTTACTTATGTCCCCTTGTTCCCCTTGCTTACTTATGGACTCGTTGGTTCAAAATACGCCTCCCTTGCGCAAGCTTTCACGTCACATTCCCTTTACTATACTGCTGTATTTTATTACTTGTTGTCTTTATTAGCAATGTTTGTAACTACTATACCTTTTGCACATCTAATTGCGCCTCCCGCTCGCGGAGCGCCGTGTCTCTTGCTCCTGCTACGGTATATTATATATGCAATAGACCTTCTCAGAACTAGAACTTACAGCGGGAGTAAGTATTCCAATAATATTTAGCCTAAACTATAATACGACTGTAAGTGATACCAAATACAGAATGACACCAGCGAGTGACAGGCCAGACGATCTCTGTTACTGCTCTGTCCAGTGAGAGGTAATCTAAGATGCCATTTCAGGGCCGTTGAGGGATGAAACTGTTGGTGGATCTACTGCTTCGGACAACCCTTCCTGTCCGAACAGACTATCCTTCTTGAGTTCGGTTTCAGTCGTGCCTGGGGACTCGGCTGCTGCGCCTTTAAACGGATCCATTTGCGAAAACATGAGAAGTAGGGGGCTAAATCGAGCGGAGGGAAGGTCCACGTAGTCCAGGCTATCCAACCGTTTGAGGACCCGTTTGGCCGTGGTGTCCACCTCGAATGTAGCCAAATCTTCAGTGGCATCTTTGGCCTCCTCCGAGTCGAGTATGAACTCATGATCTTTATCATAGCCTAAGTCGGATGGTAAGTCAAGGCATTTGAGCTTCTTGACTGTATAAGTTATAGATGCAATTAGTACGAGAGAAGAACCTTCGCTTTCAAGGTGATATGGCGTACCAGGTGGAGCACTGAGTGGAGTCCTGGGAGGACTGAAGGAAGTTGGAATTGGGCTTGAAATTGCCGATAGTAGTCCCTCAGATGAGGGTGCTTCTGCAGGTTTCTTGCCTGGCAACTGGCCGATACTCGGAGTGGATGAGGGATCGGGTAACATAGTAATGGGATTCTACTGCGTCGGGATCGACTAATTGTAAAGCTTGAGAGAGCTCAAGGGTGTTTATAACCTACATTAATGGTCGCCATGCCAGAATGACTGATTCTTCCTATAAAAGGATCCAAATTCATCAAAGGCTATTTATAGACGGCGATTATACAATCCCAGATTGTAATTTAGGCGCCAGGATGATCTAGTGTCTCTGCGAGGCCACACTATTCCAGCAAAGAAGGTATAAGTCATAACCAATGCATTGCATGGGATTGCTTAGAATGATTTAGAGCCAGGCATAAGTATCCACTCGTTTTACGTGTAAAGCCGGGATCCCAAAACGACATGGCGGTTGCTCGGGTTTCTCCGCACATGCTCTTTCTCAACTCTGATCTTCTGCCGCGCCAGCGGGGACCAATGCTTGGAATAAAGGCCCTAGCTCTGTCTCTTGAGACAAAGATAGATCTTTGTGAACAGGCGGCCTTTTTCGACACTACGCATGCCAGTAAAAACATCTGCGTTTCACTCATCCTAGAAGGGCCCATCTCATGGTTCTCGATTGCTTGGTAATTCTGGGCCTCAGAAAGGCCTCAAAAATCTGGAAGGGTTTACTGCTGTGCTTCACTTGGATTCCTAAAAGTCTACCGATCATCGTCTTTTTCATGGGGTCATGTTCTGGACAGTTAGTAATTGTAAGTTCCACCATGTACGCATAGATCACACCGATACCCTTATTGCTCGCTATCAGGATCTTCCAAAAACTGTGTCGACTGCAGACTGTGGTTATCCTCGAGCTCCGATTGTCCTGGTGGTTGTCTTGGGCCTTACGCTGTGGATTAGCTGAGGCTTCGGGTTGCATATGCCGCTGCCCCTTCTATGCCAGAAGATTCTTGAAGATATATCCTCCCATCACCATCACCCACCTGCCGTCAATACTTAGCCGTCAATCCGCTAAAGTGGATGCTCATGCGACCGTGCAACTGTGCTGCACACTGGCACCAAAACTTGACATCTCCATTTGGCACGTAGCCCCTGTGTCTGCTGACCTCTGTCGACTCGGAGCCAAGAACTGTTGGCTTGGCCTAAGCTTGGCCTTGCCTATCTCAGTGGGCACGATAGTATCAGCTATCTTTCCCAGCAATCCTCTACCAGCGCCCGAGTTTTAACCCAAGCAACTGCGTAAATTACTGAACTTCCTGCGGTTTATTTCCTCAGGGCAAGCATCCCTTTGTGTGAGTATTGCATCCATTGCGTGATCTGATCGTAGCTTAAACCGCCCGCAGTCAATCCGCAGCTCTCTCGTCTACTCGGCAACGCAGTTACGAATTTCGCCATTTCCTATACATAATACTCGACCAACGCGGCTGTATATCAATCACAGAGCCTGCCATGATCCTCGACGAAAAGGTCATAATGTCCCTCCCCCCTCCCCCTCCCTACCCGGCCTCTGGCAATGGACAACCTATTTCTCCTCCACTACCCAGCCCTCCTCCACCGTTCTCAGAGGCCATGCACTCGCCTTCCTCCTATAGTCACTTTGGTCGATCTTTCAAATTGTCTTCCCTACCTCCGCACATTCTGCTACAGATTGTGTACAATAGTTTCCCCACCAACCCTGCTGTCGACACTCTCCTAGTCGAACGACAAAGAAAGACACTTTTGTGGCTAGCTAAATCTCTTCGTTTGGTAAACAAAGCGTTCTATATCGCTTGCATGCACGTCCTGAGGTCCACCTATCTCCCAGCCTATATCTCCCTACTTCGCCCTTACTATTCCTCTGACCCTTTCCCTTCGGCACCGGTGCCACAGGCACACTCAAGTTCACTCAATACCATTCAAAGGGAAACACCCGTACTCGACCTCTACATAGCACTCAAAGTCCGGGAAGACGTCTTTGTAGACGACTCAGAACTGCATCTGGAACGAGAGGACATGTTCCGAGATATCTTCGACCACAGTCAGCCCAAAGCTCGGCTAGAAGACCTCGTCCGGATATACGGAGTCAAAGAGGGCGTTGTAACCCTTGCACCACCTGGGGTCATAACCTATACCTCCACAGCATCGTCGTCATCCTATTCCTCTCAATCCTCCAATGGCACCATAAGGCCAAATAGCTCCAACCCACCCCTCCCATCACCTGTGCAATACTCCTCAAATTTTCTTAGATCCTCGACTTCCAGGTTCTTCTCTGCTTTCAAACGGTCCTCGTCTCGTTCCGAATCGCCATCTCCGCCAGGCGAATCTTCGTCTCAGCTGCCTGCCCCGCTGCCCCCTCGAAAACTTCGAATACGTCCTGTACCTTTGGCACTGCTTTCTGTCTCATTCAGCACGAGGAAGGTCGGGCTTCAGCTTGTGAGTGCCGAGACCGGTACGAAGCGAACGATCGTGGAGGTGCAACGGACGTCAAGAGATGAGAGTTTGGAAGTCGCAGCGAAGAAGATCGTGGTGGAGTTGAAGCGGCTTCTCATCTGCTAGACATGGCTTCGAAAACAATCGAAGGTATGTCTGGATTGCTCCTCCTGCTTCTATCCACGTGTGTCTGACATGCATCTTCGGCAGCCCTGGACCAGCCTTCACTACTATTGATTTAATAGAACCACAGTGAAATCGGGATGAACTTACATATGGCCCCCGTTTTCGACCACGAATAGTCATGAAGGGGCGGTCGAGGATACGTCGTGTTAGGCCCAAGTCGAATAGATACTTCAGGGGAGCCATAATCGGGCCCAGGTCACTCGCACAGCATACAGGACGAATAGATTCCCGTGATGGGAATGCGAGGGTAGCCGATGCGACGGAATGTCGAAAAACAGCACTCTATTCATGTTGTACCTTCCCTCGGTCTATATACAGGTCATGTACATTCGTTATAGTATACTAATGGTAAGAAGTCGTAAAAGTCGTAATGCAAAGTTTCATAGCAGGAGGCCCCCCAGTAATGGCGCAGCTGAAAGCAAACTCCACTGTCGCGAAGACCTTCCAGCGCTGGGATCAAATGCCTCAGCAAGAATGGGCTGTTTTCGGTATACCTTCATTGAATTGATGCTCCATGTCGCATTCTGGTCAACGACGAAAAGCTTAGTTGAAGAATTATCACAAAGTGGCGAAAGAGAACGCACAACAAAGTTTTTGGGATCTGTAACACGCTCAGCGCACGTCCCGGGACAAGTGGCAGTTTCATTATAAGAGTTTCCTGCCCAGTCACCGCAGAATGTGATGTCTAGGTTTAAATGAAACGACCATGAAAAATAGGATGGGGGTATGTGGGGTGTACGCACTCAAAATGACTGTGTGGTTTTTGAAGTACTTTTCGATGTCACATTGTCCTGGTCCTAGGACAGCTGAAGGGGCGCCCCAGTTTTTGGTTTGGGGGTTCCCTTCGGTAATATCTGAAGGTATAGCGGAGCGGTAGAAAGACCCTGGACAGACATTGAGACCACTGTTCTGTGCTTGGATGAAGGAAGGCTCACAAATAGCGATTCCGTTCTCGTCCCACTTCATAGCAACAACTCCACCCCCTTGCGAGTCGAAGTAAGGACCGTACGACGCTCTGCTCGCATCCTCAATGCTACAGCCAGTATTCGCGGTGTTTGGAGCGTAGGCATAGCAATTCGTAGCCGGTCCGTACCATTTTTGCTGTTGGAAGGGTGTGAGCTAAGATGTAAGTATATAATCGCTTTGAATGACGTACAGCTACGGCTCCTAAAAATGTCGCGTTGGTGTCGAGGAGGCATCCTGAAGCCGATGGCGGGTTCATTTTTACCTGGATATCAGGGGATTAAATAATGGCTCACCCTCCCCCGTATGCCATGCCATCTGGTTGTAATGGTTCTCGTGGACGCCCTCAATAATGTCGATTTCCCCGTGCTACATATCATGAGTTTGATAGAAGCTCAGCTAGGAGTAGAATATCCTTACCCAAGGCCATGTACCTTCACCAGTTGATGTTGTCCACCAAGCGGGCCAGACGCCTATTTAAGGGTTGAAACTCCCATCCATTCTTCGACGAGTCGAGGTACACACCGCAACCCCATGGTGCTGAATTCAGATCCAGGATAAACAAACCTGTGTTGTATTCCTTTTTAGTGCTCACTCGCACACTTGCGGCACGAAGGAGGAAGTATGCTGAAGGTTAACATGACATTTCCAATTAACGAGGGCTACCCCGACCTACCTCGATCTCCAGGCTCCTAATGGCAGGGTCGTGTTGTCGTCGGCTTTCATAATGATTACTCCATCGTCTTGCACATATGCAAGTTTCCGCGCGAATGCCTCTTCTCTTGAGGTATACCTAATGAACCGTTTGCACCGGATGCCTAGGCCAAAGTCGAGGAAAAGGCATACCATACTAGCCCGCTGTGAACATGTCCCATTATGAACAGTGCATTCACGATAGAGATACATGATAAGACATACTGCGTAGGATCTTCCCCAGTGTAGAAGTTGAAATGGCTGCAGAACGCCCGGGCTGAGCACTCATGACCATGACCAACAGAACCAAAACGCACTCGAAGAAATCATGTCCCTTATAATCATCCTCTGGAATCCATATAAACGGTGTTCCGTTCCGATTTCTCTCATAGAGATCGCTCCTAGGTTCAAGAGTGTAGCTTCCAGAGCCGAAACTGAATGCCCATGCAGAAGTGAAGTTGGAAGTCGCCAGCCAGGAGAAGATGGCGGCGGAAGCGAGATGGGACCCCCAGGCGCGCATTCCTTGAATGGCGTTGGACTTGGTTCGGGGAAGTCGATATATGGTAATGTCAATCAAAGACGAGGAAAGAGTTCAAACGCTCGATATTGCTCGTGCACGAGCAGGCCCGCAGATGGGTGAGGTCAGACCGTCAACATGAGGTTGAATTGATCCAATTGGATGAGGCTGATGCCAAGCCAACAAATGTCCCCATCATGACTTGATGGCATGACATCCCCGGCTGGCATCCGGTAAGTACAGGGGAAGGCGGTTACATATGCATATGTCTGTCACTGAGGAATTGGTGGCGCTTTTAGACTTGAAAGTCTTTTCCAAATTGTCTTATCAGCGACAAGACGACGTGTGGCGGTTAGCAAGGCGGAGAACCCCTTCTAAGGCCAGCTGCTCTGACATTCCTTTAATTTCCACCACTGGCATATCCGTTCTGGGAGTTCTGGGCATGAGCACGGATCGGGCTAGTCTAGATATGTCCCTAGATCTCTGCTCCTGCCGTTCTTCTCCATAGATGTCGCCTAAGTCATCGCTGGGTGTGCATGTGTCAATCGAGCAGAAGGCACGAGTCCCTTTCGAAATTGGCGTCAGTCGTTACTAGGTTAGTCTAGGTACTGACCCCGAACAAGTTCATCGATATCGGAGAGATATAGCTGACCCTCTCGATATGCAGGAGAATTTTTTCAAAATGAGGTATCTTATACCATTGATTTCTCATCTTGCTCAGAAGCCCTATGTATGTATAACTCAAGAGCCAAATGCCGTAAGTGCCAACCACGAGGAGACTTGTCCAAGGACGATTCGACCGCCGAAAAGCGCCGAATTGTTAAGTCACTCGAGGACGTAGCCGCTGTAATGATCACAATGCTGTCGACATCCGAGACGGTGCCGGAAGATGATCGGTGCTCAGGCCTCAGGGCCCTGAGTAGCAGACCGTTTGCAAAATAGATCATACCATATTCTTCCCCGTACATACATACCCCCCAAGATTAAGTACAGCTACAATTTCATTGTAGGCATACCGTATGACGGAACACCGTGTATGTTAAATTTTTTCCGAGGTCGACCGTCACTCACAAAAACTAGGTTAGATCCCTTCGAGACTTCAGTGGAGACTCTGTACAATGTCCAGACCCGTTTCCTCCGTTTCAAAATCTACAATGAGGTGCTTGTCATGCAACTATGTATTTACCACGAGACAGTCCTCGTTATGAACACCCAGAGCCTTTACAATTTATTCTCGGTTAAATGATATATCCTGCCACGCATATCTTAGCCTTCTCAAGAGATCCTTATACATAGGAGTCTCTTCCACTAGATCTCACGGGAGTGTCAATCAGAATCTTCGACTCCTGGTTCAACAATTGCCGCTCCTCCGGCAAGTCAGGGACGTAAAGGGCAAGGGCACATTTATCGTAAAAGCCTGTAGTTGCCAGCGGCAAACGTTTGAATCCGAAGCTCGAGCTAGAGACCGTCCCATGCAACGGGGATGAGTTTATGCCCGGGATAGATGACGAAGACTATGCTGAGTTATCTGTTCACAGTTTTCAGTTTCTCAGACACCCTCTGAGAAGCTGAGGAAAATATGTGATCTCCGCCCTATTGATGTAATTCTCCCACCCGAAGGGTCTGTCGCCAGGGTAAACATAGGTGAGAAGGATGAATATTCGAGTAATCACTGGGTGGGGTATGTAGAAAGCGCCCAAAAGCGCCCGACCTCAAGAAGAAGACACAATGCTAAAAAGTCCGACGAAGGTAATTCCAGGAAGCCTAGTACTATGTATGCCATAGATACGCTGCTGATCCGCCGAAGAACCTGCGGCGAAAGGTTATTACATACTGCGAGCGTAAGGAAGGACAAGGAAACTTACATAGAACCCTGAGCGTCTTGTTCCCCGAACTGAAATTAGCGCCATTATCGTTGTCACGGACACGAGGATCTCTGTCCGGACATTACCGAGATAACTTCCGTAAGTTCGAAGCACCCTTAGAGAAAATACTTATTCAACTACAAACAAAATTGTTCGAACCTTCGGCGGAGTTACCCAACTCGAAGAAAGGGACGATGTACTACTCGCCACGAGTTTCAGATACGAAAGTGAAGATTTGGGAAATTGACGAGTTTGAAACTTTCCGCTAATTCGGTATCCGGTGACAGATCCCTTGTTGTGAGCACTAATTGACAGATAGTGGACACCGAGATAGGACCCAATGCAATTCAAACACGACTACATATTAAGATAGGGAGAAGGTATATCAGGCACAAGGGGCCAGGAAAGGCCAAAAGGAGGCTTAAATACAATCAAGCTGAGCCATATGCATCTATCATGAGGGCCAGAACTGCAGCCAGAAGTTTATGATAAAGAAGGGGATCCGGTACACTGCTCCGGGTTCCCGGTGATGGCATCTCCTCCAATCCTGATGACCCTAATTGGCTGGCGACCCCATGGTCTCTTGCCTTACGCCATTATGCATATAAAGCCAAATGTGAAACGCGCTTTCCATCCTTTACAAGGCTTGAAACTCTTGGGTCTGGTCTCTCCCGCCACTCGCAATTACTATGTCTTTGGCTCCAATGAACGAACGAATGGAAGGCCGACCCTCTATTCTGTCCGGCGACGCTCTGGCTTATTCGCCTGGGTCCCAACTTCCGATCGAGCTCCTCCACAAGATACTGCTATGGGTAATTGGGGACGGTTTACACACACTGTTTACGAAGGAAGCCCCTGTTTGGGAAATGAACATGCTCGTTACCCTACACTGCGTTTCGGGTCCCTTTCGGGCAATCTCACAAGACATTGCTTGCAAGGCGTTTCATCTTAGTCAACAAGAGTTGGAAGACGACTCCAAGTGAGTATGTAGTATTTACAATCTACTTGTTAGGCTAATTTTGGTTCACCTAGGTATTTTGTTGCTACCCACGACATATTTCGGTACCTACGCGGTATTTCGAAACGCCTGCGGAACCCTCTGGGAGACTCTGGTAATACCCTTGACGTGATAGCCAATGACCCTGATATCCCTACTACGTCACCACTCGTTGCTGGGTATGCTCTTTACCTGAGCTGCATCTCGCTACGCACGAGTTCGCAGATCCAATCATCTGTCGAACTTTTCAAGAGGGCACACCCCATGATCATCGTTGCGCTACCCCAAGCTCTGACGCTGTGCTGTGAGGTCAATCCTCAAGCGATTACGGAACCCCTATTAGCTAGCATTCAGGCCGAGCTCGATTTGGCCCATTGCGGTACGCCCCTCCTGTCGACCTTCTCGTCCTGAGCTCATTATTTCACTAAGGTTTTGTGGTGGTCGAGGCTTTCCGCGACCTGGCGGACCAGATTCAATCTTTGAAGGTCCTTGAAATGTGCATTCGACTTTACGGTACTGGCCCGATCATGGTAAGTCCTTCACTGTCGAAATAGTTCGAAAATGAGATGAAATGACCTATTTCTGATAGGCAATCCACTCTTTAATCCATAAATCCGTATCACAAATAGAAGCCGTCATGTCGCAACATGAGCACATTATTCTATCGCAAACTTCCGCTCTCATCAGCCAGGTGTGTTAATTCATTGTGTTCTATTAAATTCGCGTTCTAATAGCGGAATTAATTAGTTCCCTGGAGTGTTGAGCACATTGCGGTTAGCATGCACCTTAGACTTTGCTGATGACGCGTATTGCCTGTCCGAACGTTTGGCTGCGCTCTCCCGTTCGTGGATGCACCATTGCCCATTCCTCGCCTCAACCGTCTGTACCTGAAGTGCATTTCCTCAACTCAGCGGTCTGTAACTGATGCGATAAATCGTTTGTAACACGTATGTATCATTATGGATTTTCCTTCATCAAGGGCCCTTGCTCTGGATCTCAGTTCTCATCGATCTTATCAGCTATTGACGTTCACATTCTGCGCAATTCAGGTCTACGTGGTTCGAAAGTTCAGCAGACCGTGTCGCAGACAGTCCCTGAGTCGGTAGGCCACGTAGACGTCAGACCTTCCACGTTGCAGATTACTATCCTACTTGTATTGCTGTACATGTGTTACCCGTTACGCGCGCGCGAGACAAAAAGTTTGTCTCAAGATTCGGAAAGCGCCGACATGCGCGGGCCAGATCTAGAGACATAACTTTCGCGCTCGTGTGATCATACATATGTTCGAGGCTGTCATTTACCTCGGGCCCAATAGCTCGAGTCACAACTATCAGCCATATCTTCCCCGGGCGCTGGGCGCTTACCGTGGAACTAAGGAAGAGAATTCGAAGCAGTGATTGACTTGTGATTGACTCCAATACAAGTCACGATAGGCTGCGAAGCTCTAACTGCGGGCGTGCGGAGCGGCGCCTTCGTTTGTACATAAAGAGTCGCTGGTTGTGCCACCCCATTTCCAACACTCTTTCAGACCCAAATAACTCCCTGCGATCTTCCTTCATCCTCTCATCGAGCAGGCTCTATACAGATATGTCACGCCGGATGATGAGGGCAATGAGGGCAACCCGACTCACCCCAGTTCCAGTTGATCAAGGCGATCCATCGTCTTGGACAGGAGTTCTGTCAGGATTCCTTACACCACTGATAGGACTTTCTGCATTTGCCTCAGTATTCAATGGTTCAGCCAACTTCGACGCTCTCACACTTATCATATTGGGCACCTTGATTGAGGTTGGGAGGAGATTATGTCGATGGTTCTTTGAGCGTTTCCAACCTCGTATGTCCCTTTGCCACTCCATATCCTAGATGAAGCTGCTATAATACTGACACTGATCTATAGAGATGTCGATATCGGCGGTGTTCCAGGAAGGAGATCCGACGTACGACTGGATTTTATTACTTTTGGTGAGTAATGGGAAGCCTACGTCGATTGTCAACTCATTCCAAGGGTATAGACAAAAGAAAAGGTCTGGCAGCGGGCTCGCAACTTTCGGGTTCTGGCTAAAAGCTCAAGACGACAATGGGCCATCGAAATGCCAGAGAAGCGAGATGAAAGCTCAGGGAAGAAGCAAAGTGCAAATGCGGAATATGTTCCCACATACGATCTCCCACAAATATTCCGCTGGAATGGTTACTGGGTGGAAACCTCTAGGACGAACATTCACATGAGCAGCAGGAGTCCTGTACACTATCCTCCTGGGCAATCTGGACCAGCTGGGACCATATTTTTGACGTGAGTACTGATGGATGGCTCTTTATGCCCGTTATTCTTAGCGAATCTGACCTCGATTTTGCTACAGAATATACACCTGGAAGGTTGAAGCGTTATCTCAGCTTGTCGAAGCTGCCCGGCTCAGATATCTTGAAGTTAGCAGCCCTCATGTTATCGTCCATTCTGCTGACAGTGTAAGTTAATCTTTTACTATCAATATGCATTGAAATTTGAGGATCGTCTAACAAATTGTTCCAATAGCCAGATTATGGACCTAATGTGGTATGGTCTGATGTAAAACGGAAGGCCCGCCGTCCCTTGACTTCAATCGTTTTGGAAAACGGGGTGTTGGACATCCTCCTCCGCGATGCTAGGGAGTTCATGGCCATGGAAGAATGGTATATTGATGCTGGGATTCCGCACCGAAGAGGTTACCTTCTACATGGGCCACCTGGGACAGGGAAAAGTAAGTCTCAAGATCAATAGCCTTGATATAACAATTGCTCATGATTTCTGTTTACGTCTTAAGGTTCTACTATATACGCTTTGGTAAGTCCTTTTAATGGAAAAGATACTCCAGACTATTGCGTTAACCGATGATGTAGGCAGGAGAACTTGGCATGGAGATATATTCGCTCTCATTAGCTTCTGACTTGTGAGTTTTAAACGGTTACTTTCTCCCACCGATACCTGACCAAGTCTCCTGTCGCCTCAGTGTCGACGATAGCTACCTCCAACGCGCAGCTTCCTCCATCCCAAAGAACTCAATATTCTTGATCGAAGATATCGACTGTGCATTCCCATCTCGAGAAGACGATGACGAGCCTCAAGTGCGCAAACGCTCGCCAATGATGCCGACATACCCGATGTACCCTGGTATGCCAGGTATTTCCAAGTCACGAGTAACTCTATCTGGTCTCCTCAATGTTCTTGACGGAGTGGGTAGCGAAGAGGGAAAGCTGTTCTTTGCGACAGTAAGTTGTCACTCGAGGACATTTGGAACCTCTGACCGAGAATATACAGACAAACCACATTGACCGCTTGGACCCTGCTCTTCTACGACCTGGTCGAGTAGATCTAAAGTTTGAGTACAATTTGGCAACAAAAACCCAAGCGGCGGCCCTCTTCCTTCGTTTCTACCCTCCCAATCGCATCGATCTGCTTAGGAGCATCTTTAAAGAAGACGAAGTCAAAGACGAAAAATACGAAGAAAAAATCGTTCATTTATCAAAAGAGTTTGGAGAGGCTATCCCAGAACACGAATTCTCGACGGCTGAACTTCAGGGCTATCTTTTGGGGTACAAGAAGGAACCTCAGAAGGCCTTGGAGGAGGTATCCGCATGGGTTAACCTCGAGAGGGAACAAAGGGCCGAAATCAAGAGAAAGGAGGAAGAAAGGAAAGCCAAGATGCAACAGGTAATGTCCGTAAAGTATCACCTCTGTATACCGACTGATAACATATCCCAATCACCAGAGCTTTGGACCCCCTTCCACTCAGTTGACGCCTCCTATCCAAGAATTTGTCGCCGTTCAGTCCTTTTAGTCTTGTTAACGGCTGGTCAGTTCCGGGTGTAATGAGTACCACATAGAGGAGTTCTTCACGTGTAATATAATATCCCTGTAGCTATAGATTTACTTGAGATATACTATTCGAGTTAACTATTGACTTCACTTCGATCGTCGCGTCGCGTCATGATCATCCACGTGGCCCACGTGACGTCTGTGAGCAACGCGTCGAGATGCGCGCCTAACCTCAGACCTGAGCTTGGTCACAACTTGGTGTCCCTATGGTCGGGTTCCCCATGGCAAAAACTATTGATTCTCCCTGGGTCAAAGGATTAAGATTGAGAATATTCTTGCGGCCGTCTGAGTATTGAAGCCTTCTGAAATGAAAGGAGGCCTCATGACTTTATTGAACATTGTTTGGTTCCGTAAAAGCTTAAAAGACCGTTTAACCGCTTATTACCTTGTTCAACTACTCTCACTGAGACATTTATTTTCTCTATAATGAGCCTTGCTGAGCACAAAGAGCGCGTCCCTCCTCTATCTGCTAATATAGGGCAAGCCTGCTACAGCTGCTTCAGAGAGGCAAAGGCGCCGGGAGAGCGCCTATCTGCTTGTTTAGGATGTAAAAGGGTTGTTTATTGCGGTGCAGGTAATATGCAAAGCTTAAAGGACAGAATATAAGCCACATATACTAATGTCGTCTTGCAGCCTGCCAGAAAGTGTGTGCTCAGAGAATTTGCTTTTTTCCATTCGATGACACCTCCGATTAGCGAGATTGGGGCAAACACAAGTCCGCGCTTGGCAAGTTCGAGAAAAAAGGCCCGTCAACCGCTGTGAGGTTCTTTGAGGCTATCATCGGAGGCGAGCCAGGTGTGGATCATGACCAGCTCAATACCTTCACCTACCGGTGCATGCACGAAGACATAGCCGCTCTGGAAGGGATTTTAGGCCGCAAACCGTCGATTGCAGAGCGTAACCTAATAGGCTGGGAGCCCAAATGTGCACAGTGGTAATGGTATCTTTTCTCTGTTTCTACCTTTTGTTGGGCTTATCCCACCTCAGCGGAGTCACGGATAAGGCCATTCGTTTCCGAAACCAGCAACGTGAAGGCCAAGATGACTCCTTGCCGCTCTTGCAGAGTTGCCCTACTTGCCATACAACATTCTTTTGCGCAGAGCACCAGGATTCGGTGAATGGACATCACAAAGAAGGGCGCATCCCCCTTGCTGGGAGTGAACTCACTCAGTGTCAAGCTAACCAACGGATTCGAGAGGATATTCAGCTTTCATCAATCATGATGAACGCTCCAGGGCCAGGAACTGGTGCCATGGTGTGGGCTCCAGAGAGAATCAAGAAGAATTGGTCATCTTTCAAGGGTCATACTTGGGAACAAGAGTTTGAGCAAGAGCTGAAGGAAGGCCTTGGCCTCCCACCACAACTCCCGATGGCGCCTATTCTACGAGCGGTCAGCGAGGGTCTTTCCTTGCCTATGGTTATCCTGTATGGGCTCGACATTTTAAACGGGGATGATAAATCCTGGACGACCAAGAAGAAGCTGGTGGTTCATGTTCATATTTGAAGTTTACTCTTCGTCCTGCGCTTCAGCTGACTACCCAAACGCTAGGTCCTTGGTCCCGCCGAGCTCGAAGTACAAAATGCGATGGTCTTCGAGGAAATTCTTCATCGTCTGCCGGATGTCAAGGAGTTAGAGGTATGTTCAAACTCCAAGGTCTCGCAGTTAACCTATCTCTAACCGTAAGGATAGCTCGTTTTTTGTGGCCCCGAAATAAATCGAATTGTCGTAACACCTCAGGTGTCGACCACTGGGTTCCGCACGGAGATGGATACATGCCCGTATGTCGCAATTATTTCGCTACTACATTCGGCGCTAATCTTGGGGGCAGAGAATGCGAGTGGAAAGGCCGTAAGCGAGTTCAAGATCACATCGGCAGGTAATATGATCTACGAGTGAGGGTAATCACCATATGCTTATCTCTCCTCAGGCCATACCACCTGTTTGTTCAGGAGAAAGAGGGCGTCTTCGTCAAACCAGACCTTGCAGTGGCATTCAACTCAGGCATTTCTGAAGAGAATACTGACCTCTGGAAGCCCACAATTGAACTTCTGGTCAAAATGAAGATTCCGTCCGTGTTCACAGTAAGGAAATACCCTCCGCCCTTTTCCTGGATTTGCTAAACCTCCTCTTCGTAAATTAGGCCTTCAATGGGGAAGAAGCAAAGAACGATTCTGCAGTTCTTCAGGATGCAGGGGCGGCTCTAGTTCCAGATCTTGGGCCGTGTCCGAATCCATGGGGAAGCTTGCTGCTGAAGACGGAACCTGGTAAGGTCAACGGGTTTTATTCAGTCAACGGTTGGCTTGCCGGAGGTTTCTGCTGAAGACTGTCTGACCAACACTGAGCGACTCGACTATTTGTAAATATCAGAAGTTATCCACTCCTTGCCAATCAATTGACGATTTCTGCTAACTGATTTACTGTTGTCAATAGGGGAAACCTGCTGCTGGAACCAGAGCCTGGAAGCGTGAATAGATTTACGTCGATCTAGTTTGCGGGAGGTTTCCGCTGAAACAGACGACCAGCTCGCATCTTATCCGAAAAACTGAGCATTAAAGGGCTGAATAGATTACGATTAGCGTGTATGATGTAAATGTAAAATTGCAGGAATCGACTCATGAATGCGAAACATATAATACATGCAAACAGAAAGAAGCAATAGAACCAAAGCACACCAATGAAAACTAATGAGAAAAGAGAGCGAGCGATAAGATGCCGGAATTCTAGCTGTTGTTTGGCGAAGATCGAGACTGTTTGCCATTCGATGCTGACTTGGTGGTTTCTAGCACCTCGTTTAGTTGAGCGGTCCTCTTCTGCGCAATTTCTAGTTGGCGCTGCAGACTCCTAGAAGAGATGATAAAGGATGTTAATGATACAAACAGAGGAGGAAAAGTAAAACCATACTTGACGTTATTCTCCAACTCGCCCACGCGTTCTTTACTACCTTGCCGCTCTCTCTTGACTTTCTCCTCCGCTGCCCTCAGTCTGGCCTCGTATTCTTTGACTCTAGCCTCCCATTTCTCATCTGCAACCGCATTGCGTTGGTTGAGCTGCATAATCTTGTCCTCATGAGCCAGAAGCTGGTTCTGCGCGTTATTCAACCGACGCTCAGCATTGTTTGCACGAGTCGCCAGAGAGCGAATTTCCATAGAGTCTCCTGTCGATGGCCGTTTGAGAGACGTAAGCTGCGACGAAAGGTCCGAATTGGTCGCTTTGAGAGCTTCCAATTCACCCTCCTTAGTACTGAGTTTTTTCCGCCATTGTGCTTTGGTCTCTGCAAAGACCTTGACGCTTGCCTCGAACTTGTCGATCTGCTTCCACCGGGTATCAAGTTGTTTCTTCATATCTCCCAGTCGATCGGTAAAGCGCCCTTCGATTGCCTTGGCCTTCTTGTCGAATTCGAGTTGAATCTGGCTGACTTGTTTGAGTCGCGTGATAAGGTTGTCATGGAAGACACTAAAGTTGGTGAATGGCTTCGTTTCGGCTGAACTGCCTTTCTTCTATAGAATGCTTAACGGCTGTTTCAAAAAGAATATCGAAAGACTTACGGGAGTCTTGTCAACGCCCAAAATTTTGTCGAGGTACTGGTAGATCGTCAAGAGGAGGGTGTTTCGCTCTGTCAGTTGATCACGATACAACCCTTCAGCTTGAAGAAGGGCCCGCTGGTCCTTGCTCAACCTCGACTCAAGCTCGGCTGCCCTCGTCCTCAAAGTATTGAGCTCTTCCTCCCTGTCCTTCATCTCCTTCTGCACAGCATCCAACTTCTCTCCCATGTTCAACCTCGCCTGTGTCTGACTCGCTAACTGAGTTGTCAGCTCCCTATTCTCTGCATGGAGCTTATCGATCGCAGCTTCACGATCCCGATACGCAGCCTCCTTCGCGGCAAGCTCGGAACGCAGACGGGTAAGCTCGTCTTCGGTTCGTTCGAGATCGCGCTTGAATCTATCGAGCTCGAGTTGAAGGGAGAAGCGAGTGGTGGTTACACTCTCTCCGAGCTTCTTGGACTCTCGTTCGGTCTCCTGGAGTGCTGCCTGGAGATTGGCAAGGTCAGACTCGCGTTCTCGGAGTCTGCTTTCTGCACGAGCAAGGTCGGCAAGAGCGGATTGCAATGCCATCTCTTTAGCGTCCAGAGCGCGTTTGGAGTTGCGGCCTTGCTCCTCCAGATCCTTGATGAGATTGGCAATCTTGTCTTCAGCCTGGTCACGCTCTGTGCGTTCGGTTTCCAGCTCAGCAACGAGGTCTTCGACGTGGCGGGCGAGCTCTTCTTGTCGGGCGAGGTGCACTTGGACATCGTCTTTGGCTTGCTCGTAGATAGTCGTTAGCTCCTGAATTTCGTCCTTGAGAGCCCCATTTTTCTAAAAGCATATCAGCAAGCCATAATGACTAAAGAAAACACTGCGCACCTCTTTCAAGGCGGTGACGACACCTTCGAGCCGCACCCGTTCAGCCGCTTCATCGTCCCGAATCCTATCTAACTCTTCCTTGAACCTATCATTCTCGTCCTCAAGCAAATAGATTTGCTCTCCAAGTTTATCGATCGTGCCTCTCAGGTTCTCAATCTCGACATCGCGCCTTTCCAACTCCAATTCTCGTTCTTCGAGTTCCCTGTCTCTATCCTCGATATCTCGCCGTCTTTCCTCCAATTCCTCCTCAAGCTGACCAATATGCCCCTCGAACTTGGCATGTAAGTCGTTAGTGTTCGATTCAAGCTCGCTGATGTGTAATCGGAGTTCCTTTGACTCGCTTTCGTGCTCCGTGATGGCGTCTTTAAGCTCTTCATTCTGGGTGCGCTGTTCCTCTAGCTCCCCTCGCCATTCAGCTTCAACGGTCTCGACGATGCTCCGATGTTCCTTGATCAATTCCTCCACCTCATCCTCTTTGCCCTGTAGCTCGATCTGCAGAGCAGCAATGCGGTCTCGGAGACGGTTGATTTCCTCTTCGAGGTTCTCGCGTTCTTCTTGCTCCTCCAGAAGAGCTGCGCGCGACTCTGAGCGTTCGATGGACTCGGCGTGTCTCCGTTGCTGGATCTCTTCAATACGCAGTTCGAGAGCGTTTACAGCATCGAGCAGGTCCTCCTTTTCGTCTTGTAATCGCCCGTTAATATCCTCCTGCTCCACCAGCTTGTGTTGAAGATCCTGATTCTCGTCGTCCAAAGCTTCGACGCGTCGTTGGAGAGCAGTCCGCGAAGAGGAAGTCTCCGATGACACAGAAGTATCGCCTTTACGCTGCAGGAGATCCTTGAGTCGGTCAATTTCCTCCATATTGTCTTCCAATAGCGCCTTCACATTCTCCAGCTCGTCTTCAAGTTCAGCATTCCTTCCTTCAGCTGCCCTTAGCAGTTCATCGTCATCTTCCTCCCTTTCAACTCTCCGCCTCCTCAGTTCCTCCAATTCCCGCTCTTTCTCTTCTAACCGCTGTTCCAGTTCACGTTCCCTTGCACTAGCACCGATACTCGATCCTGCCCCACGTTGTAGCCGTTCCAGTTCGCGTTCAAGGGAGAGCAAAAGTTTCTTGAGCTTCTTGATCTCCATCCCGCGTTGCTGGACTTCAATCTTGAGGTTGATGTTCTGTTTCAGAGCAGCTTCCATTTGATCTGGCGCGAGCCTTGCAAGTTGATCCTCCAGGAAATGAACTCGAAGCTTGATACTGAAGTTTTCTTTCTTCAGATTGTCTATATGCTGTGAACAGTTCAATTCATGGCCTCTTACTATATGCATGAAACATACCTTCTCCTGATCGCGTAGAGTCAGTTTAGAGAGTTTGTTATTTGATGCAGTAGCGTTCGTCGCTGTCCCTGATGTTAACGTCCCTGATCGTCCTCGTGTTTTCAACGGTTGCTTGTCTGCTGTCGCCGCCGCTGGGGTTCTAAGCAGGTCCCCTCCAGCCGTTTCATTTCCATCATAATCGTCAAAGCCCTCATCCAGATGCGTGACATTGCCATTCTTTCGACTTGAAACATAGTTTGATGCAGAAGGCCCGCCAGGGGACGGTGTTTGCACAGGTAGGGACGATGTTGCAGTCGTTCGAGAGGTCGCCGAAGGTCTTCGGCCTGCCGTTCTCAAAGGCGTTGAGAACGCAGATGTAAGCGATCCAAGGGTAAAATCCGGGTTTGTCAATGAATTGGAGTTGGAATCATGTTGAGGCGACGAGGATAAATCTGGGAGGGCTGAAAGTGCTGCAGCCATGCCACTGACACAAAGCCTTTGATGTTATGATCTGTTCCAGTCAGATATCTGGGTTTCTTGGCAGAATTAAATGCCTGCCGAAAGGACTATAAGATCGAGCTGCAACTTGACCAACAAGGAATGGGCTCACTGAGCTTCAACGGATGATATTGGCGTCTTCAGAACGCTAAAAAGCAATTATATTCCTATACAATCGTTTATTCCGCTGATTCAATAGCCTATAATTGAGAATACAAACCTATTGACCATAAGATGATCGTCTGAGTGAAACCAAACCATTGGCTTGTTGATTGGCAGGTGTCTGCCGCGCCTTATCAGGGCGCGTGTCCACGTGATACTTTAGGGTAGGTCACGTCGGCGCGCGCGCCAAACTTGGGTCAAGCCAAACCAGTCCGTCGCCTTGTCCTAGAACCATCACCGTTTGCTCCTGATAAGCGCTTTTTTCGTGGCAACAGCATTAACCGCGTAGAACTCCCTTGTGATGCGAAACGAGATGAAGCACTCTTGATCCCGAACTAGCCTAGCCTCCTTCGGGGTCCATCTTACATCAAGATACAGCCAATGATTGTTGGAAGAGGACGGCCATTCTGCGCTGCTCTTGGCTACAGTCTGATGATACTTGCTCAGATCTTCGCCTCCTCTGATGGCATCCTACTTTGAACCCCCCCTCCCCCCCGAATCGCTACTACTATGATATTCGGGGAGACATGCAATCACAATCATGTACGATACCAGTGTGCTCTGGATGACTATATAATCCCGAATTTCTCCCCTCGTGACTTCACCAGCAACCCCCAAAATGTACCGCATCCCTAACTGTCCAATATCGACTCTCTCAGACGACGTCCTTTCTGCAATCTTCGCCTTCGAGATAGAGTTATCATGGGAATCATTCCGTACTATTATAGGTATCTCTCATGTCTGTCTCCATTGGAGACGTCTGACACTGCGAGATCCCATCCTCTGGCGATCCTTTGTTTTCTTGGAAACCAAGAGGACAGCACTTACGACGCGGGGTACATCGCGCCCACCAGTAGATCGCTCGGTAACTCTTAACGAGACGATTCTTGCCAGGACGCGCCATTGCTCCCTCGACGTCGGTTGGTGGAGACGGTGCCGCCCATGGCATACCACAGCGGAGCAGTGGAAACAAGAACTGCAATTCCTTCCCCGAACGCGCTCGTATTATCTTCGATTCAACTCTAAAGATAAAACGAAAATCAATGCTCTTCGACGCTCATTTGAAACAGCCCTGGCCTTAGACCTCGAAGACCTGGAAATTGTTTCCTCAGACTTCTACCAACCCCAGCTTCAATCCAACTTTCTACAGGCCCCACATCCCACCCTAAGACGCCTTGCACTTCGTCAGAGCTGGATGGACCTCCGCTGGATTCCGCTAGAATCATTACGCAGATTGGACGTGGACATTGCTTTCCACTCCACCCCCATCCCCTCCATTCGAGAACCGACATTCTCAGAATATCTAAAACTTTTTATACGAACCCCTATCCTTCAAGTTTTATCATTGAGGTTCATCGACTTCAACTGTAACTCAGACACGTATCCCATTGCCCCCATTCGGCTACTGCAGTTGAAGGAGGTCAATTTGACTCTCCAGCATCCACAACTCGAAGCCTTTATTCAACTTGTTCTCATTCCTCCGGAATGCGATCTGAGGGTAACTTGTCATTTCTCTGCTCCCTTAAGGGTTGACAATGTCTTCTCGGCACTTGTAACACCCAAGTTACTGGCAGCACCCACGACCAGCTCCTGCCCTAATGGGGCCCTCGGTGTCCGTATCGGCACGTCTGTCGTTGGCCTAGCGTATACCCTGTCATCCCCCGAACCATCGACCCTGCAACGCAGAATCGAAACCCATATCTCCTTCAATCACGAAGCATCATCCTGTGAATTGCGTCACACTCCTCACTTTTGGCCCCAACTCTCGGCGGTCTGGGGGCAAATCTTTGCCAGTGTACAGTCGCTTCATTTCAACATCAAGGACCGGCCCAGCTTTAACGCGCCTTTTGAAGGAAGCAAGCAAGTTATTCATTTCTGAATTGCTTTCCTCAGCCGGTCAAGTTCATACGCTATTGGACATAAATCTCGCTACCATCCAAGCCTTACTCAAGCTCCAGAAAGAGTGGGATGGTAACGGAGTTCCTATTCTTCTATCCCTCCAGCGATTTGCATTTTCCTCCCAGTATATGTCCCAGTCGTCTTGCTGGCATGTGGTCATGATGGCCATCATCGATTTCTTGGAGGAAAGAGAATTAGCTGGCCTTCCCCATCCATATTTCGTCCTGGAGCCTCCTTTGCATGCCGAGTGTGAAGAGGTACTACGGATTGCTTTCCCCAAGATTCATATCCAGTTCGAAAGTCTTAGTAAGTTGCATATGACAATCGGAGCTGGTAGAGACATCTAACAAGCAGTGTATTTATTCAGCGTTGTTTCGGAATCTAAAAATAATTCGACAACGAATAAATTGTCCAAATCTTGAAGACCAATGATCCCTATGTGAGAGAACTCATTGATAACATCATTTAATCATCTGCATCTACCAGCCGCGCGCCGCGAAGTCTTGGAGAATATCTCTGGCAGACTCCTCCTTCGATATATACGTACTTCCAAAAATATGCGCGGCTTTCGTAGTGGCCATATTATTCTTATACACCTTTTCGATCTTGGGGAATCCTTCGGGGAACTTGTGATTGGGAAGTGGAGAAGGCTGTAGGGAGTTAACCACATCGACTATCATGGCGCAAGTCATGGCCATCAGCTTAGGAATTGGCATAACAAGTGCTCATTGACTTACGCCACTCTTGCCACACAACCGGGCCTTCCGACACGATGATCCGCTCGCCTCCTGCCGCTTCTTTCTCTAGAGCGAGAATATGAGCGTCTGCGAGATCACGGACGTCGATCCATGTGAACTTTGCGACAGCTTTTCTTCACTCTTAGGCGTGTCAGCAATGACATTGTCCCACCATATCTTCAACGAGCCATTGAGGGTCTCAAGGGAGGACACATCATAAATTGCGGGCTATGAGGGGGGGGGCTCGTAAATTGGACGTGAAACCCTCTGGCATAGCTAGCTTACCCCAAGAACCTAAAATCACGGTAGTTAGCAATTCGTTTGAATAAAGCGGACAACCAATTAACGAATACATACCAATGGCGGGTTTAAGACTGACAAGTCCCAACCGATCTGATCTTTGTGTTTGTTGTACAAGTCCCAGGCGGCTTGAGTGGAGGTCCATCACCAGACTAGAGGATAGCAAATCGGAAGGCGGCATACCTCTTTCTGCGAGTGTCTTGGAAGCCATATATTTGGCGTAGGGATTTGCCTCGCGGCCCTGTGCTTCAACTACCTGAGGGGAATCGGACCAGTCCTCCTCAGTATAATCAGTTACGGCCGCGATAAGTCTTGCAATAGCGAAGGCACTCGAAGTTGTGACGATCCTTTTGATGCCGGGGCTGCCAGTCAGATATCAGCTGGGATGAAGGTAGTGTGAATCAGATAATGGTATTTACGCATTAAGCGCGCTCTTCAAGATCCCAGTTGTTCCCTTTACAGCAGGATCGATGACCTCTGCAAACACTGAGTTAGCGAGACACGTTGAAGTCGACAATCTGAGTGCTTACCTGAGGGATCGTCTGCGTCCAAGCTGATAGGAGACGCTGTATGGGCGATCGCATCAACGCCTTTCACCGCTTCGTCGAATGCTCCTTCCTGGATGTAGCACGCAACTCAATGTGCAGGTCGGTCATAGACGAGCCAGATCACCCATACGTACCTTGGATATGTCAGGCACAACGACAATTTCCAATTTGTCCCCATACGATTTGAAGTAATCCTGCAAGTACCGCGCTTTATCAGCAGATCGCACCGTCCCCCGGACAGAGTATCCTTTCTCCAGGAATCGTCGGACGACCCAGGTAGCGATGTAGCCATTTGCTCCAGTCACTAGGACCTTGTCACCAGATGAGATAGTAGGTATGATGCAAGCTCGAAGGCAGTGTATGTAGAGGGATGCGGACTGGCAACAGTGCCTGCTCATGCTTGGCCGGATACGCGCATCAGTACCTCTTTCGGTGTTGTCGACATCTATGTCGATGACAGAGAAGGGTTAGGGTATTGGTAATTGTTTTTCATATCATTGCAAGACTTCTTCGACATTGGTCAGGCATTGCGGAGTGCTGCGGTTATTTTAGGGCTGCTGGACGCCAACATGATATGCACGCGGGACGATGAGTCGCTTTCGGCTAGTCTTTCACTCTGAGATTATTATTCCACTACATATTATGGGCGCTATCTTGATTTAATCACCTACTCTCCCATTACTGGCATAAGGAGTACCGGCAATGGGCAGGAAAGACGTGTGCAGAAGTACGGTTCGAGGATCCTTCATTGCCAGGGCCCGGTAGGCTACCGAATGGCTAACCTTGCCATCATTAGCGTCGACAACCACTGGATTGCAGATTTCAATGACCCCTTCTATTCCCTTCTCCTTTGCTGCATCGGTTTTGTCATGTGTACCGATCGTATTTGTGAGTTCATCTAAATTGATAAATT
This sequence comes from Coprinopsis strossmayeri, assembly GCA_900156845.1. NCBI lineage: Eukaryota > Fungi > Basidiomycota > Agaricomycetes > Agaricales > Psathyrellaceae > Coprinopsis > Coprinopsis strossmayeri. The sequence goes on from FTPT01000033.1 coordinate 148,769, forward strand.
GTCGATACGCTTTATGTAGCAAAGCATATTTAGCGAAGCAATCTGAGTATGCACTAGTCACATGAGTGCTGGCAGTGCCCGACTTGCGAATTCTTTCAATATCTTGTTGAATGGAGGATGATTCCTTCTCCCTTTGAGTGTTCCACCGATCCGCGAGGTGGTTGAGAAGGTTAACGCCAAGTTTACGTGTGTCTTTTAGTGGCAAGGAATATTCTACTGATCCGCGCAGGTTCTGCATCTGCATCAAGCTAGCCACGCCTGACGAAGAAAAGGCTCTTGACCCAGCAACATCACGCATGACATGTTCCCATGCACCCAGCAGTTTGTCCTTCGCGAACTCCCACTCTCTTTCCCAAATCGCCACCATTTCCGTCTCGGGAGCCTTGCGACATGTTGTCCCAACGTGCATAATCCGTTGTTTCATCCAGTCCCTTTCCGTGCTCAACCGAAACCTTTGTTCAAGACGGAATTGTATGCGGATGTCGTTTTGGACAGTCGCGCCCAATTGTAGGATCTCTAGGAGGTACTGTTCCAGATGGGAGTAAAGTACCTCTTCAAGCTGTAGCGAATACTTGAGGAGTAGCAGCTCGCGATTGAAATAGTCCCAGTCAAGGAAACGACCGACAACATAGAGCTCTGCTTTGCCTTTATCTGATTCAGGATCTCCCAAGAGATATTCCCCCTCCCAGGCTAATTCTTCGGAAATGACACCCATGCCTTTTGCGAGTTCCTGCCCAAAATGGTCCATCAACGTTGTTTTGACCTGCTGTTCAGAGCCCAGGGCTAGGAGAAGCTTGTTATGCTCCTGAAGAGTGATCGTAGGTGCTTGCAGCGAAATGTTTGTATTCTTTTGGCGTTCTGAACGTGAGTCGGCCGACCCAGCACAATGGCAGATTTGGGAAGGAGATTCCACTTCCGAGTAATGACAACAGAGGCTCGGGGGGGCTGGGCCAATCGGTCCAATATGAATCGGCGGTAATTAAGGAAGTCAACAAAATTGGCCGTATCCAGCTGTCCTTCCGCTGTAGTCTGAAGATGTTGTGCTTGCATTGAGTTTCTCAGCTGGTTATAGCTCACTGTCGCCGGGTGAACGGTGGCACCATCTAACACAAAGCCTTCTTGTGTTGTCAGATCAAAAGCCGTCAAAATGAGCTCCAAGTTGAAGCTCTGGCTCGTGTCAGGGAGGGATCCTTTTTTACACCGTGCCTCCCAGTCGCGAACGTTACCGGACATGGTGACATAGAGGACTTGGTTAGGAGGACACTGGAACTTCCCGATGGGCCCCGTGAAACAAATGATTTTCTGGAGGAAGACTTCTTCTGGAACTAGCGGGAAGGTGCTGCCCATGATACGAGGAGCATGAACCCGGGTGTGTTTGTACTGTGCAGCATCGGAATCGCCGTCATCTGAGTCACCAGCACGGGGATAGTTCCCCTCCAACTCATCGTCTTTGATGATCCCTTTCTCCGTCGTCAGGAGCGGAAAGACCTTTGATAACTGGAGCTCGATTTGGACTTCCGTCTTCTCGTCAAAAGATGGATTTAATGCCCAGATGACTACTCGAGCAAGGGCCAGGGCGAGCTCAGTACCTAGCCATATTAAAGCTCCATGAGATTCCTCTGGTCACGGTGTTGTTTTGACGAGAGTGAAGCTACTGATGTAGCCAACAACAATTGTTGGAATGGATAACAAAAGGAGAAGCCAGCAGATGAGGTACTCTGCGCGAATCTGCAGTGAAGGTGTCGGAGCTAAGTGACGGCGAACATGCTCTTTGTCAATCGCAGAAAGCCGGATACCGCTTCCTCCGCCGCGGCTTCCGTCTCCACCTTCGCCGTTCCTGGGTGCTTCATCATGGCCCCTGTCTCCTCCATCATTTCTCCCCTCGCCGCTCCGCGAACCACCCGCGTCAAATACACCATTTCAATGTCCGATCTGTTGTTTTCCGCATTTTGTCGCTTTTGGGAATTTCCGTTGACTTCATACTCTTTAATCATCGTTTCAAGCTGGCAGCATACTGCCCCAATGCCGCATCCGACCCCACGAAGGATAGGAAAGATCAGCAGTGGCCCATTTGTCATTCCGAGACTTTTCTAACAAGATGAACGTAGGGAAGGAGGCTGATTCCAATAGAAAGCAGAGTAAAGAAAAGAAGATCTCGAGTCCAATGCTTGGTTTGGAGCTGACAGTCAGCCTTTCCCAGTCATCGATGTGTTGCTGCTCCATCACTTCCAATAAGGCACTTTCCACCTTGAAACGTTGAATATGGCCTATAGAGTCAATTGTCCTGGCAGTTGAATCGTTGGATTTGGTTCCAAGAACTGAGGTTGTCAGGGGTTCATCAATGCCGGTAAGGGTAGCGACGGATCCAACATGTTTGAAGCCTGCATTGTAGAGAAGCCTGCCGCCTAACACGCGGTTTGGCCTTGGAGACAGGAGCAGCTTAGGCCAAGGCCACCAGACTACTGAAATTCGCGGAACCGTGAGTGAGATTGCAGAAATAAGGACGGCTAGTCCGGCTTTTGCGACCCCAAGACTCCCGAAAATAGAGAGAGCGGCAGATGCGGCGTACATGTAACCACCTTCCAGGGCAGAGCCAACATGTTTTTCCACTTGCTCTGTTCCCAGTAGGGGTAGCAGCGCAGTTATATCGATTATTCCGCCAGCGACTGTTACCCCGAACGTGGGAGGGGATGCTCCAGACGACATAATGGTCACAGTTTCAAATTGGAGATGGCAGAATGAGCCGCCTAATCGGTGTGTTCAGCCATACTGAGGAGCAATCATGACCTACTTACCGGTTGTGACAAGAATGGTGGGAACGGTGCCAAGCTTCCAGTCACGTCGTTCTGCTTCAAGACAAAGGATTAGGGACAGACGCCTAAGGCCAGTGCCTTAAGAATGGATGCCGGGTGTGAGGAGGACCCCGGACAATCTCGAGTAGGGGTAGGTGCCAATCCAGACAAAAACCGCCGCCCAAGGCGGCGGAAGCCAGGTGCCATCCAGACAAAATTTGAGCTGGATGGCCGTTTGGGTAGGTCTCCAGTCCAGACAAAACCGACTCGAGCTCACAGATCCTAGGTCTATAATCCAGACAAACAGACCAGTTGGTAGACCTTCGAGCTTCGGTGTGACAGCTTCAAGTTCGAGCCAGTGTTTAGCAACTTGTTTGTCCTCTTTTAGCTCTTTTATATCACCACTTAAAGACCAAATATCACTGTGAGTAGAAACGAGGATCGAAGTGGATGAGGACTAGTGTATGTATCTTTATGCTTTCTCTCAATGTACTCTCATCTCTTTATGCCTCCGATTGTTTCGACCAGTATCTGATTTATGCAATGGAATTTGAGTCTTTACAAGGGCGAGAAAACGCAAAAAAAACCGCAAAAAAGGCAGAAAAAAAGCAAATTTCCAAATTATAAAGCCGGATCCCAAAATCCAGACAAAATCGGCGAAATTTGGCGATTTTTAATCCAGACAAATAGGGTGAATTCGGGATCTACCCTCTCTCGAGATTGTCCGGGGTCCTGTGTGAGGTCGGTACCATGCGCCATCCACATATCGACGGTTCTTTCGCACGTGTAAGTTTGATTAATCGGGTACACATGTACAGTGGTTCCCAGCGCTGTCACCTGTGACTGCCCACTTTGTGCCCATTGACATATACATACGTCTGCTGAGCCTGTGCTTGACTGTAGTTTGCTCTCAGAAAGAATGAGTGCCCGTCTCTTTTGAAGGCCATGCCATGTAAGCACATCTTGATGAACAAAAACGAAGCTTGAGACGTTAACAAGTAAGCGCCCGCACCGCACGTTCAACACGTGCAAAGTCACATGGATTTGCAATCTAATCTTATCCGAATCTCTCACAATCGTATCAAAGTTCAGTACGTCTCCGCTCACACTTAGGAGGCTTTATAAGTAACCAGCTATGGTCACGGGTAATCGTTACGATGAAATAGGCACGAGCATAGATAACGAAGGTATACTCACCCCCTCCTGCCATACGGATGGTCCAGCCGAGACGCTTATTACATGTTCTCGCATCAGACGGGATGTAATAAATACGGTGAAGAGTAGCGTGTTGCGATTGATCCTATGGATATCTGATATTAGTTTAATGACTATCGGCTGAGGTAGGACGGGATCGGCGCGACCCATAACGCATGACGATATCAAGGGACGACCATATTTGCTAGATACTAGTAGTACTCACCGTTGTCACATTCAGGTCAGTGTTTTCTGATTGGTTGTAAATGGGTGTGTAAGATCCCTTGAAGCTGTCGAAATATATATCAAGCCCTTTCCATGTTGTTACAGGGGCATGTTCTTGGCTTACTCCAATTCCAGTTTCCATTAACTATTGGGCGCTTATTTATGATTTTCAAGAAAGAGGTGCAGCGGTGTGAGGGAGAAGACTCTCGCTTGATTAGATCACTTCTAACTTGCACTTGAACAGGATTTCCCAAGCCCAAGAACTCACCTTGCATAGTACTGAAGTGCAGTACATCCTCTCATGCAAGCTGTGGATGCCTCGAAGGCCAACAATGCCTACGGGAGAGAACCGTTGATTACAGAATTTAATCATTTGCATCTACCAGCCGCGCGCCGCGAAGTCTTGGAGAATATCTCTGGCAGACTCCTCCTTCGATATATATGTATTTCCAAAAATACGCGCGGCTTTCGTAGCGGCCATATTATTCTTATACACCTTTTCGACCTTGGGGAATCCTTCGGGGAACTTGCGATTGGGAAGTGGAGAAGGCTGTAGGGAGTTAACCACATCGACTATCATGGCGCAAGTCATGGACGTCAGCTTAGGAATTGGCATAACAAGTGCTCATTGACTTACGCCACTCTTGCCACACAGCCGGGCCTTCCGCCACGATGATCCGCTCGCCTCCTGCCGCTTCTTTCTCTAGAGCGAGAATATGAGCATCTGCGAGATCACGGACGTCGATCCATGTGAAACTTTGCGACAGCTGTTCTTCACTCTTAGGCGTGTCAGCAATGGCGTTATCCCACCACATCTTCAACGAGCCACTGAGCGCTTCAGGGGAGGACACATCATAAATCGCGGGCTATGGGAGCTGGCTCGTAAATCGGACGTGAAACCCTCTGGCATTCTTAGCTTACCCCAAGAACCTAAAATCATGGCAGTCAGTGATTCGTTTGAACAGACCAGACAACTAATTAACGAATACATACCAATGGCGGGTTTAAGACTGACAAGTCCCAACCGATCTGATCTTTGTGTTTGTTGTACAAGTCCCAGGCGGCTTGAGTGGAGGTCCATCACCAGACTAGAGGATAGCAAATCGGAAGGCGGCATACCTCTTTCTGCGAGTGTCTTGGAAGCCATATATTTGGCTAAGGGATTCGCCTTGCGGCCCTGTGCCTCGACTATCTGAGGGGAATCGGACCAGTCCTCCTCAGTATAATCAGTTGCAGCCTCGATAAGTCTTGCAATAGCGGCGACACTCGAAGTGATAACGATCCTTTTGATTCCAGGGCTGCCAATTAGATATTAGCAGGGATGAAGGTAGTGTGAATCAGATAATGGTATTTACGCGTTAAGGGCGCTCTTCAAGATCCCAGTTGTCCCCTTTACAGCAGGGTCAATGACCTCTGCAAACCTCGAGTCAGCGAAGCACGTAGAAGTCGACAATCTGAGCACCTACCGCTGGGATCATCTGCGCTTAAGCTGACGGGAGATGCGACATGGGCGATCGCATCAACGCCTTTCACCGCTTCGTCGAATGCTCCTTCCTGGATGTAAGATGTAACTCAATGCACATGTCGGTCATAGACAAAACATATCCCGTACATACCTTGGATATATCAGGCACAACGACAATTTCCAATTTGTCCCCATACGATTTGAAGTAATCCTGCAAGTACCGCGCTTTATCAGCAGATCGCACCGTCCCCCGGACAGAGTATCCTTTCTCCAGGAATCGTCGGACGACCCAGGTAGCGATGTAGCCATTTGCTCCAGTCACTAAGACCCTATCACCAGATGAGATAGTAGGCATGATGCGAGCTCGAAGGCAGTGTAGAGGGATGCGGACTGCCTGCTCATGCTCGGCCGGGTACCTGCATATAAGTACCTCTTTTTCGATGCTGATTTGTCATGAGTTTTGTCGACATCTATGTCGATGACAGAGTCGATGACAGAGAAGGGTTGGTAATTGTTTACATATCACTGCAGGCCTTCTTCGACATTGGTCAGGCATTTCGGAGTGCTGCGGCTACATACTTATTTTAAGGTTGCTGGACGCCAACATATGTACGCGCATAAATGAGTCGCATTCGGCTAGTAGTCTTTCACTATGAGATTATTTCCATATCATGGGAGGTAAGCTCATAAGTACCAGGCCTTCCATGTTGATTTGTGATGAATTTCATTGGGCTGGACATTGATGACGGATAACAGTAGGGTAATTGTGTTTACAAGCCGGCCCTGTGGCTGTTTCAAACCTGATCGGGGGAAATACTTGTATTTTGTACGGGGCGGCGACCCTGGCCGCGATAACATTCTACTATCAGTCGAACTGTCTTCATTTACCATATATCTATAGGATTCCGCAAAGTAGATGTTGTCGGCTATATCGCCTGTGACCTGTCGAAACGCCGCTCTGGACTTGGACGACTATACATCCCACATAATACGGTATCTTTTTTGGTATCTCGAGCGATATTAGCTGGGGCGTAGCACAGAAGTGCTTCCTTAGGGCCTCAGCTCCCACATAAAACGGTATCTACATCCCTTCTCAGTACGGTCTGAGAGGGCGTTTTCCCCATTGCCGCTGAGCGGCTGAGTTTCAGTCTGACACATGGCCTCGGTATCTGTGCTGAACAGAGTTCGATTCTCACTCAGGATGAATCATCTAGACACAACGCAGCAGCTTCTGTTGTGATCCACAATGCTCGCAGGTGTCATAGCACTGTAAAACTAGTATATGTAGTCCCATTCGAGCAAAAGGCTTAGTTGTCTTTAGATTTTCCATCCTCCCATCAGATATTTGACGAGTTTCTGGAAATCTTACCCTCCCTTGCAGGCTCATTCGAAGTCAGATTACATACGGGCTTGGCGGCACACCACCCTGATGCCATATGCGACACCGCTCAGGGATAGTCAGCAGTAGCCTGGGCCCCACGGCCGGGGTGATTCTGACAGAATCCAGGTTAAAGATCAGAAGATCCGGAATCCAGTGCTTGGTTGTTTATGCCCAGCCTATCCCAGTCATCTTGAATGTGCTGTTTCTCCATTGCTTCCAGTTACCAGTAGGCGGTCTATATCTGTATGCCTTGAAACCTCGACTATAGAATCAAACACCTCCAATTCAAGCAATTCGGCCTTGGGGACAAAAGCAGCGTGGGCCAAGGCCACCAGACAAGGTATTGAGATTCGTGTAATTGGAAGTGAAATCGCAAAGGTCGACACATCAACTCCTGTTTTTTTGGACCCTATGACTTCCGAAGACAGAGAGAACTGCAGAGGCGATGTATATGTAGCCATTTTCCAAAGCAGAGTCGACGCGGCGTCTCTAGGCTCGTGTCCAGCCGTTACAAAATTTTGTACATGCATTTGCCCTTTTACTACCTCACTCGCGTGTTGCCTATACGAGTGCTTCCAGTCTCCTCGGTTGCCATTACCGGCGTGATTTTCTTCATCTTCTCATTTCCGTATTTTTTTCTCACAAAACAAATACAGCACTACACTGGATGCAACCTGGGAGACCGGCTTTGCGAGTCTACAGTGTCTCTTGACTTGATCAGTTACAAATAGAGGCAGCAGGGTAGTACATCGACAGAGTCTCTTAGAGTCTTTCACTAGCCACCGCTTCTCCGAAAATTCTCCAGGTGGTCAGATTCAAATTGGAGATGACCGAAATAGGACAGGCGCCTAAGGCTAATGCCTTTATTCTTTAAGGATGGGCGCGAGATGCAAGAGGAGCCCTAGCTAGTCGGTATGGTTCTCCGTGTGTGTATAGTTTGTACTTATAAGGTCGACACATCAAAGACATTGCATGGTTCTTCAAATTAGATGGAAGATTTCCCAAGGTTCCCACCACTGTCAGAGTCACCTGTGACTGCGAAGTACACCTTGAGCTCCATACTGTGAAATCTACGGGGTTTTGAGAAATTGGGAAGGAAAAATGAGATATCAACTTTGAGTTGACTGTAAGTTAAAACTTTGAGCTTAAGCGCTCGATAGGTGTAATAAGCAATCTAATTATAACTTTCACAAGTCGGAACCCTTCGCTGCCCCTCCGCTGCCCAGTCCGCGCTATGTCTGCCGTCACATGGCCTGGAAGCCTCGGAAGTAACCAACCGTTACCAACTTACGTGCATATATAGGCAACCGGATACCGGCAGACAGATGGGCTTGCGGAGGCCGTACCGCGCTCTCCAGCCTCCCCTTCTCCTGCTTCTATCCCCAGAGAAAAATAAGCACCAGGAAGACTACGAATGTCTAACCAAGAGCCTGCGGCAAACCATCTGACCAACAACCCATCAAGCTATTGCTGTATACATGAGACTGAAAGGGTTCCCAAAACAGGCCATACGTACGGCGTTTACGGCCCATGTAAATTAAGCCTTCTTTGTAGCCGGCACTTGCAAGGACCCTGCGGAAGACTCGGTTCTAAATTATTGTGTAGTCCTCAAAGTAGGGTGATAGCTTCAGAACTTGGATTTATGAAGCCACCGTTGATTAGATATTGAAAGAGGCATGTTCTGGTTATCCTCCTATCGTATTGCGCAGTAAGAAGGATTATCTGAGTGAAGGTTCTTTATAGACAACTCCCGGCCTGGTTATACTGATGTCAACGGTCAAGACAATTCCAACTAAAGCTATACTATATCTCACCTTCCATTGTCTGTGTGGCTCGCATCAGATGGAATGTAATGAATACAATTAAGAGCATGTTGCAATTAGTGCTACGGATATCTAAGATTAGTTTAATGACGTTTGGCCAAGGTAGGACGGGTTGGCGTGACGCATGACGATATTATTAAGGGACGACCATATTCGCTAGATGGTAGTACTCACCATTGTCACTTTCAGGCCAGTGGCTTCTGATTAGTGTAAGTAGGTGTGTAAGATTCTTTGAGGCTGTCAAGATACATATCAAGCAATTTCCATGTTGTTATAGGGACATGTGCTTGGCTTACTCGGATTCCGGATTCCGTTAATTAATTATTGGGCGCTTATTTGTTATTGCTTCAAGTTTTCAAGAAAGCGTGCAGCGGCGAGAGGTAGAAGTGACTCGCTTGATTGAGTACGAATAGATCACTACTGACTCGCCACTTGAATACGAGAACTCAAGCCCAAGCCCTCACCCCGTGGTACACTATTGAGATGTACTACATCCTCTCATGCAACCGCGGATGCGGTATACGCGCTCCACTTCAATCTTGAAAGGAATCTTCCTGGCCCAGCTTCTTGATGTTTTGGACCTAGCGCTGACTCACTCAACCGCCTGTAATTGTCTCTAGGATTGGTAAAATTCCAAATCGCTCGACTTGCACCACCGCACCATGTGCTCAGTGCGCTAGCCGAACCACTGCCTCGCTCAGTATCACTGTAATCTCGCACCGGAGTGATGTTTGGCGGGATCTCGATGTCCGCTAATCGCTTTAAAGGCGTTTACCTCCCCATATCATAATCAATCTCTGGCACAAGTTGCGAAGGTGACTAACTGAAAGAAGCCACTATCTACCCGCATGCCACGTCGGTCAACCCTCTGATAACCACATCCACCCTTCAGCTACTTCAGCTGTCTTGGTCTCAGATGGAAAGTGTTCTGCAGCCTGAGAATTTACCTCATGCCGATACAAAAGTTTCCTGAATGTACCCCCCTCTGGCCAGTTAAAAAGGCTCAGGCATAAGGGAGCCTCCACATCCCAGCACAGATACGCCTCTCAGAAGCTATGAGACAATCCGCCTTCAGGCTTCTATCTTCTCTTTTGCCGCTATTTCACGGCTCTGTACAGGCGCAGTGGCCTGACTACTCTCGAGACGCCCTCGAAGCGATTTACATTGAAGGCACTGGATTGGCGATAACTCCTAAAGATAGCCGCAGTGTCAGGGCAATCTTGGGAGACTGTGAATTTGACTCTGCAAGAGCCCGCAGAAGCGATGCATCGCACTTGCTACGTCTAGTACGGCTCGAAGTTCCTCGGCTGGTCATTAGCTAATTCAATTCTCTAGGCATTTCACGATGCTGGAACCCATGGAATTGAAGGTCCAGGCCTCGGAGGACTCGACGCCTCTATCCGATTCGAGTTCAACCACTCATCCGTAGGTTGTCATGCTCTCCTTGGTTCACCCGCCTCATCAAGATGCTTGTCAGAACGTGGGCTCGGGTCTCTCCCGTACTATGGACGAAATAGCCCGTCTCTATGATAAATATGTCAGCCGTAGGTCTTCAGAGATACGCCCTTTATTGTGAGCGTGCTAATTTGGCTCCAGTTTCCGATTTAATTGCTGCAGGCGCTGTCCACGCAGTGGCAACTTGCGGAGGCCCCGTCATTAACTTCAGAGGTGGACGGGTGGATGCAGTTAGAGGCGGTCCTCCCGGACTACCCGAACCTTTCCACACCCTAGAAAGGAACATCGCAGATTTTACGAGGCTCGGGTTCTCTCAGCAGGAAATGATCAGCGTCGTTGCCTGCGGACATACGCTTGGAGGGGTTCATCACGTCGACTTCCCTAACCATGTCTCAGGGCTGGCAAGCGATCCCGAAGCTGATGCAGTTCACGATTTTGACACAACGGAACATGGTTTCGATAACGCCGTGTAAGCTCCTATCAGAGAGTCGTGTTTCTCTTGACACTCACCTGACTGATTTTGTAAGTGTTACAGAATATCTATCTGGCAAAACACGCAACCCCTTGGTAGTGCATCCAAACGTTACAATGCTCTCCGATCTGAGGATATTCAGTAGCGACGGTAATGTTACGATGAATGGGTACGTATGCATTACATGCTTCTGATATTCTCAAAGCTTCGTATTCATATATTCATTCCTTGAAAGCCTCGCTAGTCGCACGAACTTTGAGCAGACATGTGCCCGCGTCTTAGAGAAATTGATCAACCTTGTTCCTGGTTCAGTCACCCTTACTGCGCCTATACAGCCTATTGAACATAAGGTGGGACGGACCTTCCTCAGCTTCAACAAAGGGCTATCACTCCGCACGAATATTCGGGTCAGTCGACTTTCTCTTTCCCCATAAATACCTACTGATGGATTACTCATTACGATTTCAGTTCTTGCGCGAAAACAAGGACAGGAAGGTTACTCTCAAATGGAGCAGTCAGCAGGACCCCATTCAAACATTCTCTGCTAAACCAAGCGACGTCACGAAAAACATTGGCACCCCGCTCTCCTCCAAATTAGGCTTTTCTCCTGTCCGGTATTGGTTTTCTCCTGAGGTCGATACCGCCAAGTCCATCTCTAAGTTCTGGTTCGAGGTCGAGGAAGGTGGAAAAATCAGCGTAATCGACAATAACGGTTCTGGCTATCCAATTCTCCAAGATAGTCTAGCATTTGCCCCGCAGTTGAGCGGGCGGGTAGGCTCTTCGCAATGGGAAATTGTAGTAGCGGTAAGTCTCGGGCCTATTATACAAATTGTGAAAGAGGTTATTTAAGCTAGGGTTAGGCAAGAGACACAGCCACTGACGTTACGGCACATATCTTCGACCTTCGCGAGGAACGTGATCGCAATCCACAGCTCAAGGCCATCCCCCTCACCCGGGATAATACAAAGACTAAGGTCTCTGGGTTCTCCTACTACAAAGCTCGAGTAGACTCCTCTCGCTTCTCTTTTGACCTTACTGCTCGAGTAGGAGGTCAAGAGGTTAAGCAGGAGTATCTTTCAAGTGGATATATATAAATAATTCTTAACGATTGCCTTGTAAAGTTCTGTACTTTTCCGACTGTATTGGTGACCCTGATAGTTAGTAGCACTACTGCTAGTTAACGGACTTAATGTATATTTACTGCAGCTGCTTCAAGTATCCCTCTCACTTGGATGTTCCTACACTCAAGGGCTAGATTCTCACGTTACTGATAAGCGCTGTTGGAGAGAAAGAGGGTATTGATAAGCGCCGCCGGCATTTCCACTTTCGGAGTGGGGCGCAGCGCTCACTTTCGTAAGCGACACACATGCAATTCATGTTTTGAGGCTTAAAATCACAATAGAGATGCCCTTTGATCACCGTGTATTAATACATCATCGACCAGCCGCCCCTGAATATTTGAATCCCCACCAGCAATCAGCGAACCAGGCAGCGCCAACATTCAGCGCTGGGCGATTCGTCGGAGTCCAATAGGAAGGAGTCGCTTCTTCAACTCGTTTAACTCGAAAAGGTAGCTTATAGCCCTACATCAGCAGGTGAGTTAAGCAAACGACCTAGGATAACACTTCAAATTTGCCGTTCGCCTCCTGCGATGTAACATGTAGCATCTTACCTTCCATTCCACCTTCAATCATAACGACCTGTCCGCTGACATGACCATTTACCTTCCTGGATGATAGAAGAACGGTTTGGTAAGCTACATCTTCGGGCACAGCTACCTTCTTAAGAGGCGTCCTGAGGTAGTCCAACATACAGATCAGCTTCGAGTTTCGAATATTGGGGAGAATAGCAGATACATACGTTGCTAAAGCCTTGTACACGATGTTGGGGTCCTGAAGAGACTTTTCCGCCATTGGCTTCATTCATAATAGACCAGACTTTTGTCTCGAAAGGATGAGATTTAGGATGGTGGCGGACATACCGTTCGAACCCAACCTGGGCCAACACTGTTAACCCGACCTCGAGGAGCGATCTTCACAATTTCATTTTTGAGGGTCAGGGTGAGGCCATACATCATCGCTTTGAAAGATATATCAGCACTCGTTATGAGCCGAATATGCGCGGATCTCACCACTCTTGGAAGAGGCATAATCTCCATGACCTGGTTCGCCTAGTGGAAGCATGTTGATAGGTCTTCGAGACATGACAAAGAAGGGAACCTTACCATATTTCCCAGAAGTGCTTCCAACCAATACGATTGCAGCATTTTCCTTTGCTTCGCTGGCTGCATTTCGGAGGCGCCGCAGGTACTCTCGTGCAACCAAAAATGACGACGTGAGGTTAGACGACAAAGTATGTGTCCACTGGTCCAGCTCCATGTCGGCGATATCTACCGAAGCTTCCTTAAAGATGCCATGGTTGATAATAAGAACCTGGACAGTCCCAAAAGCCCCCTCGGAACGTTCAAACAGGTCTTTGACGTTGGCCTCTTTGGCGAGGTCGGCTTGCAGAGCTTGGACACGCCCTGGGTTCCCGGATTCTATGGGCACGAGAGTGGACTTGTTGGTGTTGAAGTGAGCAGTGACTTGGGCTCCTTGCTCTGTATACCGTAACCTTCCTTAGATCACCGACATTCGTTCACAGGAATCATCTTCACCAAGGAAGCATTTGACGATAGCAAGCCCTATCCCTCCACTCGCGCCTAGAAATCAGATTCTTTTTAGTATACTGAGTCGTAGTGTTAACAGTCGTCTTTTACATACCTGTTACGAGGACATGGACGTCCTTCAAGCCGAGATCCATGAGAGTAATAGAGAACTTGAAAGGATCTCATCATCCTCCTTATCGCAATTGCGATCAAGAGCGCGGAATCCCGATCAAACATCGGATCACTCGAAGGACCTGGTCGAGGCGTCCAGAGGTGAAAACTACAGAAAAGCTCTTCCTGCTCGAATATGCACTGGTAAAGTACTCTGAATTCGTATGGAAATATGGGGTATGAGGATATGGCTATCTTTTTGTCTCCGCAAGAGAACCAACACAACTGCATGATGAAGACATTCACAGCGGCTTGATGCGGCCAGTCTTGCATCCCGACGCGTCCAGTATATTCCTCCCTAGCCGACGGAACCGAGTGCTTCTTCTCTACCCCATCCGAATTATGTATTTAAAAAAACCCTCCGACGCAACACTTTCGATCCGTTTGTTAATCCCGGCCAGTGCTCAACCCACGGCTTATCTCCGTCAAGAGCGCACAAGGGCACATACAAAATCTTCAAGATCTGAAAGTAAGACAAGGCCCTTGCCCAGAGCACTCAAAGCAAAGGGTATTTGTCTCAGTTTCATTCGCTTCCTGAAAACTGAATTTGCAATTTCGCTCTCCCGTGACTATTGTCATATCGAACTGGACCCGGCGCCAGAACTTGCTACTATACTACTGAGGGATGAATGCGATTTGGCACGGACACGAACCTGACCCGGATTCTGTGCCGCCGCTTCCCGCCAATCTCGGTCAGGCCTGTTACAAATGTTTCACAGAGGAATCCTCTGAGACTCCTCTCTCGACTTGCGGGAGTTGCAGGAGAATTGCATATTGCAGTCCAGGTAAGCACTCGATCCCTCATTAAGCCCTCTCATCTCGTCTCGGGGGCTAACGAGCAATTGCCCTGTGCATCAAGAATGTCAAAGGGTAAGCGTGATATTTGTCCCTGACCTCGACTTGGCAAATGTGCTGAAAGAAATGCTGCATAGGCGGACTGGCCGAGCCATATGCCCGTATGCCAGGCCCTAGTAAAACTAGAAGACTCGGATAACACCTTCCAGTCCGATTTATACTCAACCTCACTCGCTCTGGCGATAATCAACCCAGTAGCTCGCAAAGCACTCATAAAACGAATGATCCAAATCGACATCGAGGATTTCGAGACGTTACTCTTGGAGGAAGGATGTTCTTTAGGTGCTATGGAACGAGAGCTTTTTTATCGAGAGCCTCGGTGTACTATTTGGTATGTAACCATAGCCCATATTATGCCTTTTCAAACTCAAATCGTTATCAACATCATTTCGCTAATATGACAAAAATAAAGTGGAATAACAGACCGACTCATCCGCATACGGCACAGACTAAGAATCGATATTCCTGCCCCGAAACCTAGACTTCTCAATGGAAAGGGAACACCCCTTCCTTCCCCAACGAATAGTACTAGTGTCACCCCTCACCCCCTCGAGCCGTGTCCAAGATGTAAAACCACCTTCTCCTGCTCCCCTGAGCACCTTGCTCTCGCATCAATAGCACACAGCCAACTCGAAATCCAAGGCCAACCAGGGCACAGTGCCTCGGCGTTTACCCAATGCGAGCTCAACCAACGCCTCCGCGATAGCATCCTCCTGCATCACACCCTCTCCAGACTCCAGCGCACCGTCTCCGAGAGCACCAGCACTGTAACACCGTACATACACGCGAACGGGCGCGTGCAGTGGGTTCCGAGTCGCATCAAGGAAAGGTGGAGCAGTCTGAAAGGGAAGACGTGGGAGGATGAGTTTTTGGAGGAGGTGAAGAAGGCCTTCCCGCTAGTCTGGACGAACGCGCTGAAGGATCCTTGTCGGGCTTTGTTGAGAGAAGCTTCCGAGAGTTTGTCCATTCCTATGACCATCCTGTGGGCTTTGGAAGTCCTGAATGGAAGCGATCTGAGATGGACAAAGAAAGCTACTTTGAGAATCCAGGTAGGTTTCTTTGTTCGGTTGCACTGCCAAAATTGTAGTCTGACGGGAGCACCAGGTTCTTGAAGCAAGTGCAACGATCCTCAGATCAAACATTGTATTCGAAGAGATAATGCACCAGTTGCCCGAAATGCGACACTTGGAGGTCAGGACTCAGTCCATAATCCACCTAAATTCAGGAAGTTAAACCAAACCTGACCATGACTCAACTTCTATAGGTAACAATGTTCGGCGCTGACGTCGCATACATGATGCTCGGGAATACGACAGATACAGTGGAGCTACAAATGCCAGTCTGTCTGTAAGTCCACAAATACTTCAGCTCTGGAGTAAAAAGGGTAGAAAGCTTACAATTGTCCTGATCTCATATATAGAGAGTGTCGCCGCAGAGGCCGCCAACGAACTCAGCTACATAGTTCCATGTAAGCCATCACCACCATGGAGCTGTGAGGAACAATCTCTGACTTCACTGACCCCAGGTATTACCACGAATTCGTGAAAGAACAAGGATCCGCATTGGCAAAACCCGACCTAGTTGTAGCCCTGGATGCGGGCTCAGGCCAGAGCGGCGCGAAATGCTGGGCCGACACGCTGCATGCGCTGAGAAAGATGGGAGTGCCTACCCTGTTCACAGTAAGCATGCCCCACAGGTCACCCTAGTACACCAAGCCATCGTTAACGAACCCGAACTGTCCAGGCATCCACCCAGGAACAAGCAATCAACGACGCCAAACACCTGCGCAAGAGCGGATTGCGGCTGTTGAAAGTGCTAGGACCTCTTCCAAACCCTTGGGCATCCATGGAACTTCAGACAGACACCAACACCATCGGCGTCGAAAGCTTCTTCACCACGAACGGCTGGATAGTCGGTGGGTCGCACTGATGCATATGCAGGACGTGCTGATGACCGGTGACCGATCAACGTCGCCATCCATCGAGAAATTGCGTTCCGAGTTTTTCATCTGTCGCGAACTGAGAGCAGGGGGTTGCAATTAATCAAAAGTATGTATATCGGTAGTAATAATGAATGAGAAATCTAGCATGGTCACCGAAAGGGGGTCATAATGTATACAAGGGGCGCATCGTCGCTCATCGCGAACATAAAGACGTGCGCTCAAAGCAGGTTTTTGGGGGTGGCGAGTTGGGCAAGTGGGTAGTGTGTTCCAAGATGGACAAAGCCGGAATGTGCCATCAAGTCAGCGTTCACTGAGATGACTGTTCTTACGAACGCGACCGCTCCTCCTCCTCAGACTTGGATCGAACGCGGGCGTAGCGCATATAAACGGGCAAACCATCGGGTCCAGTCTTGGTATGCAACTCATTGATGACAGCAGTAGCCTCTTCCACGGTGCCGAAAGTGATGACACCAGAGTCGCGCTGCTCGCCAGTCACCTTGTCAGAAGCTGGAAGTAGCACGATTCAGTCAAGGCCATTAACATCGCACATCGAGGGGAAAATGTCTCACCAAAGAAAGCGTGATGGACGTGGAGGGCGTGTTCGCCCAACCAGTCCCTGAGAGTGAGGAGGTCACCTCTGAATTGGGTGAAGTACACTCGGTGAGAAGGGGGGTAGCTGTCGGGGGAGGGTTGTAGCCTGTGCCTCGCGAAATCGACTCGGAGGTCGCGGCCACCGAAGTAGAAAGGCTCCTGTGCGCTGCTCTCAACAAGAGTAATAGCATCTTGCAAGTTCTTGAAAGTGACGTGACACAACGGCGCCTTGCCAGTTGCAGTAGCTACGGTTCCAAGACAGTCGGTTCAACACTCTATGCACACTTTTACAGCCAAAAACACTCACTCATCCATCTCGCGCTGTCGATGGGGCCAAACTCCTCCAACAGCTGCTCGAAGGCTTCCTTATCGGTGAAGAAGGGTAAGTTGGCGATGAAGACGGTCCGGTTGGGAGGTATAGGGGGGTTGGATTGTTCGTGCCTCGGGGGTCTAGGTTCAGAAGCCTTAGCCTCCGCATTTAGAGCGACCCGCGACGTCGAGAAAGCCTTGACGAACGTCGACCGCGAGCACGCAACGGTAGGCGCTGACCTGGCGATCGCGCGGCCTGTCGAGGAGGTTGCTAGTGCCCGGCTCTGGGTCCTCAGCAACTGTCCGAACGCTTTCTGGGAGAGTCTGAAGGCCATTTTTGTAGGAATAGAGCAGCGACGAGTGTGACAAGAACTCGGGAAATTTTGAAAACGGGAAAACCAGAACGCGGGGGGTGCACGTGAGCCCTTGCGTGAGCCGGAAGCCTATAGCGTCTCAGTCTAATAGCGGCAAACATTATTGGAAAGCACAAGCAGAGCAATATACGAATAAAATACGACGGAAGCGACGAAATAAATAGCCCATATGAACCCTTAATCATCGATAGCACTCAAATAACCCTCCCTCTCTTCCAAATATCCCCAAAACACAAGCGCACATGTTATCCAGAACGCGGTATCGACCCCCAATGCAGCCAATTGCGACTTTGAAACCGTGACTGTCCCAAGAGTCGTGTAATTCGGATTTGGTGTTCCACGTCTGGGCTCTGTTTCAGAAAAGTGAGAACTTGAAGTAGACGCCTCTGCAGGCAAAGAAGGCGAAACCGTATGCGTTGGTAGCGGCGACATTCGAGGGGCAGGCTGCAACGATGCCCGAGACGACTGTCGCGAGTTGCTCGAAGTTGACGAATGCTTGAACAGGCCCAGACTCAAACTCCCTAGCCCAAATGGAATAGCACCAAATAAGCTTGTTTCATCCATGAAATTAAGAAGAGGCGGAGGAAGAGGTTGGACAAAGGACGTTGACGATATGGCATTCATTGACGTCCATGGTGAAGGTATAGCGCTGGGTGGAGCCACGACACCAGTTCCAGAAGACGGTGGGGGTTCTTTGAAAGCGTAGGATTGTGATGACGAGGGTCCAGCTTCCACTAGCAGATTGGCAGTACTTGTGTAAGCCGGTGGAGGTGATATCGCCCCATTTCCCGTCCGTATATCGCCCGTCCGTACTTCAGGTATCCTAGTGATCGTAAATGAGTTTCCTTGCATCGTTGATGTGATAGTGGTGCTGAGTGCAGCGGGAAGTGAGGATTTGAGAGTATTGAGGGCCTTTCCGAAAAGTCCACTACTCCTATTACCCTGTGCCCCATTCGTTGGTGTTCTACTGGCTGCCGTTGTCGAGTATGAACTGGAATACGTCCGATGATGGGAATGCGGATAGACTCCTGGTTGTGTTGCTGCCTCAGCGGAGGACGCAGGAATCGGAGAGGCTGTCAGATTGACAAAGGAACCAGAAGACATGTTTGACGCTTCTGACAACGGAATGAGGATGAACTCGCTGATGGTGGACAGAGGGATAGCCGGAGGACGCGGTGCACGGCCATTAGGGTTACTAGGCCCTGGTTGATCTTCTGTTGGCTGCAGTAGTTGCTTGCCTTTGCCGTTGAGGGATGCTGGTGGAGAAATTGGATGTTCGTCGACCTTGGAGCCATTTGCAGGGTCGTTAATAGAGGATCGTGTTATGGTGAATGCTGAAGTAGGTGTTTTGACGTCCTCGAAGTGGTCGTCATTATCGTGGTCATCTATGCCAATGACATGGATATCAGGATTCTGTTCCTTTGTCAAACTGCGCGATTTCTGTGTGCTGGATGTCGAGCCTGGAATGCGCAGTGGAGGGAGCTCACGTCGATCGGCAGGTGGAGGTGGCGGACTAGCAGCCGGGGTCGGTGGATAGGAATGCACAGTCGGGGAACTCGAGCTTGCCGAACTATTACTTGATACACTCGTCCGGCTCCCAGGTCTCCCTAAACCCACACCTGGCGGCCCAAGTCTTTGCATAGGAGGTTTCGAAACATTGTTCGTTCGGCACTTGAAACTGAGTGCACCATCAACGTAGTAAGGCGACGTCGAAGAGACTGGTTGGAGAGGAATTGAGACGCCTGGTGGGAACAAGGGTGATCGTAGCCGAACGTACCACCCTTGCCGGCGAATATTTGTGGGTCGGTGAACGCTCCAGCAGATCGTGTTCGTTGGCTGGTGCACAATATTTTCTACAATTTCGGCTGGCCCTGAGGCTGGGTGAGCGAGGTAGCGTTCCTGAGGTCATTTTAAGTCACATCCAGTCGAAATAAGTGATATTTTGCACTCACAGTGTACCATATAACAGTAGATGGGTCTGCTAAGGGTGCGACTGTCAACCGATGGTCGGAGAGTACGTCTGAACTACGGAAATCAAGTGGTCATTATTGAAGCCTGCATCTTATAATAAGGCAAAAAACGACGTACGCTTGGATAATATAACGCTGAGTATCTGGACTGAATGTCGATCCCATGGTGGCAGTCCTGATTCAAAGTGCTCGCAGGCTGTTATGCGGGCGGTCCGCGTCGATCCTTCGCACGGCCAGCGGACGTTTGGAGTCCCTCTTCGGAGCTGGTTGCTATATCGCAGATCTATGACGGTTGTTCGTGATATGACAGGCTCCAACACGCTGATTTTCCGTGTAGTAACGTGTGGCCTGGTTTTCTTCGGTTGGCCGGTCCACTGGCGTTTGACAATGTGACGGTGATTGAGCAAGGTCGTATCGTCCTGTTGAGGAAGCTGGAAAGCGTCTGTACTCTCGGAGACCGGCGCCGTCGTTGTTTCGAAAGAGCACAGTCGTCTATAGGACAATGGAGGATAAGTAAACGATAGCGATGGCAAAAGCCCAATGCAAGCTCACACGGAGCCAATCTGGCCATCATCATGAATTCAAATGATGGCCGATTTCGGCAACGCCGACGTAGCAAAGTCAGACAATATACATATTCATTATTATTGGTAGTTAGTAGTCTTTATCTCTTTTAAATATTAAATTACCTGAATAGTTGCAGCGCTCAAGGCAATTAAACTAGAGGAAAAGGCTGCCGTGGATGTGCGGGGCCTTGGAGGGCGGGAGTCGGGACCAGCCATCAAATTGATGGCGGGATGGGCGCGGGAACGCGTGGCGAATGTTCCCGACTTCGTTCCGATTTTTGTAGTGACGACATCGACCGGGTACGCAACACTGGCGTCCACAGCGATTTAGGTCTTTTCATCGTTGTTGTCACCGGCCACTCCGACGGCCAGAGTGCAAGGACTATGGCTCCAGGTCCTGCATACAACTCTCTGGTGGCGCTGTATTCGCTTGCGAGGATCCTTGAGCATGCTGCGCGACACCGCGCTGCGTCTGGCGCTCGGATACAAGGAGTACCGGATATCCTCCATACAAGTGCGCGCACTGGGGATAGCATACATCCGACGTCTATACCAACCTCTACATCTGCCAGGACCGACGCACCGAAAGCGGAAGAACCGTCTGCAGAACCGTTGGCTGCGGAGGCGACGCCTTCACCTCCGCCTTTATCCAAAGCAGAGCGAAGAAGGATCCGGCTTCAGCTCGAGGAAGAAGAGTTCAGGGCGATCCTTGGAAAGCGATGGGTCGATGGCATTCTGGTTGACGGTTCACTGCCGTTTGCGACTTCGGATGTTGCTCCACCTCCAATCCATACCTCCGAGCAGACCTCAGCAGAGAACGACACCTCTAGAGACGCAAATGTCATAGAAATTGTCGAACAAAAGGCAGAAATGATTGCTGAAGAGGTAGAAGAGGCCAGTCAGCAGATAGAACAAGACAGAGAGGCAGAGCTGAAGCAGCAGCCAGTTCCAGAGGTCGTTCAAGAGCGCAAGGAGCACACCGACGCGTTCACTCCTTCAATCCCTGACGAAGCAGTACCTGATGCTCAAGAGACGGCTCCTACTCCACTTGAGGCCGCTTCACAACCTGCGGTGTCTGCTACACCCATCGCTTCTGACGTAGTCCTACCAGACTCTTCATCCCCACCTCCACCTCCCAAAAAGGTCTTGTTAGCATCAAAAGTCCCGTCTTCGCGCATAGGACGGCTGTTCCACTACGGAGGTACGTCCTAACCATCCTACGTCCGTCTCATATTCATATTAACCAAACCTCGGAACGTTACCTTGAATAGGCCTCGCAGCATCCTTAGGCTATGGCGCTGCAGCTGAGCTGCTTCGCGGAAGTGACAGCGCTTCGAATCCTAGCGGAAACGTAATGTTGACGGAAGCAAATATCAAACGCCTTGTTGGAAAGTTGACCCAGATGAGAGGTGCTGCTCTGAAGTTGGGTCAATTTATGAGTATCCAAGGTGTGTTTCATGAATCTTCGTATTTTGGTGAACGATATAATGAACTTTGATAGATACCCACCTTCTGCCACCCGAACTCGACCAGATATTTAGGAGAGTACAGGATAGCGCTCATTATATGCCCGACTGGCAAATGGAGGTAGGCATACTGTATCTATTCCTTCATTTTGTTACAAAAAAATTTCTTGCATGTAGAAAGTTCTCTCAGCAGCATATGGGCCCACCTGGCTCGACCCTTCCAAACCCGACGAAACGATCTTCACCGAATTTGAAAGAATCCCGTTCGCAGCTGCATCGATTGGACAAGTTCATAGGGCTAGGTTAGCACCTAGATTTGTACCTCCGGAGTTGTCAAACGAAACAAGTGAGTAGTCGAACGTAACGGAACGCTCTCGTTCTCTGTGGTAGCCCCGAAGCTGACTTCAATACATTAGCAGCCAAAGACGGTCTGGACGTAGCCGTGAAAGTACAATTCCCAAGCATCGTGAACAGTATCAAGAGCGACTTGGGTTATGTCAAGATGTTGTTGAGTGTTGGAGGGCTGTTGCCGAAAGGGTTGTTCTTGGATAGGACGATTGAGGTGCGTAGTGCACTTTATTTACATCCTCGTTGCCACAACCCTAACATCACATTATCCGATATCATATTGATATTCGCTAGGTCATGTCTGCGGAACTTTCAGACGAATGCTCGTACACCCGCGAAGCCTCGTTCTTGAAGAAATTTAGGAGCGAAGAGTTTTTGGGAGGAGATGATAGGTACAAAGTTCCTTGGGTGTGGGACGGCAGTACCGATCAAGTTTTGGTCATGGAGCGCGTTGGAGGTGTAGGGGTTGGGGATGTTAGTGCTCATGGTGTAGCCGAAGAGATTAGCGGTGGTCTTGAAGCTGGGAACGAGGCCGTTGGCAGGCAGGTGAAGCTGTTGAGCCAGAGCGATCGGAATGATGTGGGTAACATAACATGTTTCTCACTCTCGTCGCATATATGCTAACTGACGTTATAACTTTGGCTGTAGATTGCAGCTAGGATCATCGAGTTGTGTCTGAAAGAACTCTTCGAGTTCAGGACGATGCAAACTGATCCCAATTGGACGAATTTCTTGTGGAATGCTCGGACAAAGCAGGTGAGCTTTCTGCTTTCCGGGGCTTGTGAAATTGTTGTTGGACTTCGTTTTGTTTGCTAATGGTATTGCGCCTTTCGTAGATCGAGCTGGTGGACTTTGGAGCGACTCGGACGTATACCAAGACGTTTATGGATAGTTGGTTGAGACTTTTACAAGCTGCTGCATCGGACGATCGAGCAAAGTGCATCAAGGAGAGTATTAACTTGGGATACCTCACCGGGGAGGAAGACGAGGTACATCTATTCTTTCTTCATGCAAGGGATCTTACAGGCGTATTTGATAGGTAATGCTTGATGCACACGTTCGCTCTCTTACCCTCCTCGCAACCCCCTTCAAAGGGAGCACGGCTCAGCCATTCGCGTTTGGACCTGACTCGACATGGGCGGAGGTTACGAAGGATATTAGGAGTTTGATTCCTGTGATGGTGAAGAGGAGATTAACGCCTCCGCCTAGGGAGACATATAGTTTGAATCGGTGAGTTAGATTGCTTGTGTCTGCTCTACTCTACTCTCGACACATGGAGTCTTGTACTGACGCTGAATTACTTATACCTGGTGATGTAGGAAACTGAGTGGGGCGTTCCTCTTGGCTGCTAGGTTGGATGCGAAAGTGGATACCAAGGCGGTTTGGGATAGAATTTTGGGGAAGTATGAGTTTGGAGATGTGGAGGAAGAGGAAGTCGAGCTTTTGAAGGACATTGACTAAGATGTCGATGGTGGATGAAGTCGCGGTTTAACGAAACGATGTTGCGAAAAGTATGAAGTCTTACTGACTGAGGGACAGTGCTCTAGTGTACTAACAACATATATTCTGCATACTGATTGGTAATGACCCAGATAGAAGCCCAACTTATATATAATATCTCACGGGACGAGAACTCAAAAGTTAAAACGAAAGGCTTGTATTAACTGCTTTTGAAGTAGGATTAAAGCTTAAAGCGCGCCGAGGTAATTGAGAACGGATAATCAAAAGCACGGTTTATTATTCAGTGGCACACGCTTATGGACAGTGACTAACGAAACAGAATAAAACATAGCCGTGATGAAGGTGCGGAATCCAAGGTAATCGAAGTAGAAGGCAAGATCAGGCAGTCGGAACAGGGGCACTTCACAGATGAGGTCAAAGGGTTGACTTAAGTGACAGATCCGGCACATGAGACCTCAATCTTTTGCACCGGGCTTCTTGAAGTCATTCCAGCTCATAACTTTGCGTCCCGGATGCTCTAGCTTTGCGATAGCATAGCATTGGCGCAACCGTTTAACGAACTCTTCTCCAGAAATATCTGCAATGTTCCCGATTTCACTATCCCAGGTCAGTACCCGGAGGTTTTTAAGGATAGCAACGACGTTAGGAATGGCGCTCTTCGCCAAGACGTCGGGCTCGCAGGCCATGGTGTCACGGTCCGCGTATGCACTCAGAACAGCGTTAAGAAACGCCCCAGTTTGGTCCGGAATTGCGATTGTGCCAATCTTCATTGCGCCGATAATGTCTGCTGTGTTCGCATTGACCGGTTGGGTGATGAACCTCCACGAGGGGGGACTACCATGATGATTATGGCTAAAAGCCCATATATGCGCAAGTGGTCCCTGTGGTTGAAAGTGGAGGTGGATGCCGACTGTATCTGCTGTATTGTTTTGGTTTCCATTGATTGGGGTCTTGGCAAAGCAGACGTAGACGGCGCCGGGTTCGAGCTGTGATATCAATGATTGTGGGTCCATGGTAGAAGGAGCTCAAAGAGCCGAGGGTAAAGTTGTCGGAAGAGTGAGAAGAGGAATTGCCAGGTGCTGAAGATCGGTTGGGTCCCGAATCCACGGTCTTCAATACCATGAGGCTGCTCTATATATATTACAAACGGGGGACGTAGTGGCGTGTGCCTGCCTACTAGTTTGAGAAGAATAGCGAGTAGAAATCTGGCTCGGTTGCGACTAGAGCGTTGATAAGAGAGCGAAGTAAGCTACAATTGCTTTTCTGAGTCAGGCGCAGCATGCCTCACGTTGTGACCTGGAGGTCCCAGTTAATGTCATAGTACTAGTCTATAGTTACCCGTTTATGGAAGTGCCTCATGTAGGACATCTTCGCCAATGGGCTTGAACTTTTTCCATGGGCGGTTATTAAAAGGATCATGAATATCGAAGCACTAATGCCAGACAGTGTGTCACCCCATCCCAAATACACGTTGACCTGCGGGTCGTTAGTAATAGTTTACTAGGACCGTGGACGGCAATCCAAGCCACCTATTTATGCCCGGTGTACATGGTTTTGGTATGTTTTACTTCGACGCAGAGTCCAATCCCATGAGGCAGGGGCACGTCTAGGTCTATATTGGATTTACTTCATATCCGTATCTTATGGAACATTTAAAATGTGAGGTTAGGGAGGCCGTCTAGGAATTTCTCGGGTACACAACGTTCCCGCAGTCCGCAAGATACGTATATGAAATCAAACCAAGATAGACCTTCAGGCACTGTGAGAACGTTGCGTGCCCGAGAAATTCTTAGTCGGCCTCCCTGGCCTCATATTTTAAATGCCCCACAAGAGACGTATATCATGAAATCAAACCTTGACGTAAATACACTCCGTTAGTGACAAGACTGCATTACAAAAGGTGCCGTCACTAATGATAGGCGCCGAAATAGCTGCTTGAAGTAGCGCACGTTGACTCGGCGTATACCGAAAAATTGTGACTCACACTGTAGAGTACATGCTACCCTAGCAGCTAGTTTCATGTCAGTCGAATGGAGTTGTATTCGAGTATGTAAGGCCAATGGCCTGGCCATGGACATGCGTCGGAGAATTAATTGCACCACGCGTTTTTCTTAAAAACTATGAATCATTCCTCGTCTGGCTATGCGCCACTTTACTTACTGTATACAAGCAGCCCAGTAAAAGTTATCTAGACATCCTGTTGCATGGAGCTACTCTTCGTTTCAACATCGACCCCAAAAACCTTCCCGATAGCCGAGTCGGAGCATATAGCAGATTTGTCAGCGACCATGTCCACGTGATCGCAATTCAAAGTCCGCCGGTCACCAATCACAAACCGAACTTTCGCGTCTTGTCTGCACTCCAAAGCCTTCTCTCACCCGCTCACATCTTGCCACCGCCCCATTTCTCTCTACCCAACGGTATAGACTCTATAACAATCTTGAACAATGGTGAGTGCCAGAAATTGGTAGGAATAGACGAGGGACTCACAAAAGCGTTCTCCTTTCCATTGTTCCTGGATCGCCGTCATTAGCCTCCGTCAGCAGCAGCCGTGAGGAAGCTTATGCGCGAAATCAACACGATGAGGACGAGTCCTCCCGAGGGAATCCGTTTGCATGTCAATGAGGACGATATGTTGGATGTGACGGGCATCATTGAAGGCCCAGGTGGGTAATTGGCGCGTACGAGCCTCTGGTGCGTTTCACGCATTGTTCTTCTCCACCGGGTGGCCCGTGCCTCGCAGTGTCTCCAAAGAACAATGCTCAACCGCTCAGGGTTGATATTTGACGTGTCTTTTTGCTGTGTTTTAACCATAACCTTCGCTGACCTTGGTTTTTTTTGCGCCACATAGAAGGGACGCCGTACGCTGGAGGATATTTCAAAGTGCGATTTATGTTCACGGAAGAATTCCCTGCAGCACCTCCTAAATGTGCGTATAATTGTTTGTTCCTTTTCCCAATCCCATTGTTGACAATATTCTCAGGCTGGTTCGCAACAAAGCTTTTCCATCCCAATGTTGGCCCAACAGGGGAAATCTGTGTCAACACCTTGAAGAAAGATTGGAAATCGACCTTCGGTATCCAACACATCCTCGTAACTGTCAAATGCCTCCTCATTTATCCCAATCCGGAATCTGCTCTTGACGAAGAAGCAGGGAAGATGTTCATGGAGGATTATGACAGTTATTGCTCACGGGCGAAACTGATCACCGGCGTACATGCAACCCCCAGGAAGCGACCGATGGAGTTTGAGACTCCTTCCAATCCTGATGAGGAGTCCTCCACTTCTGGCCCGTCCAAAGCCGGCGAGCAACCAGTGGCTTCGTCTTCGAAGTTGCCATCTGTGACAACCACTCCCCCTTCGGCATTTGCTGCACCATCACCTCCGGTATCAACTGTCTCTTCGACGTCAGCTACTACGACATCAACTCGTCCACCTGTTTCACGCAAGTCGGCGTCCCCAGGGCCTCAACAGATGTTCACTTTGAAGTCCTCTTTGTCTGCCGACAAAGATGGTGGTTTGAAGCAGGACCGACATCCCTCGCCCTCTCCGCTTGGGCCGGCGGATGCCAATGTAGTCGCAGGAAAGCACACCGGAAATGGATTGGGCATGGGCATGGCCCCTGGTTCTGGCGGAAACCCAAATGCAAATGGTTCCAAGGCCGTGAAGCGCGCCGCAACTAACAGTGCTCCGACCAATGCTGAGAAGAGGAAGAAGGCCTTGAAGAGGCTGTGATCGCGATTGATCTATATTTATCTGAGCATTCCAACCCCCTCGTGCTGATGAGGAAGAATGCATTTCTCTTCTGGGTGTCGGCCTCGTCGAGTTGCCCCCCAGGTGGGCTTCTGGTACTCGCACCTTTCTAGCTCTAATCGGCTGTGATTGGTGCCTCGATGTCGTTTTTATCGGACAGATAGTCTGATTACTTAGCTGTCCTTCGCTTTGATACCTCACTGTATTTAATACGTTTTTTGTCATATGCATGTTCGTTGTAATGTTGGTTGTTCATAGTTCAACTTTGTGGGATGCTGAAAGATCTGCCAGTCGTGATGACATCTATAATAGCGCTGGTCAGTTATCTCCAAATGGAGATGGCCTCCGCCAGCAGGCCCGTGAAAACGTGTCGACAGCGTTCGTCTTTCTTTCCTCTTCCCTGTTCTTTGTGGCCTCTGGCTCCACCAGCTCCTTTGTAGACCTCTAGATCCGACTGCTTATCTATTCTCTCGAAAATGTCTTTGGTTGAGAAGCTTTACCCACTGGTCGATATCAACAAGACCTCGTTCTTGGTTTCGCTTGCATCCATCACTTTCAACCCTACTGCGTGGAACATTGTCGCGCAGAATGGTAGGTTCTTCGTTTGTGTTTTGAATGGGTTGGACTATGGCTTATACTCTGTACGGCATAGAGTACCACAACAAGACTATTACACGTTTGTTCGGTGGCAACCGGAAATATGGATGCTACTTTTTGGCTGTCCTGATCTTCTCCTTTGGTATTCTGAGGGATAGCTTGTAAGTCTAACATACAGCCCATACATGTCTCTGTGTTGTCTTGATGAGCTGTACTGGATAGGTACCACCAGGCCTTGCTTGAACAGCCCAAAGTCGCGCTTATCCCCACCGAAATCTCGAGCAAGCTCGCGGTGCTCCTGTTCGGTATCGGCCAGCTCTTCGTGATTACTTCGACCTGGCAACTCGGAATCACCGGTACATTCTTGGGAGACTACTTTGGAATCTTGATGGACCACCGCGTCGAAGGGTAAGTTCCTTCCCGAGCACCTGCCCTATACTATGTGCCGCGTGCTATGAGCTGGCGGTGCGATTGAACTGACGTTGGGTTGTCGAATTAGGTTCCCTTTCAACGTGCTTAATGACCCTATGTATGTTGGAAGTACGCTTAGCTTTATCGCTACCGCTCTTTGGTACGTAATCTTGTTATGTTCCCAGCCTGCCCCGATATCATACTAATTCCTGATTTGCCATGGACAGGCTCGAACGCCCCGCCGGTCTCTTTGTCAGCGTCTACGTATACATTGTCTATCTCATTGCGTTGCGCTTCGAGGGCCCATTCACGAACATGATCTACTCAAACCGTGCCGCGGAGCAGAAGAAAGAGGAGGCCAAGGCTTCTTAAATGTCTTCCATGCACCCGTCTATCGAACTCAGACCTTCAACGGTCTTCAACTAACCGACGAACCACCCCACACACTCACTTTTTATGATCACTGGCGACTCCACTCGCAAATGTCGACAAAGCACGATCGTAACGGCTTTTCAACGACCTGGTGACGATTCCCCTCCAAAGATGATCCAAGTACGTGGCATGGGAGCTATATATATAATATAGCACTCCCGTTGTCATTGTCTAGATTGAGATTTAGACCTATTGTATTGTTCCCTCTTTTGGGCACTGATAATTCATTCTGGATTTCGTGTTCGTTAATGTGGTACATATATACTGTCCCGTTGTCACGGTCAATTCGCGTGATAGACGCCTGGTAACTACCTAGGTGGGGATGGTTGCCTTTAGTTTCCCATCCCGACTGCTTCGTCCGACTGTGACACCAATGGTGCCCTCAGGCCTTCTCCAACCTTGTTTCTTCACATCCCAGATACTCAATTCATATCTAAAGTCATTGTCAGCCGACTAGCAAGAGTTGGAAGATGATAATCATATTACTTACCTGGACAGTGTAACTGCGACTAGTTTGCTTTTACCGGGTAAGAGATCCACGTCTGTGAACCCTTTCAGAATAGACGGTGGCTCGCCAGACGAGGATGGAAAGTTGATATAGAGCTGTGGGATCTGGTCGATAAACAAAATTATGATGTAAATCAGTGTTTCGGAGAGAAGAAGAAAGCGTACATCTCCACCAGCCACAGGCCCAGTGTTCTTGACAGTGAAGGTCACCTCATACGTAGGTCGATGGAGCCTATGCATACAAGATATGTGTAAAGACATCCTATCTCCTGCATCGAGATTATCATACCAGAACGCCCTGGATATTCCTGGCAACTTTGGAGTCGCCTCTCCTTTCTCCCAAGCTTGGATCAAATCTCTATCAACCCTGTCCGAATAGGTTACCTTCCTAACTCGTAGCTGACTGTATTCAAATGTTGTGTAACTTAATCCATACCCGAATTCGAAACGAGGGGTGATATTGCGCTGGATGAGAGCCAGGGAATAGAGTAAAGTTAGTATACTGTCAATGGGAGTTCAATAATAGGCTGGGGACTCAAACACACCGCGTCGAATGCTCTGTAATCGATTTCGAGGCCCTCTTCGTACGGAATCGCGACAATATCTTGTGGTCCCCCACTAAACGTCACCTGAGCACTATAGTCTTCTACCCTTTTTGCAATGGTATACGGAAGCCTCCCAGTAGGATTATAACTCCCGTACAACACATCCGCAATAGCATTCCCCGACTCTTGCCCCAGCAACCCCGCCCAAACGACAGCAGTAACATTCGGATGATCGATCCACGGCTCCAGAACCAGTTGCCCGACGCTGTTAACGATGACGATTGTATTGTTGTTTTGGGCTGCGACGGCGAGGACGAGGTCGTCGCCCCCGCTCCAGGCTGTTAGGTTCTTGCGGTCGCCGGGGTTGCCGTCTATGGTTATATAACCTTCGCCGGAAGTGGCGGCTATGAAGACTAGGGCCGCTGATTTGAAGCGCGCGAGGTTTCCGGCGCGGGGAAGGTCGTAGTCGTTGAGGAGCCAGGAGACGTTTGTGCGTTGTTCTTGAGCTCGGCGTTGAATGGCGTCCAGGGGCTATGAAATATTGGGACATCTACTAGTAAGAAATGGTACTTAATCATCCCAAGGTTCCAGATAGACTGACCGTGACGAGATATGTGAAGTTAGCTGTCCCCGAACCCCATCCCATTGCTAGATGACCGTCCAGGCCTCCCTACAAGTATCATCAGTTTGATGAGCGGTTTCTGGACTGAAGCGGACGTACTTGATCTTCAAATTGGTTCGGCCCTCCTGGTCCTGGACCAGCACCGCTTCCAATAAGAACAATACTTCTCTCCGCTTCCTTTCCAGCTGCCGTACTATTGGTTTCGAATTCAGGTTCAGCGGCAGTAGTGTAAGATCTACGACCCAAAGGCAAGGTGCCCTTCGTATTCTTCAAAAGCACGATACTTGCAGCGCCTAGCTCTCTGACGAGCTTATCGTGGTCATCCCGGACATCAATATGCTTGTTCAATGCTTCATCGTCCGGAAGGAACGCAGCAAAAGAAACAGGCGGGAAAGAAGGCGAATCTTGTTCAAGGAAGTACCACCCTGCAAGAATACGAATTGCTGTATTTTTAGACAAACAAGTGATAAGCGCTCGTTACATATAAGACTGGGTGTGATCGCCAACATACCCATGTCGTTTACGCGGCTTTCAGGAATTGTGCCGTTATTGACGAAATCGGCTAGTGTCTTTCCCCAATATGCCCCACTCCCGTCTGGGTTTAGGCCACCTGGCATCGCCATCTGGAGCGCTGTTATTGATAGAATTAGAATATCGCTCAGGTGGAACTTACGTCCAGGCCAGTTACAGCTGACATTGTTGAATGTTGACTGCCAGTGAAATACAGCGGGATGTCAGTGTATGTGTCGTCCATGGCAGTTATTTTGGTTAGACGTACCCGCCCCAGTCCGTCATAATGACTTTGATGATCATTTAGTATCCCTAGATACCCAGGAAGTTAAAAAGCGAAGAGTTAAATGGACTTACAGCCCTGGAAGCCATATTCTCCTTTCACTATTTCGTTCAGAATTCTACTATTTTCGCATGCGTACGTCCCATTGATGAGATCTAAATGTGAGGTGCGTCAATCAGTCATGGCGAGTCACCCAGAGGACGCTACACATGAATGTACATACTATAGCTGCACATCATGCTCGTAGCTCCCGCCATTACGCTTTTCAAGAAAGGATGGAGGTAAACTTCGTGTTCTGTCCTGTCATCGACTTCGGAGCTGGTTGAAGATCGTTTCCATTCCTGTTCACTAAACAAACTTGTCAGAGGTGGGGCTTTGTCAGGCGAGGAAGAGCCTACTTTTCGACGAGATGTTTGGCACATGCTTGTGTCCCGCCTTGTTGTATACCTAGAACAGTTTCATAGGCAACCTCACCGGCTAGGAAAGGATCACCTCCGAATCCTTCCCAGTTTCTTCCGCCTTGGGGAGACCTCGCCATATTCATGGCAGGACCCAACGCAATGTGTACACCCTTTCCTTTAAATTCGCGTCCTATGAAGAGGCCGCGTTGACGTATGAGTCGTCGATTAAATCTGTGAAGGTTAGCAAGTAAGTAAGCTTGAAGGGGTATTTTGGGAACGCTATTTTGAAGTCAACTTACGAAGCGGCTGCGTTGACGCCGGCTGGGAACGCCGTTACAAAGTCTGCGAAACGAACGCCCAACGGCGAGTCTTCCAAACAAAGACCCGGCCATTGTTCGCGACCGTCCGGTGCTTTCCCTGGATATTTGGGATTTGGGTCTGAGGTCCAAGGAATGGGTGCAATATTGCCCTGCAAAATCGAGAACTTCGAATTTGCTTGTTGCAGCAGTTGAAGAACGGCTGACGTACGACACATCGACCTCTCATCCACCCCGTGCCAGTTGTGACATTGGTTTTCTCAATCAAAGAGAAAGTGGCCACCTTCGCGACGTCGTCCAAGTTGTAAGTATTACGAGATGGATGGTGTCAGAAGGTGCTTCGGCCCGTTGCATGTGAGCACCGACCTTTGCTTTCGCCTTCTCATACGCTTTCTTCCAGGCAGGCCCGAAGTTGGGTAGTATCTTCGAATCAACCTAAGAGCCGAAAGAAGTCCGACGTTCACCCACTGAGTATCAAAGTAGAAACGAAGGCGAGTGGCAAGTGAACCCACAGCAGGAGGATTCTTAGGTTGGACGGCGGGGAATGCCCCTGCAATAGGTGTTTCAGCGGGGATAGGGAAAGATGAGAATGTCGTTGGTTCAGTCGGAGGTCCTGTCACGGTGCCAGTTCTGATACTAGTCGTCGACGTAGTTGCACCAGCCCAGATAGCTAGAGCATCCTGCTTTTTTAGGATAGGAAGCCCCGTAGGAGATGCTGTGAAGTCTATCCCAGATGCAGAAGGGGATCCTTGGGCATTGCTAATCAAACAAGATACAAAGAGAGGGAAGAAAAGGGCTCCTAGGATGGTCCCAAGATGATTCCTTCCCGGGATTGTGGCCGGCATTGCAGCCAGAACTTATGAACGTTTGGCAGGCGATAATTCCAGCAAAGGCTCGAGTTTCCCCAGTGTAGACAAAGAACTGTTCGCTCCAGGGGGCTCAGACAAAGCAGAGGTAAGTAAAACGGTACTAAGAAGCAGCTTTCGAGGAGCCATGTTATATAACAAGTCGAAAAGAAGGAGAGAACCTCAGAAACCGATTCTGCTGCATGTCGAAGTCGAATTTCGGAAAAAGTCAGAATTGATGCGAACGTGGGAATAAGGTATACACAGACAAACACAGGCATTTCGGCCGCCGCCAGGGTCCAATTCAAGTTGTTTCCTTCTTGTACCTCTACCGCCACTTGTCGAAATAGATATCGTTGAATCCCTAGATCTGGAACATACCCGTGCGAGAATTGGCTGACTTCTGGGCTCAATCCGTTCTAGGACGTTCTTCACGCGACTTTTTACCGATCTCTGCGGCACGGACACCTTTAATTCTCGTTCTGTACGATTTCATTTCACAGGACGGCTTAGGCAGCATGCCAAAGGGAGACTACGATCTAGAATATCTTTCCAGCACATGGTCCCAGTCCACGGTGACCGTTAATGATCAAAACTTATGCTGTTAACCTGTATAGTGCGTGCTGGCGCTTTTCCACTATATCCCAGGCCCAGGCCCAACCATCCTGATAACGATATAACTTCTTGACGGAGTGGGCAACTTGCGGTTCGAAGACAATTCATTTAAACCTCAACTGTAACTTCATCTAGGTCGAGTTGGCGTCTCATTTCTTCTGAAATATATGTTCATAAATCTGACCCTCTTGGAGGCACTAACTTCTAGCCATGCTAACCCGAGTCTCCGAAGTCGGACTCTCCGAGTCATGTAAGATCCGTTTTCACCCCTCTTCTACACTCCAGTCTCTTTGCAAAACCCTCTCTAGATCCAAGTAACTCGAAACCTTGTTCATGTTAAGATCAATAGGCGAATTTTCACACCACCTGTCTTGCCACTGGGAACCACTCGAGCTTAAATCTCCAAATCGGCTTCGAAGAAGCGAGAAGATGTCATTCCAAATGTCTGTCTTGGGTTAATCCCGTTCACATGGACGGGATTACATACGGGGGGCCATGGCATCAAGGGCGAGGCGAACTGTAAGGCGAAGTAGGGGGCTCTTATAAGCTCTTATAAGCTCTTATACTAGGAGCCTTGGAAGATCGATGGCGGCCTTTTATCGACAATTTCGGCATTTTACTTACTAGTATAGTCTTGCCTGGTCGTCTTGTAGGGTTGCATGACAGGCGTTTTGTGGGAATTTCGTAAAGTGCAACTGATGGTGCTCCACATTTAGGGTTTCCATTTCGCCTCGCTACCCCGGCTTCTTTTCCCGTGGCCCTATATAGCCTGGTAATACCCAGTCGATCCATGACCCACTCCTACACACCTCCAGTGTTTTATCTCGGACGGGTAAGTGTTGCCAGCTGTAATGACAAACCTTGAATTCATCATTTAGGAGTCGACCTAATGCATTCCATGTCGCGACATCCCCGACTTGGAAGGCTGTTGAAGCTATTGCTAGTATTCGCCATCGCAAACGCTGGTATTGTCAATGGACAGGATTCGACCTCCCTCGAGGGTACTGTGTCGACGTTATCGTCCACGGCATCCAGCATCTCGGAGCCTGTGACGGTCACGACGGTTTCGTCATCTGCTACCGTGCCAATTTCGGAGCCTTCCTCGCCAATTATTAGTACCAGTGCGGCAGAGCCCACGTCTGTCAGCACTGTCACGAGGATAACTATACCCATCGAACCCACGACATTCAACTCATTCCCTATACCCGCTGAAACGCCTGTTCCAGGAGGGTTTCCAGTTGTGCATCCTAAAAATCCTCCTCCAGTTGAGTGCATTGCTCTTGTCCCAGGGAAAACATCTGAACACGCGACTTTCAGGTTGATTCGAAGATCATACCTAATTTTGGACCTGCATGGCAAGAAGCGTACCAGAAGGCGAGAGCCAAGGTGATTACATCGTTGTCAACTGTTCAAACACGTAACTGACCGAAAGAATCTTGATTGGAATGGGGACTAGATCGCCACATTCTCGTTGGTAGAGAAAGCCAATGTTACGACTGGTGTTGGCTGGACAGGTGGACGATGTGTTGTATGTATAACTTGCACTCTACCCCGTTTGACCCTTCCATTGAATACAATTTCTTCAGGGTAACATTCCACCCATCCCGTACACCTCCAACCCGAACCCCAAGGTCACTGACAAAGCCCCTGACGGTCGAGATCAATTCCCTGGATTATGCTTGGAAGATTCGCCGCTGGGCGTAAGATTTGCCGACTATACTACCGTTTTCCCTGCTGGTATCAACGCTGCTGCGTCGTGAGTACTTTCTATGCAAAGGTCCTTGGATGTCTCAACGCTTACCTGATTTATGACTTTAGCTGGAACCGTCGTCTGATCCGTAAGCGTGGTTTGTTTATGGGTCGCGAGTTCACGGGGAAGGGAGTTCACATTGCTCTCGGTCCCATGATGAATTTGGGAAGAGTCCCACAAGGTGGAAGAAATTGGGAAGGATTCGGAGCGGATCCATTCCTTGCCGGAGAATCTGCCTATGAGACTGTCATCGGTTTGCAAGAAGGTGGAACCCAGGCTTGCGCCAAACATCTTGTCGAGAAGTACGTTCGACCGGCTTTTAACTAAGATCGGCAGCAGATTCACGACGCTACAGTGAACAGGAATACAAGCGAACCCTGTCGAGCTCTGAGGTCGATGATAGGACTGAACATGAAATTTACCTTCATCCCTTCTTGAGGAGCATCATGGCTGGAACTGCCAGTATCATGTGCAGTTACAGTAAGTCCTTTTCTGCCTTTCGATCTCTACTTCGTATGCTAATCTCGTTTGTCGTCAAGACCTTATTAATGGAAGCTATGCCTGCGAGAATAGCAAGATCATGAACGATATTGTCAAAGGAGAATACGGATTCCAAGGCTGTGAGTCGATCTTTCAATTCTTAAGTACTACTCTAACCTCTAAATTCAGACATTCTGTCTGACTGGGCTGCGTACGTGCAACCTGATACCACCTCGCTCATTCGCTGACATTGGTTATAGTCAACACTCTACGATGTCTGCGATAACTGGACTTGATGTAGGAACATCATTCATCCTCCAAGGCTTTGTCACCTAATGTTGTTCCTTCCAAGATGTCGATGCCTGGGGATATCACTTTCAATAGCAACACCTCGTATTGGAGAGAGACACTCGTGAAATTCGTGGAGAATGGCACCATCCCTGAAAGCCGAGTAGACGATATGGGTATGTTCGGTGATGGTTGATGCGCATTCTTTGGGCTTAACGAGTGTTATTTAAGCTATCCGCATTCTCGCTGGCTGGTATCTCTTGGAACAGGACTCGCCATCGTTCCCATCCGTCTCATTTGATGCATTCCGCCCGGATGATGAAACTCTGAACGATCATGTCGATGTTCAAGAAGAGCACTATAAACTGGTTAGGGAATTGGGTGCTGCCAGTATCGTTTTGCTCAAGAACGAGAGGGGAGCTTTGCCTTTGGGAAAGCACAGTTACAGCACAGCTAAAATCAGCGTAGCTGCGAAGGACGCCGAGAGGAGCATTGTTATTATCGGAGGCGGGGCTGGGCCTGGGCGAGCTGGGCCTAATCAATTCCCTGACCATGTATGTTCTTCATCACTATGTATGTGCGATGCCGACTGATGAGATATTGTAGGGAGGTTCGGATGGGAATCTTGCGATCGGCTGGGGCTCTGGGACCACTAACTTCACGTACCTCGTAACGGTGAGGACCATCTTTTCCCCTCGTCCGGGCTGGACCGCTGATTGCAATCTCTGTAGCCTCTCGACGCCATTCAGCAACGCGCTCGTCAAGAACGCACGAGTGTTTCTTGGCTCCTCGATGATTTTGATCTTCCTCGCGCAGGCAACATGGCTCGATTCAAATCTGCTGCTCTCGTTTTCATTTCGTCGGACTCGGGCGAAGAGTATATCACCGTTGATGGCAATCAAGGTGACCGAAAGAACTTGACCGCTTGGCACGGAGGCGACGACCTCGTTCGTGCTGTCGCGGAACAGAATAACAACACCATTGTGGTTGTTAACAGTGTCGGTCCCCTCATCCTTGAGCCTTGGATTGAGCACCCGAACGTTACGGCTGTTGTTTGGGCAGGCTTGCTCGGCACCGAGTCTGGCAACGCAATTACCGACGTGTTATATGGTGCTTGGAACCCTAGCGGAAAACTTCCCTACACTATTGGTAAATCTGTCGAGGACTATAGTGCTCAGTTGGCTCTCGGTGGACAGCCTGCGGATATCATCGCTATTCCTTACGAGGAAGGACTCAACATCGACTACCGAGGATTCGATGCAGTAAGTCCTACTACTCTTTCCTTTTTCAAATCACTTACCGTTTGTGCCAGTATAATATTACTCCTCGGTATGAGTTCGGATTCGGTTTGAGCTATACTACTTTCGAATATACCCAGCTCTCTGTTAAGAAGATTGCCTCCAGCAGCGGGTTTGATGATGCTCTCATTCAAGCATGGGAACGAGGCGAGGCTACACCACAATTGCCAGGTATATCCAGGGCGTACTGGTAGGCGATTTCTCTCAGACTAATTCAATTTCATCTCTGAGATTGGGATCCCTTAGGCTCCACCAACCTACTTACGAGGTAACTTTCAATGTTAAGAACACTGGGGCTGTCTATGGCGGAGATGTGAGATTCTTATTCTCCCATCCTTCCCTTTTTCTGACCTGTCCTCTTCTCAGATACCCCAACTATATATCAATTTCCCCGAGTCAGCCGGAGAGCCTCCCTCCGTCCTGAAAGGATTCACTAATGTCGAACTATCTCCTGGCGAAGCTAAATCGGTGTCTATCACACTGTCCCGGTACGCTGCTTTTTTACCGATCCGAAATCATCAGGCTTATCATTTGCTCCAGATACGACTTGAGCATCTGGGACGTGGAGAAGCAGGGCTGGAGAAAACCTGCTGGCATTATTGGTGTCACGATTGCGAGGAGCAGTCGGGATGCCAAGTTGAGGGGCAAGATCTTTAGTTGAACAGAAAACCTTAGTACATACCCTGTCGTTACATTAACGCACAAATTACGGACCAACTCATTGGTTTCCTTAAAGTATCCCCATTGATTAATATATCTATCCACTGGCTACCTAGATCCTCCACAAAAAAGAGAACGTGTACTCTACATGGTCTGACTCAAAGTAATAGATAACTTAAAACCGAAGATCAAACTAATAATAATGTACATACACGAAAGCATTCCCAACTCAGTTGCATTCGCCGCTGGGGTTCGTAAGTCGGTTCTTTGGCCATGTTTGCCCAGCGTCTGACCAAATGGTCCAGTTAGGATTGGTATAGGCTTCCTTGTATCTATAGAAATGATTATGGGTACTCCATACTCCCTATTCAGAACCCTTCGACTTACGTTTCAATATAATTCGCAGTCGGGAAATCGACCGGATTACAACCAATGTTGACGGCGTTTGCAGGCTGATAAACTCGAATCCAGTCGATGCTCATCGTAGCTGGCAATTCAATGGTTTCGGGGTCGTATTCACCGAAGCTGGGAGAGATACCAAGATTGGCGATGATGTACTGTTTCGAAGGTGATAAGATTCCTGCTAGCATTGCAACCATGGGTCCGTACCATTGGTTCAAGTGGTATGGGACGTGCGCCTATTTCGACTTCGGTGTCGACCGCTAAGCTGGTGCCCATCACCGTCCACGACCTCCTTCCTTCATTGATCCAGGTGATATATCCCTCATCGAACCTGGCAATAATGTCAGGTCAGTCTATCTGAAAGCCACTATAAACTCACCCTGGCTTATATTCGAAGCCATAAACGGAGTAGCACGCATTATCGGCGCGCTCGTAACAGTCTGGATTCGTGGTCACCAGGCCACTGGTTGTTTGTTGGAAAGCACCTGCAAAACGTCGATTTCGATGTGTGTGAAGGAAAAGCGGACTTGACATACCTCCAACGTATGAGTTATAAGTTGTGCTGTTCTCCTCATGAATAATAATAGTTTGTGGGTTG
Organism: Coprinopsis strossmayeri; assembly: GCA_900156845.1. Taxonomy (NCBI): domain Eukaryota; kingdom Fungi; phylum Basidiomycota; class Agaricomycetes; order Agaricales; family Psathyrellaceae; genus Coprinopsis; species Coprinopsis strossmayeri. The sequence goes on from FTPT01000033.1 coordinate 187,590, forward strand.
TTGATTGAGCGATATCGGGCCTGCACCAGGAATACATATTAGCGCGAAGTCCGCAAGAGTCAGGTTGCACGACGGCGCTTACGTTGAAGGGGGCCCACTGGGCCGATTGAGATACCTAAACATATTAGATGAGCCACACAGTCGAGAGGGGATAATTTGTCTTTCGGCCCGCACCTGGTGCCGTTCATCCTCAACGATGGCTTCGAAAACATCTATTTCCGGTGCTGCCCTTCCCACGTAAGTACCGTCAGACCGAACAGGGCCCGGGTGGGATTCTCCAGGACATGTGCAAGCCGCTGATGAGTGTGTCAAACCCAATTCCAGTGCTGTCAGGGAGTGTATTGCTTACATAGACGTTGGCCTGGCAAGTACGACTACCGAACAATCAGAGGCGAAGGGAGAAAGAGAGGAGCAGGAGCACGTACTAGTACATCACCGTATCTTGGGTCTCCGTTCTCTGTGGCCGCGATCGGACGGCTTCTGTCGAAGGCGTAGGTTTGATTGGGTAATGTTCCAACGTCGCACGAATCATAGCTGTAGGGCCACTGTAGATATCAATGAGATATAGTGTCTCTCCCGTTCAGACGAAACCCTACTTACAAGGCCTTCAAGGCTTGCACCAAATCCTGCTCGTCCTAGATTGCCCATCGCCCAACTGAGAATTTGTTTAAACATATACCGAAAAGGGGAGGAGAAATAGACCCTACAGTGCCGGCCATAGCCCACTGTCGACCGAACGGTGAGTTCAACCAATGAAGTGAGTAGACAGTGGTACTCACCCTACGGTATTCGAACCCGGCAACTGGACGGATGCTGATACAGCTGTAAGCATGCCGTCTTTGAATGAATCGGATAAGACACAAACCCTCGATTAATCCACCAGTGAAGCAAAACTTGTTCCTTCATAAATGGCTGTTCATCCCTGTCCTGTAACTCGTAATCTCTTCACTCACCAAGACTGAAGCTAAGAAAACAATCAGAATGCATAACGATGGCAGAGTAAAACCAATGCATACCATGCCTCCTTTATAAGACTGGTTGTGATTGAGAGAGATATCATCTACTCTGTCGAGACGTATGCGAAGATAGCCGCCGCTGGTGGTCACTGAGAACGTATGAACATGTGAGCCGTTGAGAAAACATAGCAAAGAATGTGATCATCTACCTTGCGACGGGTCATACCACTCTAGATTAACCTGTGAAGTTACGGTTATGAGCTGCAAAATTGGAACACTCGGATACGGGTACGACTGACCGTGCCCCAATACCAAAGATCCACTGCCTCCCAGTATGGGTCATCGCCTGGGTAAAATGACCGCTCGTCTCTGTTGAATTCGTCGGAAAATACAAGCACCATGTCCTCGTTGGCATTGTTGTAGGATTTTTTAGTATAAGCTTCTTGAGGTGTATCACGATCGATAAGACCGTAGTTTCCTGTAAACGATGGCACTTGTCCTGTGGCGTTGATCCCACCGAGATTGAACCCGCCCTGGTTGGTCTGTTCTTTCTTTTCTAGGAAAAAGGATATCATCGGATATCCTGCAGGACGACATCAGTATGCCAAGAATGGGCACCCTTGGCGAACTTGCTCACCGGCGCTAAAACGATCGTTCATGACATAACTAAAGTAGAAAGGTTGAGGATGGAACTCACAAGAGTGCGAGAATTCCCAGTAGAAGGATGAGCAGACATCCAACATTGCTCAGCCCGCGCCAGGAGAAAAATGCCCCTCCACGGTCGTCGATCCTGTCCCGTTGCGAACTTGGATTGTGTAGGTCATCATCATCTTCGGGTACACGCATGTCGAGCGGTGTACCCCACGTGCGAGGGGACGCAGATAAAGAATACTGCCAATCGTAAGCGTATGAGCAACTTGAAGACAGGGATATCATATGGGTTGCCTACTCTTTCTGCTATTGAGGTCTACAAAAACCATTGAATGGACTGCGTCAGATCAATGCAGTGGCAAGGCACTCACATGCATACTGCTCATTGAATTCATGCGCCCAAGCCCATGGGGACTGGCTCCCCCAAGTAGGCTCGACTTCTCCGATGATTGAGATAGCCTGGGGGCCACCTTTTGTGGACCAAAAATGCTCATGGCGGTCGAGAACCACTAAAGAATGTATAAAGTTAGGTGAAAGACTGAATGGGATGAGCCCAATGTGTGTAGCTCTGCTGGGTACGGGGGCTGGAAAGGGACTTGCCCTGCGAGGGCTGAGAATGAGGTGGTTTGGGACGAAGTCTCGAAGCTACGGAGTTTTTGTTCTCAGGGACGCAGACAGCTGTGGTTTTCATCAGTTAGACACCGGCCGCTGGTCCGTCCTGTCACAGAACTGTTTCGCCTCTCCGGGTCAGGAAAAACATTGGTTTGTCGGCATCCTTACGTGGCCCAATGTATTGCCAACCATAGTGTATACTTTCCGGACCTCTGCAGGACTGAGAAGCTCGTTAGAAAGACCTTTCACGGAAACTTGGTGGTTCGGAGTACTGTTAACATGAAGCCTGAGAACGTTCCGCTTGTAACAGAATTGGGAATGTTGTGTGGACTTACTGGATCCGATCAGCATTGATTGCCGTAATTAAACAGGGTTTCGATGAAGCTTCTATAAACCTTCAAACCATTCTTGTAACGACATCCTGTACATGAGGACAGTAAGTAATAGTCCAACGTACACCAAATAAGTTTTGTGACTCAAGGTCGAATTTTGGCTCACGAGCTCTATTTTTTCATCCCAAGTGTTCAAGTTGAAAGATGGGTGTTGGATGAGTGCCCTCCGCTTAGAGGCCTGTCAGCCTCCAGAGATGCGAGAAGAACGGGGACCTTATCGAGCAGACGAGCAACAGACCAGCGTGATGACGGATAAGAAGTTATCAGCCTGTCTCATTATAGCCTGGTTACGAGTCGTTTACCAGTACAAGCATTAGGGGATTTTAAATATCAGGCGATGACGGCCTTCGTTTGGTCAAATCAGTCGCATGATCTGGCTTCGTTATCCATCTTGCTTCTAGGCCAAGCCTGCCCAAACTCTTCCCATGTCGTGAGGTTGAAATCGGTATAAGCATCCTTGTATCTGGAGAGAATGTTGAACTGAGTAAGACCTATCGACACAAGCCAGTACGCACGTCTCAATGTATTTAGCCGTAGGGAACTCTTTTGGATCACATCCAATGTTCACAGCATCTACAGGTTGATATACTCGAATCCAATCGATGCTCATGGTCGCTGGTACTTCCAATGCTTCGAGATTGAGTTCACCGAAGCTGGGAGAGAGACCAAGATTGGCTATAATATACTAGCCTCATGTGAGCCTCTGGATATGCGAAACTAGAAGGCAACGTACCATGGGTTCCCTGGAAATGATTCGTGGGCCAATCTCGGTACTGGGATCTGGTCCCATCCTACTTTGCAGAATAGTCCACGACCGTTTCCCGTCATTGATCCATGTGATGTAGGCGTCATCGAAGCTTCAAGAACTGAATGAGCCTCGAACATACGCAGGACTCGTGAATCCTTACCCAGTCTTGTATTCGAATCCGTACTCAGCAAAGCAATTGGGACTAGAGCGTTCATAACACTGTCGATTCGTCAAGACCAAGCCGCTGGTCGTTTGTTGAAATGCCCCTATAAAAAAATGAGGACAAATTGATCAGACGGTCGGTTTGAAGGTTGCTATACCTCCAACAAATTCATTGAATGTGGTATTATTATCTTCATACATGATAATAGTGCCTGGTGTATTTTCAGTTCGATACCGAGCCTGAACCAAGCAATAAGTTAGCGAGCAAACGATAGCAGAGGATAGGACATGCTTACATTGAAAGGCGCCCATTGAGCTGATTGAGATATCTGAGCCACCCCTTTATCGACGATGGCTTCGAGCACATCTATCTCAGGAGCTGCTCGGCCTACATAGGAGCCATCTTTACGGACAGGTCCTGGATGGAATTCCCCTGGACATGTACAAGCGGCTGACAGAAGGTCCGGGTCAACACTCGGTTATAAAATACAGTTTTTCCATCCTCAACCCACAGAGTCTTTGACCGGGAAGGTAGGACTGGAGAGACCGGGTTAATAAATGGAATGATGGAGCTGATGAGAAAGGAATTACCAAAACATCTCCATAGAGACCATCGCCTTCAATGGTTGCTTGCACCGGCGTGGATTTATCCCAAGGATAGGTCTGGTTTGCCGTAGTTCCGACGTCGCACGAATCATAGCTATACGGCCACTGAAATATTTGAGCTGGGCACTAGTATTTCATGAAGGCTGAGAGCTCACCATGCCCTCAAGACTCGCACCAAAGCCAGCTCGACCTAACGTGATTCAAGATGGGATATGTTTGATGGTTTGTGAAAGTAACACAAGTTAAGCGCCCACCTAAGTTGCCCATCGTCCAGCTTCCACAAAAAGTTAGACGGGATGCCCATACCGACTATATCGGCTTACTTACAATGCTGGCCACAGACCACTGTTCTCGTTATAGCCGTAAGCATCGTTGAAGCAATGTGTAAATAAAAGCCGGCGTACCCGACATCAGGAGACCCGCCCAATTGGATAGACGCTGATGCCTTTTTATTAGTCATTAAAATGATGTATGACGTAAGCCGGCGCTACCTTCAATCAACCCGCCAGTGAAACAGAACTTATTCCTGAAAACCGAGTTAAAAAGCCAAAGTCAATTTGTAAAAAAGCCTTCTCACCAGGATTGGAGCTTTAGTGGTTCGTGTGTATGCCATTCATATACGGCCCCAAACCATGTAGTCAAAGAGGCGGCTCACCATTCCTCCCTTATAAGTCATGTTATGGTTCAAAGACGGGTCGTCCAGTCGATCTAGACGGATGTGCAAGGATCCTCCGCTGGTTGTCACTGTGAATAGGAGGTTATTAATGATGAGATATTATTCCCCACAAAGGCATTTTGCCGTTCGAGCTTACCTTGGGATGGATCATACCATTCGAGATTAACCGTTCCCCAGTAATGAAGATCCACAGCCTCCCAGTACGGGTCGTCCCCAGGATAAAACGTGCGACCGTCTGTGTTGAACTCATCTGAGAATACAAGGGCAAGCTCCTCATTGGGGTTGTTGTAAGACCTTTTCGTGTGGGCCTCGAGCGGGGTGTCGCGGTCAATAAGGCCAAAGTTACCGATGAACTCAGGGACCTGTCCCGTGGAATTAATCCCACCCAAATTAAAGCCCCCCTGGTTACTCATGACTATTCTACCAGTAACGACTGTGTAGATAAGAGATCCTATGCAAGCAAAGTTTCTATCAAAACCTTGCAATGAAAGGAAAATGTTAGGGGAGAGGTGTACTTACCTGGACTAATAGAATGTAGCGACGTGCTTTAAGTTAGAGATAATCTTTGAGATAGGCAAGTCTAAGAAGCTGACTTACAATAACATCAACAAAGCCAGAAGAAGAATGATTAAGCATCCTATATTGGTCAGTCCTCTCCAGGTGAATATTCCAGGCCCACGATCGAACAATCTATCGCGTGTGGGAGTTGGTAAGTGCAACTCATCGTCATCTTCCCTCCGACTAGTATCGATAGGTACGCCCCAATTTCGTGGAGAAGCAGCTAGAGAGTACTGATTCACACCAACACAACCCTAGTCAGCGACTTTCTGGTACGAGCTGGGACATTTTACTCGCTCTACTGCTCACAGAGGACTAATGCACAGCGATTAGGACATAGGTCAACTAGTAAGCATAACGAATAGTTGCCCACATGAAGACGGGTTGTCGTTGGTAATGCGGGAGAGGCGCTCCCTGGGCCAGCCCTCAACGAAGAATAAGAATAATTGCTGAAGCTCGATGTGTTCGAAGACGGTCGCATTGGAGGTGGCAGCCGTTTCTCATTATCAATGAGGCTGACGGAGCTCATGTGGGAAAAATGAATAGGAGGTAAAAAGAATGTAAAGCAAAAGAAGGTAGGGCAAATCCCTGCCTCTCTGTTGGCATTATATATCCGTACCCTGAGGAGATTTACATCCTGAACGGTCAGCATATTCCATAACTTCGTCGCTTGAGTAACCAAACCTGCCAAAAGTTTCGGGCAAGTTACACCGTTAAAGCGCTGGTAAGGGTTTCAAGGGCTGATGAGGTGAAAATCCTTATGATCTCCGTACAGCAATGACCGTATTAGGCCGTTATGTCCCCTCTAACTTAAATAAATAAAGCTCAAGACAATGCGGGCTGGTATTGTACTGGGTTGGCGGAGCCGGGAAGGCAGCCGACAGTTATTGAAACGGCTCATCCCGCCTAGAATTGCAGAGTTTAGCTGGTCAACAAATACTGCTGTTGCAAGTAGGGTGCCAGGGAAAGGCCAAAGGCGCCTAAGGTCATTAAAATCCTATACCCGCAGCCGCATGAAAAAAGCGCAACCCAAAGAGAAGCGCCCATGATATTATAGCTTGCGAGCGCTTGGCTGCGTTTCCGGTCCTGTTCCTCATAAGTATTAAGGCCTTTTCCCAGTACAGTATATGTGATCCGGGTCCTCTTCGGGTCCGGTGGTACTAAACGGTCTCTGGGAATCTACCGGCAATTCCAGGCGATTCCCGGGGCCTTCACAACGCCCCAGGTCCCTCCAGGTCCCTGGGTCAACGGCGCTTTCCCAAATCTAGTTCGAACCCATAAAACTGCAGTTAAGTTTCCAACGAAGCTTTCACGGTTGCATCTTCCATTTCGTAAAAATGTACACATATAATACAAATACTTCATTCATCGCAATAACGTTAGGACAGGATTTCGGTGCGTAGAAGACACGACGCCCAACACTTATTTATATTCGGCCTTGATGATATCAGCAGCTGTAGTTGAAAGGAGTGAGATAAAGTTGTGGAGAAGAAGTTGGAATCATATGCACCTTTCTCTCCGATAACATAGGCAGTTGCTATGTAACAACAAGAAGCGCCGGTCAGAATACCGCAAGCAACTGTAAAGCAACGTGACGAACCTTGCATGTGCGCGGCAACATGAAGAGGGATAACAGAGAGGTCGACGACACGAATGTTTTTGGTTCCATAAACCTATTCCAACGAGTAAGATCTGTTCTTTCCTAGCAACAAGCTTCTCCCACCTTGAGTTTAGGGTCAACTACACCTCCATCCTCCTTAGGCAACATCGACAAACTTCCAACAGTGTCTACCAAGAGGTATATGAGATGGATTGTAAAAGTAGCCATGGAAGGGCTCTTACGGTATGTTGTGATGTGCGAGTCCTTGATATAGTCTAAGCAGGTTTGTTTGTGAGCTATGTCATCTAGAACTCAAGTGGCAGCTCGTACTTTCAAGAGCTTCGTCGGTGGTGACGTTTGGTCCGGGAAGGGCTTCTCCGACGGTGGCCGACTTGAAAGGCTCAGTCTCTTGCAGCGTGCGAGTGTATTTCGCGTGCTCAAGCAAGACTTTGAGATCTATCATTCGCTGGGATATCAGCAAGAGAAAGTCGCGTAAATATGTTTCACCCGTACCAAAGTTGTGGCCGAAGTAGTTGGCGTCGATTTCTGGATCGTCGAGAGGGTTGCTGCTTGTAACATGCTGTTGTAGTTATGAGAGGCGTGGTCATGATAGTATGTGGGGACGGGACATACGATGTATCCGCGGGAGATAGGGTGGTTCAGAGATGAGAGGACTGATAAGAAACGCTTTCCAGCGCCCTTGCCCTCTGTAAGACGTTGTGTAAGAATTAAGAGCATTAACCAGAAGTTGAAGAAAATATACCTCGAGCTCCGAAGAATCCAGGGAAACAGATGAGTTCCAAGTCGGGGTTGTTGTCATCACGGAGAGCCTCTAGTTGGAGATCGTATTGCTTCCAAAGGGCAGCAGAAATCTCTCCTTTCTCCTTTCGCTTCTTCAAATCTTCTTCAAGTTCATCGATCAAGGCTGCCGCCACCTTGGGATCTCGGGACGACAAAGGCAAGAAAGCGAACGAAGTGATTCCAGTACGGTGGAGACCCTTGGCTTCAGCACTGAGTGGGATGATGTGAATGACTGAGCGTTTGGCAAAGCGGTGTCAACTTACTGGAGTTTCAATGACTCTACAGCATATCCCGGCTCGAACATGAGATCGAGGGTTTGATGATCGGCTTTGGTGTTGTCCAATTCATAGACAAGCCACATGAAGTGATGTTCTTGGACGTTTTCGCCTACTCCAGGAAGTTCGAGCTTGACATCGACACCAACCTTCTTGAGGATATCTGCACGACCCACGCCGGATAATTCAAGGATCTGAGGAGATTTGACGGTTCTAAAAGATGATCAGATATGGGTCTGTCCGGTGATTTAGGGATACTCACCCAGCGCTCAGGATAACTTCTTTGGACGCGGATGCAGTCTTAGTTGCGCCATCGTAGATATACTCAATGCCAGAGGCTACAAGGTTGCCGTCACTGTCCTTTTCGTCGGACCAGACGATTCGGCTGGCATATGCATTCAGAAGAACCTGAGTGATTGTGAGCACAGCCTCCAAGCAATCCCCAATTAGTCGACACATACAGAAAGGTTTGGACGATCTTGGTTTGGTTCCCAATAGCCGGTAGTAGAGTAAGAACGCTTGAACGTTTTAGGGTCTACGTTATTGGCAGCGATCCAGGTTCCGGTGACCTAGATGTGTGATAGAGATGTCAATCATCTGACCGGAACGAGACCAAGAAGTGATACTGACATCTCCTCCGTATGGGTCTTGGATCTTCTTCACGCCCTTGTTCGCGAGCGTGTCTTGGAAGATGTGGTCAAGAGTATGGGCGTGTACTGGTACCGTAATCTTGATCGGTCCCGATGTTCCTCGGAACTTCTCATTGTAGGTGTGGGGGAAGTTGGCCGCGATTTCGGGTGAAGCGGGAGTAAACCTGAGGGGATCTGTCGGTTCCGCTATTTAATTGATAGGTTTACGCGACCTACGATTCGGATTTCTTGGAGTATTTCTCGTATTCCGCCCAGTTCCAACCAGGGTTACCGAGCTTTTCAAGAGCATCAACGTCCTTTGCGGGAGGCTTGATCCAGCAGAAGAAGTTCAAGCCAGAACTTCCGCCTGTATAATGTCAGAGTGACCAAGGAGTTGGTATAAAGTACACCATACCCAAGCCTTTGCCACGGGCCCACACATGTTCAGTGTTGTTGGAGTGCTTCTGCTTGACTGTCTTGAATGCCCAGTCGTACTAACAGCCATTGTGAGATGAGTGCGCGACATGGCATCGACGATCCTACCTTAGGGTTCATGAACGTTGCACCGTATTGAGCAGGCACATCGACGTTAGGATCATTGTAATGGCGTCCTCCTGCTTCGAGGACAAGGACATTGACATTCGGGTCTTCGGAAAGACGGGTGGCCACAGTCAAGCCAGCAGTCTAATCGTCAACTGTAAGGCATTATTGGTGGAACAACGTGGATGAAGAACGTACACCAGCACCGACTACGACATAGTCAAAGGTCTTGTTGGCGATTTCTTCAGGGCTGGAAAGGAGAGGCATCTTGGAGTTAGTTGGGTGGAAAGGGATTGCCCATTAATTGTTATATAGGCGTCCTAGCCGACGACCCACGTGCTGGTAGTATAATTAGTGGTTGGGCTCCATAAGAACGCTGATGAAACGAGTCCAGAAGCCTCCGCATTCATCAAAAGTTAGTTGTCTTGATTGTTGATGCGAAGACTTGCGAAGCCGTGGTAATCATCCTGAAGCGATATTAGGAAATTGCTGTTGATGGAAAGGCCTCTAACTCTTGAGGTATTGAGCTTCGATCAAGGAATGACTGATGTTCATCTCAGAGGATGCCCGCGCTAATGGTCCAAGAGGCACCCAGTTGCATTGTCCTTGTCAATTCTTGCCGATCAAAGGTCTAGTCAATCACGCAAAACAGGCGTGCGGGTGTCACGGTATGAGCCAAGGTTAGTTCTAGCGGCGATTGCAATCTAAGACATACCAAATGCGATGCCCTGGCGACTGCATCGGCCGTGGACAGGGTAGCTCTCTCGCCGAGATCAGAATTCCCAGCGACATTTCTTCCTTCTTCCTCCTCTACAGGAAATCCACTGCGGTGCAGCCAGCGAGATCAATCCTGATCAATCTGAGAAGCACGGGTGTCCACATATACACATGGCTTCATGGAAACCTAATATCGCCGCTTCTTGCAGTCGCTTCCACTGAGCCTCGATATTCCGTTATAGCTACCCACTCGTTTATCACAAATCAAAAAGAAGAGAAGAAAAGAGTTACTCTGGGCTTATGAACGGGAATCAGTTCCAGCGGTTTGATTCAGCCTGAGAGCTCCTGAGAGAAAGCTGCGAGCGGTCCGGTTACAGGACGGCTGAGGTAGCGCTGAGGTGGTGATAGATAGTGATGAGTAGATTGGGCTCTGACAATTATCACACGCTATACAGTGGCGTATTTCCGCTCTCAATGCGTCGGTAATTTGGGGCGACCATCGAGGTTTTTGAGACGATCAACGGGCATCTCTCGCTTCGGCCCACTAGCGCCCAGTTCTTCTCACGACCACATGACCTACATCGCGGTTAATTTACTACGCGCGTCTACATTGGTCGACGGTCTGGTCCGAGCGCGTCTTTTGGAACTCTTCTCCTTCCTTCCACGATTGTATGCAAAAAGACAACATATCACTGGACAATAACAGTTAAACCGACGAAATGGGTGTTTTGGATGCTCTAGATCAGTCGTTTGGCCCAGATGGACAGGGGTTCCTAACTCCGCGACCCGCTGAATCAAGTACAAAGAAAAATACCATTCGCGAGGCCTTGTTGGCGGCTCGCGCTAAGCAGTTAGAAGGTAAGTGTGCAATCAGAATGTAATCGAAGCTTGAGGGGTCCTCATCATTGCTGTAGACCGCAACAACGACAATTCGGATGAAGACTCGAACGCTGATCCAGACGTATTAGTCTCTCCGGGGCGCGGTTTGGATAGCTCTAAAAGAGCGACGGGAGGATTCAGGATCAACTATGATAAGGAGACACCTTTGCGAGCTATTGACCTCGGGGGACAAGACCAAGCCCAGAAGTAAGTCCTACAATCCATACCGCCTGTCTCCTGGCTCAACTTTGTGACCCCTCAAGGTTGGCAGAATTTGTAACGAAAGGAATAGACAACTTGAGCCATGATATAAACGTCAAAGGCTCCATGAAGGAACTTGGGCTCCGAAAGTGAGATTCAGGGTTTATGTTTGTACCGACACACTCCCAAACCAATTGGCAGCCCTCGAGACATTCTTCCTGGCCTGGAAGTTCGACTTTTAGGCCATCAATGTATTGGAGTTGCCTGGTAATCCGCTCTCGATATCAACCGCAAGCACTTGAATCTAACCCGCCTCAAGGATGCTTCGAATGGAAAAGAGCGAGCGTAAAGGCGGTATCTTGGCGTCAGTAGCCTTTGCAACTTCATCTGTTCATCGACTAATTCACAGCACAGAGATGACATGGGTCTCGGTAAGCGGACTGCAGAGGCGGCATGTACTTTCGCTCATACTCCTACAGGAAAGACTGTGCAAATGATCGCCACCATGGCAATGAATATGCCTAGCAAAGATGACGAGTCTAAAACCACTCTCATCGTAGTCCCGGCTGCATTAATGCAACAGGTGAGAATGTCCCCATTTTCGTTGCCAATTTCTCTCACAATGTCACGGTGTTCAGTGGAAAGAGGAGGTGGAAACCAAGACAAATGGCCTCTTTAAAGTTCACATCCACCACGGCAAGGACAAATTGAAGGTGAAGCATCACCTACTTCACATGGTCCCAGACTGACCCCTTCTCTTTCATTGCAAGAAACTTTCCGACGTACGGAAGAAAGACGTAAGGTTATTACTCCTAGTATCGTCATCTTGTCATTGACCCCTAACTAGGTTGTCATTACATCGTATCAGACCCTCTGTAACAATTTTTGCATCCCATCCGACGTTCCTCCTGAAGAGGAGGCTCAATATGTTGCTGATAATGGGTACTTCTTTCTTCTTTCCTGCTTGCCGCGACTAACCTTCCTCAGTGGTGTCCTTGCTCGCGTCAAGTTTTACCGCGTTATAGCGGATGAAGCACAATTCATCAGGAATCGGTGGGAGACTAACTGTTCGCGTATATTGTCCACGTTTCTGATCACACATCCAGCGGGACTCGAGCCAGTATAAGTATGGCGCTTGTCCGATCTAAATATCGTTGGACATTGACTGGTACCCCTGTAACAAATACTCTGCGAGTAGTGGCATTTTCCTACATCCGCTACGCTGAACTCTCTTCAGTGCCGATATATATGGATTGCTAAGATTTGGACGTTTCCGGCCTTGGAACGACTGGCATGATTTTAATGCTCATATCGTAAGTACTAACCTAGGGTCTTCCCCCGCCCTGATCTGAAGTCCCACGGCCCGCAGGCCAAAGTTCAAACAGAAGATGCCCCTCTTGCAGGTTTGTCTGCAGTATTGGAAAGCACTATGTGAAGCCCACAAATGCCCTTCAGGTTCTCGTGCCCAAGCCATCCTCGGACCCTTGATTCTTCGGAGGACCAAAAACTCAACCCTCGAGGGCGAACCTATTTTGAAGCTCCCACCCAAAGAGATTGAGCTGGTGAAATTGCAATTCTCTCCGGATGAACGCGATGTATGGCCACGAAAAGTTTCTCCGTTGCAATGGAGGCTAATTACCCCTTAGCTGTATGATTCATTTGAAAAGTCAACCAAGATTCGTTTGAACAAGTTCATCAAAGAACGCACTTTGCTGAAGAAGTATGTATTAGTCGTTTCGGCTTGGGAGTTCGGCTAACCTAGTATTGCAGTCATGCTGCAGTCTTGGTACGAGTTATCCCTTACTCCACCACTCTCGGTCCGCTAACCTGTCTTCTAGGTTATGATACTCCGATTGAGGCAGCTGTGCTGCCACCCGAATCTCATTCTTGTATGTCAATCAATATTTCCGCCATCTTCGTCCTTAAACCAATGGCTGATTGATAATAGTCCCAAACCGAAGGATACGACGACCCGACGCTTTTAGTCAAGGGCAACATGGAGAAGGAACTAGGCCGTGCTAGAAAGGTCATGGGTCCCGCTTGGGTAGCGGAAGTGAAACGAACGTTCCTTCTTCGCGCTGCGGGGACCGAATTGTTCGACGATATGTCTGATGAAGACGATGCTTCGGCACCAAGCTGTCCCGTGTGTAGTGAAGGTACGCTCCCTATACCTGTTTCCCGATATACTACTTATAACAATTTGAAGTGTTTACGAATGATAGTGGTCGTGTCTTGAGTTGCAAACATGAGATGTGTTTCGGTAAGCCTTGTATCGTCTCGAGTAGACCTCGACTTATCGAAATGTCACTCTATAGAGTGTACCTTAAACTTGAAGAATGCTCCCATCAATCACGACGGTATCTTGTGGGTTCTGTCCATATCTTCGTTTCACTTCCGTGTCTCATTCTGTCCCTCAGTGGTTATGGAACGGAGCAAGAAAACCAGGCTGCTGAAAAGGCATTCGAAGAAGCTGAAGCGAAAGGCTACCGACCCTGTGCGTAGCTTCGCATGTTGGCATGTTTACCTCCCTTTTAACACCCCATACCAGGTCCTGTCTGTCGTAAGATGGTAGATTTGGGACCCGGAACCACATTCCCGTCAGCGGCTTTCGAGCCTACTGACGAAGAATTGTCTCACCATGCCCGTGCTAAGCGCGAGAAGAATAGGAAGCGCAAGCCAGTGAAGGACGTTCGGATGCGGTCGCCTTCTCCAGTCAAGTCTATCGGTAGCGATCTGGATGATTCGGACGATGATTTACCCGAAGAAATCACCTTTTTCCAGACGCCTACCAAGAAGGGAAAAGCCAAGGCCTTGCGTTCCGATGACGTGAGATTACTTTTGAGTTTGGAGGAGACCGTATCTGACTGAACTCTAGGAAGATATGAGCGATGCGTTTGCTTCCAACAAGGCCAAGAGTGGGAAGCGGAAGGCTGCCGGTAGTGACCACTCTGAAATAGAGTTCCTGGGCATGACACCTTCGCGAAGGAAGCGTGCGCGCGACGCGAAGCGAAGTAAAGCGCGTCTTACGGACGATTCGGAAGTGGAATTTATGGGCATGACTCCGTCTCGTAGGAAGAGGGATCCGGACGAACCAACTCCTCCTATCCTTAAGGTCAACGAGACGGCGAAGAGGGACGGGCCCTCTGATGCAGTAATCGCCACTTGGAGACGAGGTGACGATGACATGGAGCCGAGCACGAAGATGCTCGCCCTCGTCAAATATCTGAAGGAATCGGAATCCAGTGGAGAGAAAGCTATCTGTTATTCGCAATGTAGGTTTGCCTACCTTTCTTTCTCTTTCTCTGTTGGCCGACGCTGGGTCATAGGGACGTCTATGCTTGACCTGATTGAAATTATCCTTTCTCGCCATGGTGTTCGTAGCCTTCGATTCGATGGAAAGATGGACAGGCAGGCTCGAGATGAGGCTATTGCCAACTTCAAGCGGCCTGGTGGTCCCAAGGTCATGCTCATTAGGTATGTATCACGGACACCTTTGAAGTTGACCGGATTCTGATTATTGTGCAATAGTACTCGATGTGGTAGTGTCGGGTTCGTTTACTTTGCTTTTGAGGACCTGTAAAGGCGCTAATCGACTGATACCACTAGCCTCAATCTCGTAATGGCGAATCGGATCGTCAAGTATGTTATTTCGTCAGTTATCCTTGCTGCGAGCTAATATTATCCTGTGCAATAGTATGGATCTCTCGTGGAATTACGCTGCGGAATCTCAAGCATATGATCGGTAGGTCACTCCAAGTTAAGTCTGGTTCATTCATTAATGTATGGGTGCCAGCTGCCATCGAATTGGCCAAGACAAGAATGTGTATGTCAAGCGTCTTGTGGTAGAGAACACTATTGAAGAGCGGTAAGCAATGCCTTTCTGTTAGCCTCTGTGTTGCCCATTCGTTTACGTTTGTAGAATGCTTCGATTGCAAGATGTCAAAGTAGGGCTCGCCGAGGCCGCACTCGGTGAGGGAAGCGGTGCTAAGCTTCACAAGCTCAGTGTGAAGGATATCAAATACGTGAGTGGTATTCATATGATTCTTGTCCGTTCTTCAAGGCTGATTGGTTGCGGCTAGTTATTCGGGATGGGTCCCTTGTCAAAGAAGGGAGGAAGCAATGCACAAAGCGGCAAGAACGCTCAAACTCCTTCTCCTCAGTAGAGGCGATGCTATGTCGGCGATATATGCCCATGGCTCCAGGTAGAACGCTGTCAGATGTTCGTTCGGCTGCGGCTCTATCTATGGTGTATTCTTGCCTAGTGCCTTCTTGTATCGATATCATGGCTGTGTCTTAATGATGGCCGCTCTGTACTATATCAGTGTCCGAGGTTTAGCATTGTTACAATTGGCCTTAGTATGGCGTACTAGATTCAATATGATAGTGGAGATAATCTTGTAATTAATTACACGCAGCATGTTCTATTCTGATTCTTTGTCCAAGGTCCGAACATATCACAATCATCGCAAACTTCTTGAGATGTGCTTGTCAACTCGAATAAGTACTATTCTTAGGAGAGCTTGAGGCCTTATTCTTAGACCAAAGCAACGGCGACTCCAGCGATGACTCCGAGAGCGACGCCCTCGTAGCCGGCGACGAGAGTGAATGCGGAGCCTGGTTCGTCGGTTGCGCTCTGGGAGGGTGCAGAGATGCTCACGGAGGAGATGGGTCTGCTGGTTACGGAGGAGACGAGTCTGCTGGTCGCAGAGGAGATAGGTCTGCTGGTCGCAGAGCTCAGGGAAGCTGATGAGGGGGTACCATCGCCAGGGATGATGCTAATAGAGACGATGGGGTCTGAGACCGAAGCACTGTGTGAACAAGACAAGTCAGATATCCGGTATCACATAGGATTCGTGTTTCAGAGATGGAGTTCATAGCGTAACGAGGAACTTGTTATCATATGGATTGATTATAAGGAAAGTTTCGAATTCAAAGGTCTCGGAGTCAAGGAAGGGGAGAAATAGTAGTAGCAGTAGCTACGGTTGTAGTACTACAATTGAACGTGAGATGAAACTTACGAAGGGAGGGGGGAAACCGAAGGCTCGTCGCTAGGCGTGATGGGCGAGATGCTGAATGATTCTGAGTCCTGACCATAGACGCCGAGGGCGACACTGGCGAGGAGGGTTGCGAGGGCCGTCGTGAACTTCATGTTATGATGAATGATATAGGACTTTAGAGGGTAGCAACAGGAGCGGATCCCTTCGAGTAAAGTAGTCTTGCGGGTGGGGCGTTAGGGAGATTTATCAAATGCAAAGAGTATTCTGCTGTCTTTATATACATTCCACGAGCTTGGAGCCACCAGGAGGCGGCATAGCACATTGCACCGATCGAGCGCATGAGGTTCCGCAGCACGCATACTAATACTATGGATTATCACAGCCATTGGCATTACTCATTGGCGTCATGAGCATGATACGGCCGTAAATGACTTATCTATAGTCTAAGAAGCGGCCACCGCACCCCGCTCATATGCGTGAACAGCCTACAGGCTCCATGGTCCACCGCAGTCACAGACCCGCGCGCGGCCTAGCAACGCGGCCTCCCTAAACTTGCCTAAACCCAGCTGGGGAATGCAAGCGTGGATAAGGCTCCAAGTTGCAATGGGGTGCATATGTTGTGAGGAGCGGTAGGGAGCTGGAGAAGCCTGATGGTCTTTGGGGGTTCCTTTGCAACTTTCCGAGGGTCCAGGAGGGGATGATCGCCCAGTGTTATGGGTATGGTATAATTCTGTATAGCGCTATGGGATGATGGAATAGCGACAGAGTTTGTTCGCTGGGTTGTCCGCGTCACCTTGCTGCGCCTTTAGGTTATATTGCAAGCGTGATGATGATGGGATATTCGCATTTTAAAGTTCGATAAATATAGTTCTTGATAGATGGGGTAGGATGCTCACAGGTTGTATTAAAGGCGACATAGGGTAGTTGGGGGCCCCCCAAATTCCATTATTAAGGGATAACAACATTTGTTGCGGAGATCAAGACTGCATACTAGGTGATTCTACATAACGGAAGAAGGGACATTCATCTCTCGTATACGAAACTACCAGATAAAACCATATCCATCCCGAGTCCCAAAACAAATGTCTATTAACAGAACGAAGTGGCAAGAATCAAGAGTGTCCAACCCACGTCAGCCACACGCGCACGGCATACTAGGTAACTTTGAGCATAAATGAGCATACTATTAATAGTCTATTGAGTCAAGGCTGTTCACGAGTTCAATATGAACGATATGAAAAACTTACGTGGTCGATCAACGTTCTAAAGGAAACCAAGGAGAGGTGAGGGGTGTTTAGAGCAAGGCGACGACACCGGCGAGGGCGCCAGCAACGAGGTAGCCATTGCCCAAGGCGAGGCTCAAAGCTCCACCCTCCCCGTCGGTTTCGCCGGGGTTTTGGGCAGTACCGGTAACGCTCGACGTAGACCTAGTTGAAATGCTTCCAGTAGGCGAAGAAACGCTGCCTGTCGAGGGGAGCGATCCAGTCGGTCGAGAAGTTGAGATAGAGGCCGAGCCAGAGCCGCTGTCCACGAAAAGGTTACCAACGGTGCGAACGAACAGACAGGAAAGAAAAAGGCATACGAGGAGGCCGAGTCTTGGGCGTAGACACCTGCAGCGAGGGCGAGGAGAGCAGCAGCGTTGATGAACTTCATTTTTGGGGCTGGGCTGGGTAGTATAAGCAGGTGGTGGCTCGCCGGGGAGGTTGTAGAACGGAGGAGGAAGAGTCTGAGAGTGGCGTAAGCTAGTTGGAAGATTTAAATACCAGGAACCTCAAGGCTATGTTAAGTAAGACTGCTGCGCTGCGGAGGTAGATGGCCTGCGAAGACGGGCCCAACACGCCGCTTAATGTAATTCATGCCTTCCTGGCCCTCATGACCGTTCTGGATGATGACAGAAGCGGTCAGTATATTGATAGGCGCCTGGAAAATCAGATTTGGGAGTCAGACGAGGTGTAATTAACGCGATTTCGTTGAAACATACCTTGCAAGGAAAGCAATCGACCTTAGTCGGAAGTACCAGTCATGCCGAACCATTTCAGATCGGCAGCCGAATTCCCACGCCTGCTGATTCAACAAAACTTCGCCAGCGTTGTCACTTGGTGGCGAGCAATGACTCGGTGGGTTCAAACTTCAAAGTAATACCCTGTTCAACGTCTGAAGGGGCGGCCAATTTGCGTAGACTGTGGCAGGAATAGCGTTACCCTCACCAGGGAAATTTCTCAATGAAGATGCTCAACGACACACACACGGGATGATACGCCAAAAACGACTGATTCATTAAAGAATGTGGACACTAAAACTTCAACTACCATCCACAAACAACTGAAAAGGTGACTAAGATAAGGGGTAACCTGGAATAACACGCCAGTTCAGCAAATGGTTAGGGAATGGGGGGATCGAAAGCACATACAGGTCATGACGCGGGGCCTCTAAAGGTGGGTATTGGGTATGCTTTTAGAGGAGAGCAGCAGCGACACCGGCAATGGCGCCAGCAACAATGTGGCCAGAGCCGAGGGCAATGTTGAAGGCAGAGCCTTCGTCGTCGGTTTCGCTGGGGTCAGCAGCGGTTCCGGTAGCGTTGGCGGTTCCAGTGGGGCGGACAGAGCCAGAAGAGGAGCCAGAGCCCGAGACACCGGCAGATCCAGAGGGAACGCTGTGAAGAATAAATGAACATTTGCTGTTGGAAGAAAAACAACGGACATACCCAGAGACATCAGGGACGGAGACAGAGCCAGAAGGGTCGGCGGAGGGCTCGACAGAGGCAGAGGGCTCAGCGGAGACGTCGCTTTGGGCATAGACGCCAGCGGCGAAGAAGAGGGTGGCAACGACGGCAGTGAACTTCATTGTTAATCGAGGGAAAGACGATTAGTGGTGTCGTAGAAGTAGCTGGAAGAGAGCGGACTGCAAACTGAGGGCCTCTTTTGGCCCAGGTCATGCTTATATACACTCTTCGGTATTTTCCGTTGTTTTGGGCACTGGGAATTTGATAAATATTGCACGCGCCTAGAGCACCGACAGCCGGCATTCACCGCACTTTAGCTCCTCTCCCTGCAGCGAACAGAAGCCCCATATAATTTGTAGAATATCACCCCGTTAACGTACCGTAGACCCTAGCTTCTTCCTAATTTTAACACCGTCCCATTTGTCCAGTCTCTCGGCCGATGGGCAGCAACTCTTGCTCTCTTGCAACATATCATTTTCAGATCACAACATGTTTTCTCTTCAACTTTTTTGATCGGGAGCGGTGTGGCGAGCATCATTCAATCTGGAAAGTCCATGTTGCAATTCCTGATAAGAATTGCACTTTACTTGGCTGACACTGTTCCCTTCATTTCAAGAGACTTTCGATCCCTCCTGAAGCCACGGACAATTCTGTTGAGTGTAGCCACTGTTGTTCGAACACTCAGTCGGCCTCCTGAACGAAACCTTGCAGGGCTGATCACCTCACAAACGTAAGCTGACAAAATGCGAGGGTTAACCCCGGATGTGAGGCGCACCCACGCCAGCGGCTATTACGGCAAGCATAACTTTCTCTCCATCTTCATAGAGGCCAGAGTAGCGTCGCCCGAGCCTTCGTGGCTCATGCTACAGCCTCGCGCTGAGCTTCTGCCGAATCTTGCATAACGGGGAACTCAGGCGCACAAACCGTTGGTGAAATGCATCTGTTTGATGCCAGAACGCAATCAGGGGCGGGTTTACCTAGTCTAGACGCGACACCCGTGGTCCAGGGACGCAATCAAGGGTGTGGCTGCTGGTATGGACCTCCTGAGACCCTCAACCAGTCAGCAAGCTCTCATCACCGAGCCAATGAGGAGATCCCCGCCGAACGACGCGGGTGTTGCGCGGAAGCAGCTGCTTAAGTCTAAAGCTTAGAGCCATGCTGCGAAAGCAGTTCTCTAGTATACTTTTCCGTCAAGCTTCCTATCCAATTTTCCTTCGAGAAATAAATGCAAAAACGGTGCCGGTTCTCGAACCAGCTATATCGCAAGCGAGCAAAAGCTCAGCAACTCCAATGCACATTTTCCGACAGCGGCCCAGCAATCATAGAACATTCGACCCCAACATGTCCATGGATCAACCACGGACAGTGATCGGAAAGTAGGAAGCTTTCCGAGTAACGTTAAGCGATGTAGCATTGCCGTGAGCGACTCGCAAGCCTCGAGGCGACTGACACTGTGACTCTACAAAAGCAGTGGACGTGAAGGAAACAGAAGGGGGAGATGAAGTCGATCGACATGCATATCACCGCTACCAACAGCGAGTCCGACACCTGGAATGCCCACGTTGGTAACATGTTTGTTCCCGGATCCCTGCATCAGGGTTTCCAACCTCGAGGGAAATCGTGGAGAGAGGAATCACAAAAGAACATGATCTTACATACATACTACACGCCCCTCTGGAGCCCTCTGGCAGATGGAGAAAACGTTGCGTCGCAAAGTCGGACCATACACGGTTACGAAAGACAAGATTCGCCCCACCCTTTCTAAATAGGCATAGATGAAGATCCATCATATCATAAAGTTCAGTCCGAAATGCCCTACATGCCGGGGATAAATACACAACATATGTAACATCGAGCTCGAAGGCTCACAACCCAAACCAAGCAACAACAAAACTGCCCAAACCCACTAAAGCAGCTGCCGCGCCTTTCCTAACAGCAGCAGCAGAAGAATCCGAATCTCCATCGCCGGTGGATGAACTTGGAACCACAATCTCCGTCGTCGTAACAGAAACCCGACTAATCACAGTGGACAGCGACGTCTCAGTCACAGTGACGCCGCCAGACGCCGAAACTAGGACGCTGGAAATTACCGTGACCGTCGCCGTGCCACTGACAACAACCGTCGTGCCTCCAGGAGTTCCAGGACTGCTGCTTGGGCCAGACGGTGCGGATGAAGAGGAACTTGGAAGGCTCCCTGTGGCTGTGCTGTTGTTACCGACAAAAGGGGTTTTTTTATGTTAGCAATTGACGTTGAACGGGCTAAGAAAAAGCCAAGGAAACGAGGGGGAGAAACGACTAACATAGATACAACCGACGTGCTGCCGCCGGACGAGGGTGCCGGTGCGGTCCCAGAAATGGTGGTAGTAGTCGCTTGAGCGTAAGAACAAAGAGAAATGGCGGATAGCAAGACGAGGTGCTGAGGGATCTTCATAGTGATAAAACCTCGCTAGTGTCCTATGGAAGGTGACTCCCCTATTAAGCGGTGCAATATAATTCCGTTTAGCGGTAGTGATTAAGCTCATATGTTCATGAAATTGGCCTTACGTCTGGGCTGTGGGGTATGCGGGGGGGATTGAAAGAATGCTTGTTGCTAGCGTCACAAATCCCAACGAACAGCCCTTTAAAGCATGTGGGACGTGCGTTGCTTCCCGAAGCTGATCATCTTGAAATTAGGATCCTCGGAACCCTGTTGGGTCTTCTTCAACGTGACATGGGCATTTGATACAGCACTGCCAGCCAGTAGCCCATTTAAACCACGCTGTACGAAGGCTAATATGAAATGGAAGTACAGGAAGACAAGATAATCTCTATGAATTAGGTTAGGAGTATTTTATCGCCGGACAATGTGACATGGTGTGTGTAGCGAATAGAGCGATAGAAACTCTTTAAGGAAGAAAGATGCGTAACAATATTGTAACAAGGCGTTCCCGGGAAGCAGGCGAATTAATGTTGATCCCCATTTCGATCAGGTTCTGCGAGACGACGAATGACCATTGTGAGAAGGGATGTAGATCGTCCTAAGAATGACCCGGCCGAAATCCATATCTAGCCACGAGCTTGGGAAACAGTCATTAGCTCATAGTAAGGGAAGAAAACGCATACCAGCTGGTTGGCGAGGCTCTATTAAATCCCGAGTGACTCGCAAAGTTGCCAAATGCAGATTGAGGATATGCATGCGTGTACTATGTACTCGGAATCTACTATGGGAGATCGACATTATGGATGGATTGTGGTAGTGCTTAGGTCTAAAATGCTAGTGAATGATGGGGTCATGAACATGGGTATATGGGAACCTCGAAGCAAGTTAAATGCTGAACGAAGCAGAGGAGCTTGAAGAAGATTAATCGCATTTACCGCCATTCTTCAGACGGTTCTTGGGCCAGGGCTGTTGCATTTGGTCCCAAGTAGTAATATTGGGGTTAGTATACGCCCGAATATATCTATAAATCACCTCGAACAATCAACCAAATCATATCATTCAAGGCAACTGGAATGACATACGTTTCAATATATTCGCGGGTTGGGAATTCCTTAGGATCACAGCCAAGATTCACAGCATCTTTCGGCTGATAAACTCTAACATAGTCGATGCTCATAGTTGCTGGAAGATGCAAGATCTCAAAGTCGATATTCCCAAAGTTGAGCGAGAACCCCAGGTTCATAATGATATACTTTAACAGAAAGTAAGTCGAAAAATCATGGTAGTTTAAAGCTTTATGACTTACCATTGGCTCTTGGGGAATGGGGCGTCTACCAATCTCTGTGCGCTGGTCTGGACCCATCCCTGCGGCAAGGATAGTCCAGGCAGGAGCATCGTCATTGATCCAGGTGATGTATCCATCGTCGAAACTATGACGGAATGTCAATGTCGAATTACACCAAACAATATTTAACCCTTACCCAGTCTTGTATTCAAACCCATATACAGCGAAGCAGTCTGTTCCCCCTTCTTCATAACAATCTTGATTTGTGATACCAAGTGCGCTCGTTGTTTGTTGGTAGACGCCTGAAAAGGACGCAAAGGGGATCAGTCACCCGCGACACACTGGAACATGCGATACGAACCTCCTTTATAATTATTCAAGTGGACCCGTTCAGGGTCGTGAATGGTGTAATGTTGGGGATTCATTGTCCAATTGTAACCAGCCTAATCATTCCTTGTCAACTTGACAGCCTGAGAGTACAGAAGCGCTTAAAAGCCTTCACTCACGTTATAAGGCGCCCATTGTGCGGACAATGATACCTTCACGAACATTTATAGCGTCCATCGGGGGGGAATAGAAGGTCAATCATACCTGGCCAACGCCATTCTCGACAAGGGCTTCGATGACGTCTATTTCCGGAGCTGCTCGTCCCACATAGGTTCCATCAGGTCGAACAGGTCCCGGATGTGACTCGCCAGGGCATGTACATGCAGCTACAGAAACCACGAAACTAATGAGTGACTGAAGGACTACAAGACGAAAAATGATGATTACGCACACAGTTTCTGGCCAGGCAGAAACGACTTGGGAGGCGCTCAGTAAGGGAAAGTGGGCTGTCCAATGCTCAAACTTACAAGGACGTTGTTATTCGCAGGATCGCCTCGTTCCGTAGCTAGCGTGGGGAGCCGGGTTCCGGGGTATGTTTGATTGGAGAGGGTACCAACGTCGCACGAGTCGTAGCTAAAAGGCCACTGAATATGGATTGAGCCTGTAAAGCAGCCACGAGAGTAAAGGTAACACACCATACCGTCCAACGATCCACCATAGCCAGCGCGGCCGAGATTTCCCATAGCCCACCTGCAGA
Organism: Coprinopsis strossmayeri; assembly: GCA_900156845.1. Taxonomy (NCBI): domain Eukaryota; kingdom Fungi; phylum Basidiomycota; class Agaricomycetes; order Agaricales; family Psathyrellaceae; genus Coprinopsis; species Coprinopsis strossmayeri. Next base: position 211,100 of record FTPT01000033.1, read on the forward strand.
AGATGTAAGATTACTGAACCTCGATTGGCAAAGAGCGGGACTGACACGGCAGGCCATAGACCACTTCAGAAGACGTTAGACTGGAACTGAAAAAGACGAATTTGACGTACCCTGCATTGGTACTTCCAGGTAACCGAACAGCCGCTGTTTAAGGAACTTAGTATAACGTCCGAGTAATGAGGGGAGAATGTTGCACCTTCAAGCAGTCCACCAGTAAAACAAAATTTGTTCCTGAAACATGGTTATAGCGAGGCCGATGGGGTGGAGGAAATAGCACCTACCATGATTGAACCTAAGTTTGGGGGAAAAGAGCGAGTCAGAATGATTCTCCGAGATGGACATAATTCGCGTACCATCCCTGACTTATAGGTCAAATTGTGATTATTTACTGGCACTTCACGCGACAGGGTGAGTTGCAACGCGCCATCCCGTGTCGTTGCTCCCGATGGATCATACCACTCCAGATCGTTCTTCACCAGAGCGTCAACGTCAGATCCAAAGCATGGAGCGACTCGGTCTCACCGTTCCCCAATAGTGAAGATCTACAGCTTCCCAATATGGATCATCCCCTGGATAAAAGGTACGTCCATCGATGTTGAACTCGTCTGAGAATACCAGAATGAGCTCCTCATTACGACCAGGCGTATAAGGCTTTTTTGTGAAGGCCTCTGCAGGCGTATCAGGATCAATCAATCCGACCTTCATAGGAAAACTTGGAATCTGCCCAGTTGCATTGATACCACCAAGATTGAATCCGCCTTGAGTCGACGGCTTTGGTGTCAAAAAGTGCGACAGAATTGGAAAGCCTAATAATAGATTAACGGTTGGCGTAGCATGTCGACAAAACTGCTTACCAGCACTGCCAGGAACGCATTGCCTCATCAACATTGCTCCAATGTTTCCAGAGGTGAAATAACTCACAAGAGCACCAATATCCCAGCACCCAGGAAGAAAAGACAGCCAAGGTTCGCAAACCCTCGCTGTGTGAAGATGTGGCTACCCCTGTCGTTTTTTCTATCCCGTCGAGGGTCCGGGTTGTGCAAGTAGTCGTCTGGTTCCGGATAATCCATTGTCAATGGAGTACCCCATGACTGCGGAGAAGGTGATAGGGAGTACTAAAAGCCAATCTCTGTCTGTCACCGCTCTAGGTGCGAAATTAAGACATTTCCCCTCACCTTGACGGAAATTTTGCTCTACAATTCGAAGGACGCGTCAATACCAATTCGCTTTAAGATATGGGTCACTAACTATGCGTTCGGAATCGATATGGCCGCTCTCAGATGGAAGGAGGCTAGTAGCAGAGGCTGATGACAGCTTCCCGAAGCTGCTCGTATGACGGTCCATAGTTCGCCAGGCCAGCCAGAGCGTATTCGTGGAATTGAAAATAGAAACGAGGGTACAGGGGTGAGGGCCGCGACTAAGGAGGGATTACCAGCCAACTCAGGACACGGTGACAGCTGGAAGCGAATAGCGAATACGTGGGTGGTTCAATCGGTTGGCTCGGACCCAAATGGATATGATCAGCCCCGATGCGGTTAAGTGGACACTCACAACGTAAATGCCAACATTTCCCCGCTGTCGGACTAACTGTAGTAAGCCAGTAACTTATTTAAAATAAACTGGTTATGAGAAGTTGCCATGTCAGAGAAATAAGTAGCAAATGGGCAGTCATCCGACTGCGGAACTCTCCTAAATAGCTGCAGCTACTGCCCAAAGCGCCAATTCCATGCGCAAGTCGGTGGAATAGACGCCAGCCAAGTCGAAGTAAACCAACGCCAAGCACTACCTCACTATAAGTGTGACACTCGTTCTCAGGGTGTACTTCAGGTTACTCCTTCCTGTATGTAAGAGCCGTTGGTATGACGTGAAGTCTGAGCTTGGTAGACTTGTTAATAGTCTGGGTTTCCTGGACAGCCTTATAAACTTAAGCGGTCTGTGGTATTCTAGCTTCTGGGAAGACATATCCAACTCCGAAATGAAACCAAGGAATACGCTGCAAAGAATATTCAATCAATGAAAGATGCTGCGAGACACCGGTTGCCCGCAATATCCAAGCATTCCAAGCAATCATGACGTCCAGCAACCGGCATTAACAGCCGCCTTGGAGCTTATTCTTGGGCCATGGCTCCCCTCCTTGCTCCCAAGTCGATATATTGGGGTTAGTGTATAACTGTGGAAACCTAAAGATTGGCAGTAAAGGTTTTTTTAAACATCTCAGTACATCACAAAACGGAAGCATACACAACAAACTCACCTTCTAATATAATTCATCGTAGGATAGTCCCTCGGGTTGCATCCAATATTCACTTCATCTTCGTTCTGGTACACACGAATCTAGTCAATGCTCATAGTTGCAGGAAACTGCAAATTCTCAAGGTCGATGGGACCGAAATTGTACGAAAGGCCAAGGTTCGCAACGATGGACTGTCACGTATGGCTTAAGCTTAACTCGTAGCAACGATCATATAAACTCCTCACCATGGGCTCCACCGGCACAAGCCTTGGTCCGATTTCGGTACGAGTATCAGAGCCCATTGCCTGTGCCCAAATCATCCAGGATAACGAGCCATCGTTTACCCATGCAATGTAACCGTCATCAATTCTGCATAAGCCGATAAGAGAGGAGATGTCCAGAGAGGGATGTTAGTACCCACCCCGGTTTATATTCAAACGCATAGACTGCAAAGCAGCCTGAGTTTAGCTCATAGCAGCCTTGATTTGTTTCTGCAACGATACTAGTTGTTTGCTGGTAAACCCCTCGAGTTATGGTAAGCTAGTAGAGCATAGTTTAACAAACCAAAAACATACTTACCTCCTCGATACGTGTTGATTGCCGTACCGTTTATGTCGTAGATCTCGACATCTTTCTGATCCTCAGGCCATTCATAGCCAGCCTGCATGGAAAATAAGAGCTATGTCTTTACAATCCTCAGATGCCGTACGTTGTATGGAGCCCATTGGCTGGACAGCGATACCTGCACAAGAGCGAATATAAGTAAATCAGATCACTGTCGCCATGCAGTGCGCACCTTTCCAAGGCCATCCTCGATCGTAGCTTCGAAGATATCGATCTCAGGAGCAGCTCGACCTACCAGACTACCATCAGGTCTGATAGGACCAGGATGAACCTCTCCTGGGCATGTGCAGGCAGCTGTCAATTCCAATCCGAGTCAGCATCCATTCCCAAGTTTGTCGAAGTACGTACACAGTCGTTGTCCTGGAAGATACGACTACAGTCATGTGAACCGGCCATCAGAGCCAAAATCTAGGATTAGAGTCTCACCAACACCCCTCCATGCATTTCATCGCCACCCTGAACGGCGTCCAGGGGAGTAGCAGTCCCAGGGTAAGTTTGGTTGGGAAGCGTCCCTACATCGCATGAATCATAGGTATAGGGCCACTGTCGAAGATGCAATTGAGAAAACAGTAGAGATTGTAAGTCAATTCGTCGACAAACCACGCCATCTAGGCTTCCGCCATATCCGGCTCTCGCTGAAGCAGCGTCATCAGCTCAGGAATTGTGAGGACATGTATAACCTATATATTGACCTAGGTTCCCCATTGCCCAGCTAAACGGTATAGGTCAATAGGGTTATAAACGAGTGCGTTTGGGACTTACACGGCAGGCCAAAGTCCACTGGAAATTTCGTCAGCCTGGGTTACATATAGACAAGGGAACACGTACGCTACAGTGCTAGATCCAGGGAGTCGCAAAGACGCTACCATTTGGTGCTGAGATATGTGACAATCAAAACATGAAATTGGAATTTACCTTCAAGAATACCACCGGTGAAGCAGAATTTGTTCCTGATCGAGACCAAACAACCCAGAAAAACAAGACGACGATTAAATACCAACCAAGATTGAATCTATTTTTTATAATGCTGCGTCAACACTTGAGACCAAGATGAATTGAAAGACTTGCCATTCCAGATCGATATGGCATATTATGATTCGATGCTGGGTCAGCTTTTGATAATGACAACTGGAGCGAGCCGTTCCGTGTAGTCACTATAAAAAGATACGCAATGATCAGAAAGCAACGAGCGACGTATAGAGGCGCTTACCTTGCGAAGGGTCATACCATTGAAGGTCATTCTGGAACACATTTAATCAGTCCGTAGACAAATAACGTCGTTGTAGCTCCTTACTGTTCCCCAATAATGAAGATCGACTGCTTCCCAGTATGGATCGTCGCCGGGGTAGAACGTCCGTCCATCAGTGTTGAATTCATCTGAGAATACGAGGACCATGTTTTTGTCTGGGTTCATATATGACTTCCTTGTATATGCTGATAAAGTAGTCTCTGAGTCAATCAAGCCATAATTGCCCGGAAAGGCGGGGATCTGTCCTGTAGCATTTATCCCGCCTAGATTGAAACCACCCTGGTTTGATATGGGCTTGCGGTTGACTGTAGTAATGATAGGGAAGACTGGGCGCCGTGTTAGCATTCTATTTGCGGGAGATTTCGAGAGATTTTACGTACCGGCACTAGCAAAGAGATTCGGATAGGTCTATCAGCCTGTGCGTAAGAGTTTCAAAGACTTACAACAATGTTAGAATTCCAACGCTAAGTAAAATCAGCGATCCTAGGTTAGAAAGCCCTCTTTGAGTGATTATCGTCCCTCGCCGGTCGTTTTGTCGATCTCGCCATGGGTCTAAGTTGTGAAGAATGTCATCTGGCTCACGTTCCCCTACCAGCAGTGGAACACCCCATTCACGAGGAAAGGGTCCGAGTGAGTACTGCAACAATTTAAATACACAGAGAAACCTCTGTTTAGAAGCAATACTCACCCTCATTAAGATAGTAGCATCCGGCCTCTTCGATCCGAAAGCACTCCGAGACGTGAAAGGATATCTGCGCGGTTCATTCGCAGGATTGAAGTGAGTCCTTGACGTCGTTACTATCAGAACGGAGCCTGGCTGTTGCGTGCCCATCGAGAATTGTCAGAGTAGAGATTAGTACCGATCGCCGGCTGTCTGTGTACTTATATACACTGCAGGGCAGGTTATGCAGGTGGAGTAGCTGGCATCAACATTCATATTTCCTATGCACTTTCGACGCCGAGCAGAGCAGAGTCGATAATAGTGTCGTGGACCAAGTATCGCTATTCGTCTGGCATGTAATGACTCTATTCATAAAGATATGTCTGGGCGATGTTGATTAATAGCAAGCAACAAGTTGATAATATATATTTCTTACATCTCCGACTCCCTAACTCGCGAGCTCAAGGCCAATGTCCATTAAGTTCATCATGCCTGGAAATTAGTTTCCGACAGAAAATGGAACCCCCCAATGTCTAGGCAACTTCCAGGAGAAATTTGATCGCGAGCGAGACGGAAGAGACCAAAGACCAAAGACCACAGACGCGTTCCATCAGGCGCCAGCCCAATTTGTCATCTTTTCACACAGTCGTGATCCTAAGCGCCCAAGGCCCTATGCAAGCAATTCCCTTCCAGTTCAGTCGCCTGGCATATTCTCTACATCTACAGACACGATGAATAGGCACAACCAGCCAGAAAATTGACAATATAGCTGTTATTAGAATTTGAAATTGCAACGTCTATATGGTATATGGAAACAAATTAATCCTTGAAAACGAATATTGTCTGCCCAAATGCCCAGTTGATATCCAGATATTATAAATGAGGTGAAGGAGGAATCCTGAATAGATATAGATATATTGCTTCTTCTCTCGCATTTTGTATTGTCTTCATATTCCGAGCCGAAAGCTGAATAAGGAATTAGGTTCATGCCGCGTTTAGGCCCGAATTCGTGAAATCGGGTGGTTGCTTTTCAGGTACCGCAGCCATGCTGGGCTTTCGGTTAAGTCCTGTCGTAACCATCTCTTTAGGTAGCTGTACGGCTCGGTCGACAGCAACTGGCAAGCCACGATGACGACCTCGGACCCTAAACAAACCATGAGCACCACAGTTTCAGAAGCCGAACTTGGGGTCTAAACGCACATGATAACAATGACGATGAGTTTTGAAAGCGGCTTCATAGCACCAACAAAAGAGTAATTCTCCTATAATAAACAGATCATATATCAAGAATGAGAGCGCTTGTGCCGCTGAAAACCCCTTACCGTAGGAATACCCAAAGTCAACCCGATACCACCAAACGCTGATACGAGCTCAAACAAAATTCTAAAAGCATCAAACCACTTCTTCTCTTCGTTCATAATATTCCCACGCTCTACGACCATGACTAGGAAGACTCCCCAGACCAGCCACCAAATGTCTATCCAAAAATCATCATTAACGATCGAGGGAATACAGCGAATATTGAATGCGATTGACGCACCGATAGACATTTGACGCCTTAAATGCCATCCTACATACTTGTGAATTCGCTCTGTTCGATTAAGCTTCCCAAAATCCTGGGGCTCTTCTTCGTCCACCTCAGGTTTTTCAAAAATTCCCAGCGACTGCTCTTCATAGCTGTTGAATACAGTCATTCATGGACGGAATCAGAAGCCTAGATAAAGGGGTACGAACACGTTTGTCGAACGAATACTCATTGCCACTGGGTAAATCTAAGTGAAGAATATTGAGCTCCAGGAGCAAGCTACGGAAGAAGAACGAAGCACATACAGCGACATACATCATCACGACATACATGAACCTGGGTAATACCTCCGTCAGTTTAAGAGATATACAAACATGGATCTTGAGCGTACTGTAATGCCGGGGAGAAGGTTGCCAATGGGACAATCGAGAAACCCGACGCTCGCGCAGCCAAACCTTGGAACAACCCAGCAAGTGTACGAGGTCCCGCAGGTATCGATTCGTATTGGGGAAGGCCAATATCTAAAAGACCAATAAGTCGCGTCATGTACCTTCACACAATACCGATAGATAACGCACTCAGTATGAGGAAAGCAGCCCATTCGACAGCGCTAGATGCAGGCACACATGACGTAAGAAGACCAGAAGACTGCCAAAACGACATATCTCACCTGAAGCCTGCAAGACATAGCAACAAGAACCATGTTTGATGACTCGGGAACCTGAGGTTTGGATATTAGGTTGTCTTGCGGGAGCGAAAGATGACTGGACTAACAGGTATAGGAAGCACCTGGCTACAGAGTTAGCATATTCTAGCAAGTGACGAAATGTCCTGCCTACCGTCGAGGATGGTCGAGCAGAAATGTGAATGCTTTATGCATTCCAGATCCATCTGCAGTGATTCGGGAAGACGACCAACTGGATTCAGGCTCTATGTCAGCTCAACATCCAAGGTGAAGGGCTGGGCCGTACATAATAAACCTGAGGCTGAGGAGGGGGATAAATCGTGTTAGTCACTCAGTCCTTCACTCTTGCAGTGAGACCCACAATATAGGCTAGTACCATCCGGTCAGCTGCGTGCAGCCTACCGATGGGTATCAGGCACTCACCAAGGCATGGTTTCCGGCAAGGATCGAGAACATCATTCCAACTGTAGTATAATATTAGCTTAGATGGTGACAAAAATAAGAAGCCATCTAGCTTACAGATCATCAAATATGCGTCCTGGAAAGGAACCATTCCGCTGCAGGCGCTGTTAGCATCATCATACGGACTTTACCCAGCCGACCTCACAGATCAACGAGGGACAAGCCACCGCCTGTATAAGCTCCCATGACTTGAAAAAGAGAAAACCTGTGTTGAGAAAGTGATAAACGAATGTACTTGTACAGGCTGGGTCAAACACGAATGAACTTACCAAGGCTTTTTGACGAGCCTGGGTTGGTCGTCGAAGATCTGATCGAATTTACTCGTCGTCGAAAGCCAAGGTGCGAAGAGAACATATGAGAACAGCTGACAAGCAACAAAGTACTAATCCACCGCTCAGCAAAACCGACATGGGATGATAAACAGAACACTCACAGTCGGAATCAAATAGCTCAACAACCTCAACGCGCGATACTCCGCTCCACCCAACTGCTCGACCTGCTCAACACTCAACGTCTCCGTCCTGAAATCCGAATTCCTCCCCACAACCAACCCAGAGAAGTTCAACCACGAGACTTTGGACGCATCCACTTCGTGTTCACTCATGATCGTTAACTTGCGTTCCAGTGTCGAGTACGCTCGAGGCGCAGCTCGCCTTGCCACTCTATTGATAATATTCAACGGACCGGGGTATCCGCCAAACCCAGTCGTCCTGGTCGATTTCGGCGAAAGAGGGCCCTGAGAATGGGTAGGTACGAGCATAGTAGCTCCCCTTCGAGGGATGGGTCTCCCCTCTATAATAATATCAGCATCAGCAAAATATCAAGAAAGTCAGAATTTATTATGTCAACCTTTCAACTCCATCATGGGATGATAATGGACGGTCTTCGGGGAAGCCATAGACGTAACGCCGTAATCGGTTCCTGTGCTCGGCCCATACGAGTTCGGAGAACCAATACCAGTCATCCCAAAGTCCCCGAAAGAAGTTCCACGGCCACCCTGAGCGGCGTCCAGTTCAGGATCATGGACAGGCGAATGCGAAACGTAGTCGACACTCGAGCTATCGTCCTGAGCAGGCGACGTAAAGGTCCTGCTGTCTGAAAGGACATGGTCACCGTCTTCTGAAGGTTCTCTCTCTTCAGGAATCGCGGTGGGCGGTGGGCGTCTACGGGGTTCAAAGACGGTTTGAGGTGGGGTGGGGCCATTGACATTGATGACCAGGTTATTTGGGTTTTTGGAGGTTGGTCCTGAGGCTGAAGGACCGCCATCGCCAGCGGCAGAAACTGCTGCGGCCATATTTGTAGTCGAGCCCTTACGATTAGGAACGGGTTCACGTTGTCGGAAGGGAGCAATTGGGGACGATATGGACCACATGCTTCTACTACGACGACGTTGGGATGATGTTTTCTTGCGCCGCACGGTTTCTGTATATTCGCAATGTATTCGGAAGAAACGCCTATATAGACGGATGCTGTCCAGCAGTTATAATTCCTTTAAACGAAGAAACTCACTTTCTAATTAACACCATAACCCAAGAAACGATTGTAATATCTCCCTGTGAAAGGTAAATCAGCCAATGGTCCACTTAGGCGACGGGATTTACTTACAATGATCATTAATAAATATAATATTACCTGTTGCCACGCTGTAAGAGTCGACAGATTCACAGTAGACAGTCCCGTCACTGTCATCGCAGAATAACAAAGAAAGAGCGAGTCCAGATAGCTGATGTGAAAGCGCCCATTGCACGCGTAGAAAATCCCGGAGACTACCAAGGGTATAAAAGTAAACGCCGCCAGGTGAAGTCGATAGAATGTAACGTGTTCCAAGAAGTAATCCAAGGGTGTTGGGGCGGGAGCCATCTCGACTGGAGGGTCTTGCGATATTTCCTTGTTCTTCTCTTCGGCTTCAGGAAGTTGCGGCGCGAAGGTGCTCCTACTGACTTGCGTCGTCAACTTGGGCAAGTTCGGAAGTGACCTCGCCGCAGTAGGTATTCTTGACATGCTGGGTACCGCCCGCCTCTGCGGGATGAAATGAAAGATATTACCTGAGAACAGAATACGAGGGGAGCGTGGTCCTCGTCATGCTGCCACCTGAGGCCAGCCTAACACCTTCGATCGAGAGATTCACATCACATCTACAATCATTTGTGATCCAAAAGCGCAATTGCTTCCGATAACAACGCCTCCTACATATGTAACTTTCGCAATAAGCTAATGCATATCCGATGTCTAAAGTTAGATGAAACATAGTGTATAGGTCATTATAACAAATGATGAGTACTAACACACAGCACTACGACATCGCCTTCATGATCTTTTCATACACTGTGAAGACAATACCACCACTCAACTGGGAAAGCCGTCAACGAAAGAAGCTGAGCTGGTACTAGGAAAAGCTTACCACTAGCCGCGCAAGCCGAGGCGTCGTTCCAGTCCAGAACCTAGTGATACCTTCCTCCGTAAAGATACGATAGGCACAGTGGAACGAGTTGCGATAATTTGCACGTGCGTCGAGAGATTGCATTCGCGTTTTGACAACACTGAAATTGGATGGTGAATATTGATTCAATAGCGTTATGGGATGATATGCTCACTCAAGTGGCATGGTGGTATACACTGTGACAAGGCCAGCAATGGCTCCGATACCGAACGTGATTGTACTGGGAAGCGGCTGGCCAGGGCGTGCTGTTCCTTGAACTAACTGCTTGAGCGTGGCGTAAGTCGTGAAACGAACAGCTGAATTGGCGCCTTGTCGCATCATCTACACTATATATTAGAAAGAGAAGCAGATGTGAGACATAGCGACGTACGACTGGGAAGAGACCGCGGTAGACTCCCAAAATGCCCTCTTGCTTGACAATGGATGCCGTTCCATGGATAAGACCGCGGTATTGTGGATTCGGACGCTTAGCATCGTCGATAAGTTTAGTCCTGCAAAAAGTTAGCAACGTATCAAAAGTCAGAACACGCGACATACTTGATAGTTTCTGAGGGAGTAACTGCAAAGACAGCTTCCATCATACCGGCTCCAAGTCCAGCTGAGAAGAGGGAGGTATTCAGATCCGCCTAATGGTAAAATACCGAATCCACCAACCAAGGAGACTCCTCGGTGCACTGATCCTGCCTTGAGAATCAGAAAGCTTTTGTTTGAAGAAGTCGTATGTCAAGAATCGGACGCCGGCTTTCGCAGAGTTGCCAACCACAAGGGCCATGCATCCGGAGTAAAGACCAGTAACGCCTCTAGTCTTCAAGGTATCCCGGACAATGGCAATGGGTCCCTCTTTCTGTAAACCAGACCATTAGGTTTGGCACGCTTAGGGATCCAGACAGCCGTTGCTTGCCTTTCCGCCAAACTGGGAACGCGTCTTGACATATTCCGTTGGATAGGTGATGAAACTGCCGTTCTATATCTTATGAGCCGCAATTAAAGTATTATTTTGACTGAACATACGCCTCAATGGCTCCTGCAGTTGCACCCGCAAACCTAAACGAGAACGAGGTCACGACATCAAGATTCTGGTGCACACGCGATATGAACGCCAACATACAGCGAGTGCAGCGGCTTATCCTTCTTTACAGACATCCCTGCGGTCTAGAAGTGATCTATCCAAGAAGAAATAAGGAAAAAACGCCTATTAGAGGCTGGAGGGTGGAAGGGGAGCAAGGACAAGCGGCAGTGGAAGCAGCATCTGCTCGGATTTATTCGGCAATTCGGCAGGCCTCCCGTAGGCGGCTAACTCCGAAAACACCGGACTTGCCAAGCTTGCCCCTTGTCCTCTGACGCCTGCCCTCAAATGCCCAACGCCCTGCTATTCCGAGAACCCTCACCTGGTGGATCTCAGGACCGCTATGAATCCTTGCTTCAAAGCCATCCTGGGTACAGTGCCCAGTGTGTCCCCGTCCTTGAGACTGTCCACGCCAACATCGAGGACCTAGGTCGTCGGCTACTGGAGGACCACACGACGTATAGCGGAGTGGTTATAACCAGCAAACGATCCTGCGACGCCTTTCGCGAGGCTCTACAAAGTCTTTCTACCCCAAGCTCAATGGATAGCGACACCGACAATAACCGAGAGTTGTTGTCGCGAGCACTAGGTCGGTGCACCTCAGTCCTCGCGTTCAGCGATATCATTCAGCATCGGGGTTGGATTTCTTAGCATTCTGGTCGACTATTCCCTTCTATGTTGTCGGCGAAGCAACAGCTTCTGCCATCCGGAACGTCCAAACTGCCTTTCAGGCTCGTGGTTTTTCCAAGGTCATCATCCGAGGTGAAGCCTCCGGAACCGGAGAACAGTTGGGACGCTTTATCGTCAAGGATCATCCACCAGAGTCCAAGGATTTATTATACCTCACCGGGGACAAGAACAGGGATACAGTTGCTACCCTCTTGCAAGACGGAGGGATTGCGTTCCAAGCATTGCAAGTGTACGAAACCCGGCCCCGGTCTGACTTCGAAGCCTCGTTAAAAGACACAATAGAATCTATAGGCAATGGTAAAATTCAGTTCCTGATCCACGTTTCTATGTACCAACGCATATATTCTTTCCAGGTGAACAATGGTGGCTGGTGTACTTTGCTCCGTCAACTGCAGGCTTTGTTACTCCCATTGTTAAATCCCATCCCAAACTGAAAGACGCTCGGATAGCCGCCATTGGTCCAGTAACATCTAATTACCTCCAAGATGACTTGGGAATCCCAGTCCACGTCGTCTCGCCAAAACCCAAACCAGAAGACCTTGTACACGAAATCATTCAATACGACAAAAATAACTAAACCCAAAACCATGGGCATTTCGAATAATGATTACACTGGGTTTATCTACCTTCGCTTTAACTTATCTTCATTCTTGGACACATATTTACACGCTCAATTCGACTTTTTGGCTCCCGGCAACAGCCTTTTGGAGTTCCTCGTCAGCCAAGGCGCGCTGGACCCAGTTCTTCAAGAAGCTCTCAACTTGTTGAGGAGCACGACCAATGAAGCTGGCGGGGTCCAACAACGCATCAAGTTCGCCTTTAATAGGTTCGAAGTAAGAGTCTGCGCGGACACGGTCCAAAAGATCGTTCTCAAGGCCAAGCTGCTTGACTTGATAGCCAGCTTCGTGCGACAAGACCTAGGCGAATCCATCAATGACAGCACTCGGCTCAGGACAAAAGGCAAACATACCCGAATCTTCTCGTGGGCTTCCTGCCTATCACCACCTTTCTTGACGATAGCCATGATGATGTTCTCGGTGGCCATGAAGGGAAGCTCTTGCGAAATCCTTCGGGCAATAACCTTAGGATAAACAACAAGCCCCTCGGAGATGTTCTGCAAAGTTGACAAAACGATGTCGGCAGTCAAGAAGGCCTCGGGGAGAGTGATTCGGCGATTGGCACTATTCACAGTCAGACCTTCAGTTTGGCAAATGGAGGGTAGGAACCTTACCTGTCGTCCAAGGTACGCTCGAACCACTGAACACTTGAGGTCATCAACGCGTTTTGTTGCAAAACCATCAAATGCCTAGCCAAGCTGCAGACACGTTCAGAACGCATGGGGTTGCGCTTGTACGCCATCGCGGAGGAACCGATCTGGGTCGACTCAAAAGGCTCCTCGATTTCCTGAAGGTTGGATCTAGTCAGTTGCAGCGCCATACCAGCCTGTGAAGATACAAACCTTGAGGTTGGCAAGCAAACGGATGTCGGTTGCGATTTTGTGGGCGGTAGCACCCAGGGAAGCCAAGGGAGCGAGAGCATCCGCGTCGATTTTGCGGGAATAGGTTTGAGAGGTGACGGGATACGCGTATTCGAAGCCAGAGAGCTGGGTAACGCGGTGGTCGAGCTCCTCGACCTAATGTAAAAGAGCGCGCTCAGCGTTGTGTAGACTTCGATAGACAGGGGGACACACCTTGTCGTGGTCACCATCGAACAGGGTCAAGAAGCTGGCCTGTGTGCCAGTGGTTCCCTTCACACCTCGGAATCCGATATCATCTCTCGCACGTTTGAGGTTTCGCAAATCCCAAAGCAATTCCTAAAAACACCAATCACTTCAGTTAACCAACGTTCCTGTATACTCAGAGCCACACGTGCCTGGATCCACAGAGTCGCGCGTTTACCGACAGTAGTCAATTGGGCAGGTTGGAAGTGGGTGAATCCAAGGGTAGGAAGATCTTTGTACTGTTCAGCGAAAGCCGAAAGACGCGAAATCAAGATGGCCAAAGATCGAATGAGGATGGTGAGACCTTCTCGGAGGAAGATCAGATCGGCGTTGCTATTAAAAGCCGGAATGTCAATAACGAGATGTATACAACGAACGGGCATGAGAAAAGACTCACTCAGTGACATAGCAAGAAGTTGCTCCAAGACTGTATTACGCAAAGGTAGAGAAAATCAATAGGCGGGTCGATGTGGCGAGGGAGAAAATTTAACGCACTGGATGATTCCTGCAGCGGCAGGAGCAACCTTTCCGAAGGTGTGGACATGGGCCATAACATCATGTCGTCTCTTCTTTTCTTCCACGGCTGCGATCTCGAACTGCTCAGGGGTCAATTGCTGGAGCACATCACAGAACCATCGCATGTCAGCAAAATCCAGATTCTACGTAATTCTAGTAAGGTCAAAACATACAAGGTTGTTCCTCATTTGTTCGATGGCTTCATCGGGAATTGGAAGCCCCAATTCCTTCTCCGCGATGGCAAGGCTCAACCAGAGTTGCCTCCATGTTGAGAATCGTTTCTGCAAATCCAATCAGTTTGAACAGTCCAGTAGCAGATAGAGCCTGCCTCATACAGCTGGTGAAAATAGATGAGCCATCTCCTTGCTAGCATAACGACTAGAAACCCATATCCAATGATTAACCTCGCAATGTTTTGAAATGACCAGGACTAATACTGACCTCGAAAGAGGTGTCTGATACGTTTCGAAAGCTTCCATTTCTTTCTGCTTGGTTCTGGTTAGGACAACGGTATCGAGTGCGTGCGGAGTAAAGCACCTATCGCGTCGCGGAGAAGAGAGATTCGAGAGAGGTCGGGACCTCGCAACTGGAAGTTTCGGCCGGAATTCTTATCTAATCAACCCAATCACGCCCCGGCAAGATCTAATCTGGCACGAAATAGGGGAATTCACATAGCACCATGACTGACATTATACAACGAGTTCTACATTCATACAAGTTCTGATTATTACAACACCACTATTAACTCTCGTACAACAGAGGTGAGTCCGACTAGGAATACAATGCAGCGGTAGTACATCCAGCGGTGCAAGAATAACCTCGACCGACATAAAGGAATAGAATGTCCCCGTCTACCGTTCTTACACACAGCGAAGACGATATAGTACACAAGATTAAAGCGATAGCGACAGGGAAAGGGGATCGAAAAGATATCTCGAAGAAGGGGAAAACGAGAATAGGTAAACAGAAGTTTTTACTCACTACGAAAACGATCCGTGAATGAGAGCATCCCAAGCGCTCTTGCTTTGAAGCTTCTCAATGAATTTAGCTTTAGGAGTTCCTCTTCCCCCGGCACTAGCGACTTGTTGCACATCACTGATGATCTTATCACGATTCGCTGTGGTTGGAACATCGGCCGGCAAGGAAGAGGCCCTTGCAACGTTACCTCCTGCCGCGGGTTGAAGGGGTGATACATTCGGGCGTTGTGCGGGCACCACCTCGGTTACGGGCTTCGATGCCTCGGCTTTTGGGATGTTTTCATTTTGGATGGGACGCATGCCATCATGTTGCTGCGTCCCTACTGGCTGTGGAAGATCTACAGGTTTCGCCGTAGGAGAAGATCCGCCGGTGGGAGATCCGCCAGACTAGATCCAGCGTAAGTCAGCCATAGGTACTGAACTCGAATGCACCTACCGGATGTGCAAGGCGAGAAGGAGTATGAGGGTGCAGATGATATGGATGGGGGTGGTGATGATGATGCTGGCCTTGAACTAGGAAACCATGCTGTGGATG
Organism: Coprinopsis strossmayeri; assembly: GCA_900156845.1. Taxonomy (NCBI): domain Eukaryota; kingdom Fungi; phylum Basidiomycota; class Agaricomycetes; order Agaricales; family Psathyrellaceae; genus Coprinopsis; species Coprinopsis strossmayeri. Next base: position 226,483 of record FTPT01000033.1, read on the forward strand.
CAGGTACTCTGCGTGGATCGGAGTCCCCGTGCCAGGTGTGTGCGATCCGGACGCGGGGAATGAGTACGGGCTCGTCGTGCCCGATGTGGACCGGGAGCTCGCTGTTGGAAGGGGTGGGCGTTTCTATCCGACGCAGTTCCAAAAACAAGTCCATAAGTCATGGATTGAGTTCTGCAAAGGCTAGGGACCCACAGGAGCCAGGATGCTACCGATGGCAACCCTCAACGCCTCTTTGTGGACCCAGTGGCTGTTGAGGTTATGAGGGTCGTTTGCAGGCAGTTTGTCGTGCTGATTGTGCTCTGAGGGTATCCGTTCGATTCGTGTAGGCTGCGGTACAAGAATATCGTCAGCCCAGAGAACCCCTAACAAAGCTTGCGAGTGCCTGGGGCGCCACTGCCCTTGCACGCCACTACTCACCATCTCGAAGTACTGAAGGATCGACAATCAATCGAGAGTTGGGCCCCAAGACGATGTTGAACTAGTAACTTGGCCAAAAGCTTGTGGGGTCGTTGAGGAGGGGGGGCGGACGATGACGGGGCAAAACTTGATGCAAAACTTCTAGAACGGGATTTAAATAAGCTTTGAACGGAACGAACAGGCATAGAGGTGTGATAGTTCAATAGAACAGCCCCGCAGCGAATTCGAAGGCAAGCTCCAATCAAGCCACCTGACGGCTGACAGTCTGTGCCATAAATAGACGACACACGGCGGATACCGACTACACATGTGCATGATCGTTATTTCCCCGCATTTAATCCCAATTGGTCCATGGCCAAGCCTTTTAAGCGGGTCTTAATTCCATCTGCCCCTGCCAGGACTTTTGTGACGATGCTGAGAAGGCCTAACAGGGCTCGTCGAGCCTCTATGTCGGTTTGCTTTATGCAAGAACCGATGGCGTCTTCCCGTGACCGGTACCCCAGGTACTGAATTGAACGATAATCAGCCAGATAAAAGCTCCCAGGGCAACCGTCAGTGAGGGCCTAGAATCGATCGTAGTGCATAAGTAAAGGGAGGATTGTTACTTATTTCGTGGAGAATATCGATGTGCCAGATGTGCCTTAGGTGGTTGGATAGTTGTATATCCGACTCGGCTGAAGAGGACTGAAGAATTTCGGGGCATTCAGAAGGCCGAGAGGAAGGATTTTATCTATCCTGCTTCTCCCGCCTCATTAAAGAGTCTATTCGTCGGCCGGATTATTTGAAGCATTAAGCTTCATACTAAGCCATAAGCGGAATTGGCTACTGGACTTGTCGGAACTCGCCTCTTCTCGAAGATAATAAATGACCGAATTTGTAGTCATACACTCCAGGTTGGGGCCGCTATAGGCCGCTGTGGATCGAGCGGTTCAACCACCTCCAATCCACTCTGAGACCTCATGCATTTATGCGTGACATCATGCACCACTCAGTCCTAGACCATATATATATTGCAGAAATAAACGGAACCGACGAGCATTCGAGCACAAATCCAAAAGCCCAAGCTTTAATCTTGATTTCCAAACCTAAACATCATGCCAAACTCGCGCACTACCGATATCGATGAAGCCTTCAAAAAGACCCAGCAAATTGTTGGCAAACCACGCATAACAGACCATAACATCAACGATGAATACATGCGCAAACCTCCATATGTATGTATACCAGGAATTCCCTCGAACGCCTCGAACGCCTTGAATGCATGTCTTACGTGTTTCTCATGAATAGAATCTCGAAACCCCAGCTACTAAAGCCCAATTGCCTCAGCTTAGAACCGAGATGGCCGCAGAAGATCGTAGATCCCGACCTTCCACGGGAACAGAGGAAGTTTCAGGGCTGAATCAGTCGTTGGGAAGAGGAACGAAGGTCGACGAGCTCGCAGAGAGAGCGCAGGAAGATTCGGTACATTCGTGAACTGTAATTGAAATTGAAATTGTACCATAGAGCAACCATCACGGCGTTCTGTAACTCTGCATATAAACCATAAACCATGATGTCGATGTGAAGTCCTGGCACGTCTGGAACAGAATGGATTTGGTGCCCTGAGTAAGCTATGGTGCATGGCGTCAGATAGTTAGGGGTGCTTCTATACTAGTTTGCTACCGGGGTTTGTGTTAAGAATCGGTGGTTCGGATGTAAAGGACATACAGCTGCAATGGAGTGAATGACAGCCAAATAGGACATCTCCGGAGAGCAAGGAAGTACCAGAAGCAAGAGGAGGCAAGGCATCGGTCTTATTGCGGCGGGCGTTTATTCACCGATCGAGCTTCTCAAGTGCCTTCGATTGCCGAGTGTCTTGTATATCTCAGGGCATATATGTAGATGTCCCCCCTTTCCCTTTACAGCCCCTTGACATGCCGCGTCCGCCCGCATTGGAGCCTCTCAAACGGATTGGTTGGGGGACGGTGGATTCCTGGTAATGACAGGAGCTTGAAAGGTTTTCTTTGATGCTCCCTACATCCGTAAACTCACTTGTATGAGTGCCAGCTGGATAAACCTGTGATAGCCTCGATATAATGGCTGCTGGTTTTCCGAGCGCTTATTTCGGGCGATCAGAAGATTCTCTATTGATCGACAGATTGGCACTCCGCTCTTTCCACCTGATCCTTTTTGACCAACCCTTACTACATTTCCCGCCTTATCCTTTCGGCTAGTAAAGCTGAGCCTTCGTATTACTGCTCTACGACGTGTTGGTAAAGTCCAGCGGCTCTTAGTTGCTCTAACGAAGCTCAATGCTACTTACCCTTGCTACAGAGCTGATCGAGCTTTTACTGGAGTACCTACCCCTCCAGTCCCGTTTGAGGACTTCCCAAACATCCTGGCGTCTCAGGGAAATTGCGTACCCCTTCTTTTTCGGTCCAGCCGCATCACCCTCCACCTATATATTAGCCAGGAAGGCCGGGTCGCTTCCCAAATTCAGAATTGGATCAAACCTTTCAAGCCTCTAAAGTCACGCAATTCGTCGAATCACTGGCACTTTTCATTTATGCTGACTGGTACACTCACTTCGATCCTACGGACTCAGAGGAACCTAGCGTTGTCCAGTGGCCTTCGGTTTCTTATCTAGGCCAAGTCCTGGCGTGGTTCACCAAGTTGAGAACCCTTTCCCTTGATCACCTTCCCTTGGAGTTGGACATAATCAAGCATATGATATCACTACTCCCTTCTCTGTCCAAGATCGACTTTCGTGGCATTGCCACGGACCAGGATACAATGCCCGAGTCTGACATGGACGACTCATCAGAACCAGCTCCATTACTTCGGGTAACATCCCTCACAGCTCGATGCCTTCGATCGGGAGACTTTGCTGCTCTTTCCCGGCTTATCGACCGGGAATGCCTGAAAACGCTGGAGATGTTCTCAGATGTAGACGACCCGTGGATGTATAGATTCCTACCTCGAATCCTGAGCCGGTTTAGGAAGCTGCAGACCCTACTGCTGGAAGTGACGGCGTTCAGGATCCCGACTACAATTGCAGCCATTTTGCTACTGGCATATTCTCTGACGGAGCTCAGAATTTAGATCCCCGTAGATTATCATAGAAAGACCACCCTGGCGTTATCTCACTTTTTCATTCCACGAGCTTTCCCAAACCTAAAGATCCTGGGTGGTCCCAGCACTGTCATTCCGGGGTCTTAAATTCGAGCCTCCCCATTCCTCACATTACCATTGAAAATGACCGCGCAGTTAAGGGTGACAAGAACTTCATAAACAATCTAAGGTCACTCGCAGACCGGTGGGCTAGCCATGTCCAATCCATACACTTGCGTGGCGGGTACATCACCCGAAAAGCTCTCAAGCTGGTAAACCTGTTCCAATCCTTGAAGCTTTTTGCTCTAGACATGGAGGAATCCATCCAGGTCAGTTTCTTTAAATCGTGGGCAGAGTTCATATCCTGACATGTGTCCTTTAGGACCTTGAAGCCATGTTCGAAGATATAGGACCTGAATTTCGATTACCTGAAAGTCTGGAACATTTTCACCTATCATCCTATGACTTGGATAATCCCCTGTTGAGGCAGGAAAATCCTTTTGTTGCCCAGCTGCCGCGGTTTCTATCCCACTGCTCGATGTTGCGATACGTCAGGCTGGACAACACTAGCAGCATCTACTGGTGCTGGGATCCAACAACAAGTGAAGAGCGAGAAAGGATCGAAGTTATACAGCGACAGCGACAATACGCCGAAATTTCCATGGGATAGGCTTTACATTTCAATTTCCTTACACGAGTGACGAAGTATATATTTAGCTGGAAGCTTTGAAGTGACACGGTTTCAACTCAGCCTAATTATATGCTCGATTTCGGGTAGGGAAGAAGTTACGGACAGCGCACGGTATGCATAGTACTATGATCGTACTCCGTGTACATATGTTACTCGATCCCTGAGTGGAGGATCCTCAGATAGCAAACTCTGGACCTGCATGCACATAACGAACAGAACGTTTTGAATGGGCGTTTGCCGTATTACCTGAACGAAGATCACCCGAAAATTAAATCACCGACCGACCCCCAATTGGCCCAGGGTACTGGAGTCTTATTGCAGAGACTTAGGGCGGCTGTGTCTCCTCCGTCTTTCTTGAACACAAAACCATTCCGTAGACCCGCTCTGCGCGAATTCGGTAAGCACCATCCGATATTTTCAACATTTTATATCGAATTTTCTCTCGGAATCCTAGTGGTCATGATAAACACACTCCCCCCGGAACTGGTGCACCGCTGCCTGAGCTACCTACCTCACCAATCAAAGCTAGAGGCCTCACTGGTCTGCTCTGCATTCCGAAGCGCGTTGACGCGGTCAATCTTTCGGTTTGCCTGGATAGATCTTGGAGTCACAGGCGAGGATGAGTTCCAGAAACTCGAAGTTGAACTGCACCATTCTGAGGTCCTGTCATATGTTGAATCCATGACAATAGTGCGTTCACACCACCACGAATTTTTCATGGAGGGCACTGGCGATTCAGAACATCACTTTACTGGCCACGACACCTCCGAGCCACAAGTCCTTGGTCATCCTTCAGAGGAGGCACTGGCGTTTGGCCAAATCATCGCAAAATCTACCAACCTACGATGTCTCTTGCTAAAGAGCATCCACCTGACAAAGGAGTCGGTCAGAGACCTCGCCCTTCTCCCTCGGCTCTCTGAGCTTCACCTTATCTATGTCACGACAGATTTTGGACCTTTCGATGGCATTGGGACAGACGCGCCGTTGCTCCGCGTCACCTTTCTCTGGGCGTTGAACTTGCAGCCGTACGATTCTCTCTGCATATCCAAGATGTTGGACCGAAATTGTCTCAAAGCCCTGTTCAATTTCACAGAAGACGGGGCAAATTCGATCTCTCCTTTTATGTCACGGCATTTTCCCTCCCTTCAATCCCTATACTTGGATGAGACTGCCATCATCCAGGACGAAAGCATTGTCGACCAAATCTTCTTCCATTCCTCTTCCCTGGAGGAACTTCGAGTCTACGGATACCTCGGCGAGCAAAGCGTGCCCTCCAAGCTCCTTCGTCTCGTACCATCAAACCAAGACACCTTCCCTAACCTGAAAATACTCAACGGACCGCCCGACTTTATTACAACCTTCGTTACATCGCGGCACCATCCTATACCCCATATCACTATCACGGAAGGTGGTGACTGGGGTGAAGTCTCCCAAGCCAAAATAGGCCATTTACTGGTCCTTCTGGCAGACTGTTGGCCACTTTCTATCGAATCTCTGGACATTGAATCCGCATTCGAAACGAACTGGCTTCCGGTAATAGCTCGCTTCTCCCGCTTGAGACTCCTTGCCTTTGATGTTCAAGCGGACTCTGTTCATGTGCGTAGCTCCAAGACCCACTTGAATTCGATAGACGAATGCTCATTCGTTTTTACATTCTCCAGGAAATGCAACAAACCATCAGTACTACAATGTCCAAGGCAAAGTGCCAACTGCCGATCACTTTGGAGCACTTTTCTGCATTCTCTTGGAATTGGGCTAACAAGCTAGAGGAAGAAAAGGCCGGACTGATTGACAATGGGCTCAGGTGTCTGACTCACTGTCGCCATCTCCGGTACATCAGGCTTAGCGGCGTCGACACAGAAGATCTCTGCTGGAACCCACAAACCAAGGAGGAACTGACTTCGATATATGCTAGGGAACGGCAACGAAAATGGGCTGGCCTTCCAAGTTCTACATGTTCCATGACACCCGCTCTTTTTACCGCCGATTAGCAGAGGAACGTGAAACTAATGTCACAGACGTTCGAAAGCCTCAGGCGTACCGTGATGGTTCGCCGTCTCGTATCTAAGGGGCATGTCTTCAGACCCGCCAGACCATGACCATATCGCATCTACTATAGTAATTGTACACAGTACTTATACTTACAGGTGGGTGAGACAGAAGTGCTAAGGACACTGTAATCATTATGATTTTCATCATATAACTGCGGTTTAATCATCATCCAATTCGTCTTCTTCGGGTTCGTTATCGTCGCCCATAAGTTCATCCTCGACGATACCGACGACCATATCCATGGCAGCTTTGCTCATCTTGGGCATTGCACCAGGTTTCATCAGTGGACGACGCTCTGGATTGAGTTCTTCCTCTTCTTCCTCATCGTCTTCTCCTTCGCCATCATCGCCGGTTCCTTCGGCATCTTCATCATCATCCGAGTTGTCATCACTCCCTTCCTCTGAGTCACTACCTGATTCCAAAAACCCCTCGTCGTCACTCAAGCTACCTTCAAAGTCTTCATCCTCACTGTCTGATTCAGCAGCTAACTGATGAATTGTCATGGGACCAGCAAATTGTGGGACTTTTTGCTTCAGCTCTTCAGCAGAAGGTGCTTCTCCGGCCTTCCGACCAAAGAAATTTTGATGTTTTCTCACCCACTCACCCACAACATCGCGTTCCCTTGAGTCGACCATGCCCATTTCCGTTTCAATCCCTTCTGGTTCATCCTCGCCTTCCTCTTCCCCATCTGCCTTGGTTGACTGCACTTTTCGTGTCAAAGTGATCGAAAATACGCGTCCGCTGCCGGGTGAGAGTCGCACTCCTTCTACACCGTTGAGCAGATCTTCTACTGCCCAGAACTCGCAGGGCTTGTTTTCTCCCCAGAGAATGCCTTCTTTCATGAACCAAAGATTCCCTTGCTTAGCGGCACGGTATGCTTCTACCCCTGGAATCCCCGTGGGAGAGGCATTGGAGCCTATGCCATTGCAAGCACTTTTGAATACAGCCGTTGTGGGTTCGTATAACTGGACCCCGATGAGGCGTGAAAGGAAATCACGGATAGAGGGTAAGGACGGATTGCCTTTGGGAGTGGTGTTACGCGTCGGCTCAGCGCCGTCCGTGAAAGAAGTAGTGCTCAAAGGGGCCGTGGTAGTGGCATCAAGGCCAAAGATGATTTGGGGACTGTCTTGCGTGTTTGCATTATTAGATTTGTTCCTGTCAGGGATATCCGAGGATAGGAGCACAACTGTCCAGTGAGCTTTGGATTTTCCACGCGTGGGTAGGAGAAAAGCGCGTCGGATGGATGAGAGTGGGACTGTGGCTTCCAAATTTCCAGACGTCGCTTGCTTGAATGTGATTGTTGCCTTTCCTATCGTGATATCAACTTTCTTGCGAACAGGTGATGTAGCTGAAACAGAATGGATAATGAAGACCGGCGGATCGTTGGCAGGTATTGAATCGTTCGAAGGGGAAGACATCTTCTGCCGTTTATGTTCAGTGGTGACATCGTTATCGTTCAACGCTCTTTTACGGCTGTCTGACTGCGACTGAGAGGATCCCAGCAGGCTTAAGATTGTTCCTCGAGCGGTTGTCTGCCTCTCTCGCCATTGTCGACGTAAGGTTTCCCCTGCAGCGGCTGTAGGTTCTGCTCCAATGACGAAACGGAGGAATTCTTCCACGAACGGCTCAACATTTGGTGTGGAGCATAGACTCCGCAAGGTTGTAGCGAGCTCATCTGGTAGCGCTGGAAACAGCTTTTGAAGGTACTGTGCCTCCATTTCGTCAGGGACTTCTACTATCGGGGTGGGTCAGGCGACAGCGCGTAGAGGTTGATATGGGCGACAAACGCGTCTATTTGGTGGGTCTCAGTAGGCCTTGAGAATCAAAGATCCTGGGAAGGTCGGTGATGGAATTTAGAAACAGGTAGTAGAAGCCAAAGGCAATGGGTAATGGAATACAAGAGGACTCAAAGTGCCACAGCCAATCCGCTATCACACTGGCGATCAGAATATTTAATCTCCGACTTAGGGGCACCGAGTTTGATACCTTTCCAAAGTCTCTTCGGTGGGGAAATTTGTTTTCTGAGAGACTCATTACCCTTGATGCAATGGTAAGGTCTGTTACGGACAGAATAAGGGTAACACTTGCTCTGGGGGTAGAATTCTGGTCAACGCGGCATGCGCTAAAAACTTAACCTCCGATTCGGCATCTGCCGTTCAGGTGTAATGATGAACGACTCGTCCTTACACTTTAAGCTTGTTTATCCCTCCAATATCTTCAAAACGCCCGTTTCTCCTCGTAGTACCGCTGGAATGGCTGCATTGGAACGTATTATAGGCAATGGAAAGCTTCTTTCCAGTCTGAAGTCAGTTCTCTATCTCGACCGCCAGCTCATGGTCTTGAACAAGCCGCCAGGACTCGTGTCTCAACTTGGAAACCCAGGGAAGGGCGTCGAGGTGTGCAGCAGTCCTTGTTCTTGACTACATTCCTGCTGAGCATCTATCTAGAAACAAAATAGACTAGACACAGTGCTATCCAGTTTGTGAAGTCGAATGAATGGTTTAATTGAAATCTCAACATTCTTTCAGAGATTGGTCGAGACCTTAAGCTTCCCTTTTTGGCTCCACTCCATCGCCTGGACGTCGTACGTCAGCTTTTCGATTCTTATGGTTACAATTTTGACGTAGTGCAGAGCACGACTGGCTGTTTGACCGTCGCAACTGCTAGAACTTCTGCAGGCATGCTGTCAAAACAGTTTGCTCGGGGCTCTATTCAAAAAACTTATCTTGCTCTTGTTCGCGGAGGCCAGGCTACTTTCCCTCACAAGAAAGGGGTACTGGAAGCTTCAATCGAGTATAAAGATGGATATTTCGAAAAGTTACATCCTAATAATGGAGTACAAGGTAGACAGTCCGTAACGGAATGGGAAGTCCTGAGCTCGTCAGTAAGAGTCTTTACTTGCACTGCTTCGTGCCTTGGTCTGATATCTTAATGATTCAGCCTATAGCGCCAATATCTCTGGTGCGATTGGGATTGCTTACCGGCAGCAAGCATCAACTCCGAATACATACCGCCATAGCACTGGGAGGTGGACACCAGCTTTTCTATTCCGTTTCATATCGTTTGATCATTAACTTCTTCTAGCACCTATACTGGGTGACACGAAGTACTCTCGATCACCTCTCGTTCCAGACATAACTAGAAATGCTGTCATACCTCCGGACCGCATGTACTTGCATGCTTCTCGGATTACCTTTCTCGTGGGTGGACTGTCAACTATTCTCGTCCCCCGCTGACGTGTTAGACAGCGGTATCGGAAGGCTGGTCCTCACAAACAACTCTACCTTGGAATAGGCGCTCCACTTCCAGACGACTTCACCCAACTGTGCAAAAAGTTCAAACTTGAACTCCCTGAAGATGCTAAAGGCGGAATCTTTATCGATGACGAGCCAGTGCCAGGTTCAACGGTCCCAGAGCTACATGGCCACTGGATACCGCACCTTGCCCTGCCCCACACCAAATGATATTCCCACAAGCGACTAATGATACATGGAGGAGCATAAAAATATTGTAAAGCATAAACCATAACTTAATGCCAAATTGCGCCAATGCTAATGTTGTGAGTTAATTCCCGTGTTTAGGTTCCATCGTCCATCCCATGTCAAACCTATTACGAATGATGCTCGTTTTGTCCTTGCTGGCCTTGCGGACTCTTCGTGGCGGAAGCTCCTAGTGCCTGGCCAAGTCCGACAGCGATAGCACCGATCGCCTTGACAGCACCCGAAGCTAGAATTGCGCCTCCTGCACCAGCACTAATGGCGGGGATCGAAGGAATTGACCCCACCGTGATCAGGACGGCACTGATGACGCTCATTGCTTTGGGGTGTTCGCTCGTCAGGAAGTCCAGCGCGGTACATGCGTTCAGCAGCCAGACAGGTGCTTGCGCGACCGTTGTCACTGTCGACATATTAGCTCTATGCACATTGCAGATTGGGGAGTTATAGAAATGACGCACCTTCGCTGCCATGCTCCGAGGTATTGGATCGGGGCTCCTCAGATATCGTTTCACTGCGGTTGTTTCTAGTCACTGTTGACTCCGACTTCGCCTTTTGATGGACCGGTCGTCCAGGCATATCCTCAGTCTGGTCTTTCCTGTCATTATCACCCTCGGTATCCTTCGTGTCATGGCGGATCGGCCAGAACGAGGATTCTGCAAGAGTCTTTGACCTCTTAGGAACAGGGCGGGTTGAGATCTCTTCTGGTTCTTCGGTGATGGGTTTCCTGGTGAACCGCAGGGTGCCTGATCGACTCGGTGGAGATGGACGTCTAGAACCTTTGGATGGCAGTGTTGGTTCCTTTGGTGGAACCTCCGGCGGCGCCGGTTCTTCTGATTTCTTCCTCATGAACCAGAATCCGGATAATCCACCCCGAACTTTAATGGTCTCAGTGGCCTGGGCATCTATCTCCCCTGTTTGACCAGATGTTAACGTCCTTATCCTTCAACAGAGGGATCGAGAGACTCACAGCCCATGTTCAACATTGCAACTTTGAACTTCTTCCATGTCCAACGGTACTTGCCACCGTTGACTTTCGCTACGATTTGCTTCACTTCTTCGAATCTGTGTTTGGTGGCGCCTCTCGTCAGACGGTTTCTCCAACATCATACGTGACCGACCTACCTGCCCTTCGCAATGGGGCCCATGAAGTGTTGGCCAACCTTGTACCAATATTCTTCTGGGACACGCCTCTCGACACAACCCTGCTTAATCTTCTCTAGCCACTCTCCAACAGGGGGGTCCTTCTTCGAATTGCCTTGAAATACGGGACCGTCCGTCCATTCGGCAAAGATGGATTCGAGGTCAAAAGGCTTGATTTTGAATGCGTCGAGCATAGTGGTTGAGGTTAGCGGAAAATAGGGTGTATTTATAGTGTCACAGCGTTACGTTTCGACTAGCGAGACGAGGGCTGAATGGTGGGGTTGTTGAACGGGGAACTAGCTTTGGGTGGCCTTATATAAACAGTCCGGGACAATGCGTGCAGAACAATGCAACGAGGCAGACCTCAGCTGGTGGCGAGTTTGATCGACCGGGTTCTGGTTTGATTGCCTAATGCGGAAAACGGAACCATTTTTACCGGTCATGGGGAAGAATGTCAAGAAATCCCAATCGATATGAGGGCTCGCTCTGGGCTCGCGCTCAAATTGTACACGATATCCGAACACGTTGCAGCCATGATGTTTTCCGAGGTACTTACTTGATCCGACACGAGGATGACCGGCTTTTTGGGGTGACAGCCCGACCATCGTTTCATCTTGATGCGGAGCGTGTAGCAAACTTTATTACCTGGACTGAGGTCCATAATCAGGGGGATTTCAGACTAAGAGATTAAGGCCTCCGTGTTGGTCTGGCCTCCATGGAGCTTGGGTTGCTAATCAATGTGATCATTGTGATGAAACCAAGTTGAGGTTGAGCCGACGATGGTAGCGGCACTATCATATCGTTATTTTAGTTCACGTTGCGAGCAAGACGGGGTACGATCGAGACCAGGTGAGTGCTCTGCGAGAAAAGGACATGCTCATGGGGCAAAACTGACCCGGTGACCGGGACAGAGGGGACTATGCAAGTACCGTGGCGCTGAATGGCTGGCTGTTTTTATAATAAAGTGCAACGGAGAGTGTGGCCCGGGATTCGTGACTTACTCTGTCTCGGACTCTTCCTTCGCATCTCGACTGACTTAGACAATATCGCCCTAAGGGGAGGAACCAATCCAAGGTGCCCAGCGGTATAAATGAAAAGATGCAATTCTGCACAATACTATATACTGGATAGGCCAAGCCAAACCACTACTGTGCATGATAATGGGTAGGAGAGATGACTTTGAGTAGGTCGGAACTGTAGTTACATACACGAGCAGTAGGGGCTTTCCGATTATAGATCCGGGGGCGCTTTTGCTATCCCAGCTCATAAAACACCATCACTTCGGACGGCACATTGACCGTAGTCTCGTTTCTGTAGGCCTTCGGGGTTGGGTAAGATATCCTAGTCAAACGGTCATTAAGATCGTCCCCTTTGAAAGAAACGGGTGGTGACACTTACACGATCGAAGATGCCCGTAGGTACCCCAAGGCTGACACATGCATTGGGGGGATCGACAACTGTGCCAATGTTGCTGTCGACCGGAACTGCAGATAGTAAAAGGTCTATTTAAATCATATGTTTGAAGTCAACAAGTCTGAACTTCGTAGGTATAAAACGTGGCTACTTACAGCATTGTTCCCGGGCTGTTATTTCCAACGAGTTAGATGCTAAGGTGCGATGAATAAAGGTAAGAGTTCCGACATACTATATCCGAGCTATGAAGGCAATGATTAGTGCAATTTTATGTGAGTTGGCAAAGATGAAGTAACCTACCTTCATCAAGTAGGCAATAGCATTTAGAGCCGCTTGCTTATAAGCAACGGTGCTTTATTGGATAAGGGATAGGGAGATGCTGAATGGTCGTTGCATCAAGATAGAACTTCGGACTTACGTATCCATGAAGTATTGCTTTCCATCCCCGTCTACAATCAATGTCGTCATGGCTCAGCAAACAATAGATTATAACTTACGAATGTCGACGCTAATTCCTTCAAAAACAACCTAATTTGACAGATTAAGCTAACAAGCGGACGCCTGCAATATCCCCTTACTTACCTTGCTGGAGTAGACCGGATCTACGGGTGATGGCTAGAAGGGGTAAGTCTATGATCGGGAAAGGTCAAAACTCGGGGAAAATACCAGGAAGATAGGTTGTTTCAATGCAAATTTCTCGACCCCTCCTTTAATGATACTGGTCTTGAATGTGACTATCCCAGCCTGTTGGAAAGTTAAGCAGAGACGCCGTGGGAAAGAGTAAATGCCATGTAACTGACCATCTCGACAGCGCCACAGAATGACATCTCGCCCTAGGAATGGGGGAGTCAATGAGTGAATATTATTACCAAGTGGCTAATGACTTGCGTCTCCTTGAGAGAAATGAAGATCGCCAACAGAAAGATTGGCACCATTGACAAACACGGGAAAATAGCATCGGGAACCCCTTGACAGGTTCTTGATCTAAACAAGATAAAATATCAGCTCAATCCACTATGCAAGAAATGAACCCAACACAGCATACATCGCAATTCCCTCCGTGCTCTCTTGGAGGGATTGTTCTTGCACCTTCCCTCACAATCTTAGCTCTCGCTTCACTCGAGATATCTTGTCCTACATATGCACCTTTTTTCTCGGGAGGATATGCAACTGGGAGTTCGGTCTCGCCATATTGAGCTAGTAGACTCGTCTCACGTCTGTTCCAAGTCTCCAAGAGCTCATGGGAAGGCGCGGTTCCGATCAAACCTGGGTGGGGGATCCCAGCAATTCGGACACCGGGAATGTGCCGAGAGGTAGCATAAACACCTGAATATCACTAGCTATAAATGAAGGCCTGGTTGCGACAAAGCATCGTACCCTGTATGTCCCAAATAGCTTTGGCTGCACGGCTATTAAATTCCTTTGCTAAAGAGTGAAGGTCAGCAGGACGGAGATGCGGAGGAATAAGGGATTACCGAAAAGACCGCCTCCATTGTTCTTCTCAAAGATACCCTGTATCATAGTCAGTAAAAGTAAAGGGCTAATTGAAAAACACATACAGTAAATCCCCAGGGCATCTTATCGAAAGGCTTGACTGCAAGACTAAGGTGAAGGCGAGTCACACGACTTATTGCGATTATTGCCCACCATCAAGAATGTCGACGACTAAGCAATCGCCTGGTTCGGCCCCTTCTATGGCTATGGGGCCAGAAATATTGTGAACTGTACTGAGATCTATATCTCGAATATCATCGCTAACTGTATCCAGAAATCGGTGAGGCTGCATCATCCCACTATAACAGTGTCACTTACAGTTATTGTTGCCGATCTGGCCGCCACTGTAGTCTGAAGTATGATGGAAGGTCGGTTAGTGGTACTGTATGGTAAGATATCAGGCAATCGTACCGCAACATTCTACTTTGAAGATTTCGCCAGGCTTTACGGTGACGAAGGCTGGGATGTCGGGGCTAGTAGAAGAAGTGGTTAGTGATTAGTGAAGCTCTTCTCTGATACCAGGAAATTGCATACTGCCAACGGTTATGTATTCCCTTCTGCTGGTCCGCCCGGCTTATGAAACAGTATCAGCCATGGCAATAGGGGGGATCATACGTTTAATAATAAACGCACATGAATGGGTCGATCTGTTCGAGCAGAGTTACTGCATCAGATAAAGGGGAAAAGGCTTAATTGCTCACTGAAATAACAGTGGGATAAGGCACAGAGTTCTCTGCGGTAGCAGCCATGTGAGAGAAAGATGTGAGTGAGTTTCGGGAAGACCATTCGTTCCGTATCCATTAAATATGCTCACTAGGATGATCGGAGCTTGCTCAGGAAACAAGGTAAGGCCCGCCCGTCAGCTCCATATACGATCTTGTGACAGATTCTAGTAGACGCCAAGCCAGAAGGAGTCTGCAATGAGCCACTATAATTGCCACTTCCTATCATCGCGTGTCGCCAGGTTGTCGCTGCCCGGGGCCCATCGAAGATAAGAGTGCTTCTGCATAGACTTAGCAGATAGTCGGAACTCGTATCTACTCGGTTATAGTTTAGATAAACCTTTAAGATTAACAAATGTATACCGGCCATTCCAGCAAGGAGGCATGGGGTTCAGGTAATGATCAGACAGGCTCTTCCTCGGTAGTCGGATAGAAGTCGCAAGTCTTTAGCTCCGCTCCACTATGTGACAGAAAAAAAACTATGCGATAGTAAATGTAGTTAGAATGAAATGGAATGTTGGCCAGATGAAGCTTCGAACCAAATGTGAGTCCTGCTCGGAACTAGCAATTCCGACGGCGCTTATCACCCGCGTGGGAACTTGACCTGTCTTCCGCACTTGAAATAAAGACAAGCGAGTGAATTCTACTCGATCCTTATGGTAAGAAAATACAGAACCCGGGGCCTTCGTATCATTGCAAGTGAGGGAGATAACTCTCCGCCACAGCTGAGACTTAATGAGCCAAATTGTCAGCAATCATATCCAAAACTAGCGGACAGCACTAAAGTGTGTTGCGCTAGAACATACCCGCCCAATATCAATGCACCCCTGAATGGTCAGCTCAAATCAGATGAAGCCGTCGAGAGTTCTAAGGCTCTCATCTTAAATACGTGAATGGCAGCATCCTGGAGGGGCTGGAGAAAAATGCCTGAGACTTTAGCTCTCTTATCTTGCCAGAGGATGGTACAACAATGAGCAAGAAAGATTCGGGAAGATACTCAGTGACTGTGAGATTACAAACCTGCACCAGGTAAGAGTGCGGTTGCCACAGTTGGGTAAGACTTAAGTGAGCAAAGGAGTGATGCTTCACGAGCTTTTTGGTGTATATCAATTGAAATATTCCGCTAATTAACACCACTGGAAAGTCCGGTTCACAGTCGGGGAACATCAACTGTCACTGTGTCAGAGTTGGCTCATAAGGACTACCGCCGCCATACGGATGTCGTACTCATAGCGCTAATATTAGGTGGTCTCTGGGTTGAAAAGGCCGCTTCAAGATCGATAAGTGGCTGATTCAAATGTGACATACTTCAATCGAATTGCCCTCGGTTACCCGGAGTCTCTAACAGTTTGAAACAAATTGGTAAGTGAATAGATAGGCCTCAAGACACATAATTCCAAAGCAGAGTCTATTTTATACGCTTAGACTCGGTTACAAGTTGCACCTAGTCATTTAGACGAGGAATGTCAGAGAGTTGAAGTTAGGGGCAATGTCGGCAAAAGCCGGCCGGCCATCAGAGCGATAGACGGATCGGCGGTTGACCAGGCTGACTCAAACCACAAACCACCTCCAACGCAGACCCGGTTCTGCGCACCTGCGTTCCTAGCTCTTCTCACACCAGTTTTATGCTATATAGGCCTACAGATATATCTCAGAAAGAACAACAGACACAGACACAAGGAAATTCAGACCATAACTCGAACAATCAAGATGGCTTACTCCACGATAACAATAACCTTTTGCTGGACGTACCGGCCGAAATTCTTACAAGAACTACCTCAAACTTGGACCCACATGCGCTATTCGCGCTGTCTCTCGTTGGAAAATCGCTCTTCCGACACGTTCAAGATGACAATACTTGGCGATACGCCTTTATCTCGCACTATCTAGGCATTGGCCCGGAGGGCAACATTAAAGACAACGCCAAGCATGTCATGCTTAGGCGTTCCAGTTCTTCATGGAAAATGGAGTACATAGTACGCGACGAGCTTATGAGGTTTGTTCTTTTGAGTAGATCTATGTGCCCACGGGATGATAAGGTTTATCAGGCGATGGGCGAGGTCCCCGATAGGGACAGTCTCACATACACCCCTCCAGCATTTACTTATTCGCGGTATGCATCTTGCTGAAGGCGACGCGCTGCTGTGTTTATCTATTCAATATGGCGTTATCTCTCGGTCATTCCCCCTTACAGGAAAGGTTTTAGCGGGATACTTGGACGCGACCGGATCCATCCACGGACCAGGAATCGGCAATCCTAACGCAGTATTCACTCCCAACGTTTCTGCTTGCTCCATGACCTCCTATGGAGGAACCGTTCGCATCCTTTGGGGCTACCGGAATGGACAGATCTCGTTCATGACAACAAACAGGACCATGGAGTCTACCCGACGCGCCGTTTCGGATTTTAAAACGTGCGAACTTCGCGATCAACACAACGCTGCTATCACGGACGCCCTGTGGTTGTCTTCTCCAGCCAGATGGCTTGCCGTCACTGTTAGTGAAGATGGAAGGGCCAAAGTTTGGGACTCCGGAACTGGGACCTGTCTCTGGGCTTCGGAGCACATGTTGCGTTCTCATGTGCCCGAAGCTTTCGTCAAGGTTGTTGCCAGTTACTCAGCAGGCCTAATAGTGGCAGTTGCGCGTAATGGAGACATCCACGCATGGCTCGGCTTCGACTTCAAAGACACCGTAGGGACCCTTACTCCCACCGCTGCCTCGACTGTACCTTGTCCGTTCGTCCCTGCAGCGCCGGATACCAACATCAATGTTTTGGCCCTCAACGTCGACAATAATTCCGCATTTCCGGTTGTTTTGGTTGCTTTTGAAGATGATCACTTTTTCCATCGGCTCGACTTCAGTAACAATCACAGCAATCCCGTCTTGACGTCGTTTGGAGAACCGTCCTTGGGTGTCCTTTCCGTAGTTGCACCTTATTATTCGAAAGAAGCTGCCGAACCAAGCCTCGTTCTCACAGGAGATAAACTCGGTTGTGTAAGTGTCTTTAATTGGGACATTGACCCAGATAGTGCTCCTGTTGCTCCAGTCCATCAGTATGAAGCTTACCGGGATGGATCAACGGTCACATACATTGCCTGGAACGGCACCATTCTTGCGACAGGTTCATTTCGAGGAGTAACCCATCTCTTCGATGGCGTTTCTCTCGAACGGATAAAAAAGATCCCTTCTCCCGTGCCCGCATTTTCTTTCCGACGTCGGTTTGTGGCTAATAATGGACCTGAACGCCACGCGGTCAATTACATTCTTCTCGGACCTACTAAGGATACTTTGTTCGTCGGTGTTGGAGATCGTGTTCTGGCGTGGAAGCCGGGTCCCGTTCCTAGGTATCTGAGAGGAGGCGTTAGAGGTCGAAAGGTCCCCAGCACTACGCCTAAGCGAATTCAAAGCGGACCCGCCAAGTTACCGCGTCAGTATTCACCTTTTATCTCTTTTTTCAAGCGTGCATTACCTATAATCGTTTCATCTGTAGGACAACTTCAAATGAAATATCATATATCAGAAACGAAGGGTCTAATGGATGACGAAGACGAACATATTCAACGTGTTCGAGGTACCCAGAACCAACAACGTGCCCAGCTTCGAAAGCTTGGGCTTAGCGAAGCCGAGGCAGTGGAATACATCTTAATGATGTCTAGAGACGAAGCACCTACTTCAACAAGGTCATCAAACACGAACGCTGCAAGCGCTGGTAATACAGACGCCATGACGGAAGAGGAACTTACTGCCGCATTAGACCAAGGGATATTCCAAACATATCCTGAGCAGTCAAGCCCTACTACGCCGACTTCAGGCCTTTTGTCTGCACCCTCTAGCACCTCTTCTTCGCCGCCATCTACACGACCATCGGCTGCATCATCACCTCCCGCCCGTCCTATTCTGCGCTTGGCTCCTTCCCATGCCAATTCAAAAGTCCAAGTATCGCCGAAGTATACTCCAGAACCCATGGAAGCTGGGAACGGTCTTCCTACGGAAGGCATAATCCCCCCTTCTGTCACTCCTCGCAGTCGGGGGATCGTCCTAGATAATGACGATCATTTCCCCGTTGTCGGTAGCCCCGCTTCTTCGGTTACTAGTCCCCCTGGTGGCGTTGCTTCGTCTCGTAGGGACAGTAATACCTCTTCTTTGGACTCCAAGCGCACGCCTGTCAAGTCAGCTTGGAGTACACCATTCCGAGGCAAAGCTCTGGGCGGTGGATCCGCTTCGGGCACGGCTTCAGGCTCCCTCTCTGCGCTTATGAGAGGAAATCAATCTTCCCCGGTAGCGAGTGGCAGCCGCACCAGGAATCTTGCTCGCCAAACGGATACGTTCGAAGATATAGATGACGACTTGCGATTTGCCATAGAACTGAGCCTTGCTGAGGCTCGAAGCCGCGGTAATAATGTGTAGGTGGGTAGCGTGTATTGGCACAAAACGCGACGTGACCTGTAAAGCTGTTATCTTCGTTCCCTGCGTTTTGGTCTTGTCCGGCCTTTTGGTCCTCTTTACTGTTTTTCATTAGATACTATGAAGGGGATGTTTGGAACGCCTAGAAATCATTATAGTCTTCTACAACGTTGCTAAAATATACAACCCTTGTGTGTTATTTCACAGGCCTTTCGTTCCTGTTTCCGTCGCTAGACGTCCCTTTCTCCGATCCGTCCGGCACCGTGTTGTTGCCAGTGCTGCCGCCACCACCATGGTCGGCCTCGCACTCTGTTCCATACAATGCAGGATCCATGAAGCACACAATTCGACCCATGGTGCCGTTGACCAACACGTTGTCGACGTCTTGGATCAGCATGACCCAGTGGTCGACACGCAACCTTCAAGACTTGCGGTGCCATGAAGGTGGCCAGCCTTTGTGACAAGATCCGCCGTCTCGACAATGGAAGGAGTGATAATCAGGGGTGACCACGTTGTTGTCGATATGTTGCCCGTATTTAATAGCTGAAACAGAGATCAATCGGGGATCAGAAAACCATACCTACTGCGCATGGTCCGAGCATGCTATCGACCTGACCCCTCTGAACCATTGGGGTGTTGCATCTAGAGTTGAGATTCTCGGTGCTATGACTTCAGTACACTGGCTGGCCCTTGAGGTGCCAAGAAATATAAACGACACTTGGAGACAGAAGTTCTCCTTGCCTGTAAGTTTGCAAGGCACAGTATACCTGTAGAGAATGCGAGAACCCATCAAGATCCTTGAGCAGCATTACATTAGGGGCAGATTTCCGGTGGGCACTGGTACTTGTTACACGATTCTTCGGTCTGTCATAGTTCGGACTATGCATCCTACACCCGCTACTTCCGTCAACTACAACACAGAGATTGAGTATCACAGATCGGGGAAAGGAAGAGAAGAGATTATAGATAACGCAAACGCACCTTCTCATGCCATCCAAGCAACACGCTTCCACTTATCTCTCCCCAACCCGGCAACGCCATTCCCTTGTACAAGTACTTCATCAGCGTGTCTTGGGTATCTGGCGACAAAGATTTGATGACGTTTGGGATTTCGGTGGATTTGGTCGAGTTCAGGATTGTCAGAAGGGTTTGGAGTGTGACGTCCTGCAGATGATATCGTCAGTCGTTCGCTGATTTATGCGGAAGTACAAGCACATACCTTGGCCTCGTCGACGTTGGGTCCGTAAGGTGCGCCTTCCAGGACAGTGTTGAGTGCTCCTACAATGTCACTCCTTCGTTCAATGGTCAGCCCAACAGACTTGACCTCAGATTAAGGAATCGAACCTGGTCAGGAGCAGCTCCAGTTAGTCTCGGGATCCCCAACGCCCAAGTAAGAGCAAGGAATGAGTATACCGAAACGTACCTGGCCAACGAGCTTCGCACAGCTACCTGTCTAGCTTTGGCTTCCTCCAAGACCTGAGCAGGATCGCGAGGGTCTGCTTCATACAGTTCTGAATCCTGCAAGACGTCCTCGTCGAACTGGTCGATGTCGATTTTGCGGAAGTTGATATCCATTTGTGCTGAGGCTGTGGGTGAGGGTGCTGGTCGTGAATGAGGTACGAGGAAGAGGAACTGACTGCGCTGATGATGGATCGTCCGTTGAGATCACGGTCATATTAGCGCTCATATTGAATCTGATCGCACATGCCTTGTACCCTAGGTCCGGGGTTCGACCACGGACAAATCACTATAGATTGCGATTTCTCCCTTTATACACACATACACAGAGTTTTCTAAAGTCTTCTAACAACAAGCAAGTCCATCTCCGGATTTAAAATAATGATAAAAGGAGCAAAAGAGGAGGATAAAGGAAAAATAGCTTGGATCGGGATACTTAGTAGAACAAGAAGGAAACAACACCATGAGAGACGGGAATAGATATGTCAGACAATGCGGAAGATATAAGCACACAGCATGATCTATGGAGTAGGACAAGGAGACAGGGAGCCCACTATAGTTTCACGGAGCGATGGATGCCATTTCCAGCATGGAAACCATCTACATGATATTGCAAGACTTGGACGCAGGCTCCGCTTGATTCGGTGCTGTGCGTTTCTCGATTTCGTGCAGACACAATTCAAATACCTTGCCTAAACGGGAGAAAGAAAGAAATAACAACACCGTCAACTCCTATTCAAGTAATAGAACCACATGGCAACTCACTGATGTTAATCCCATTCTTCGCACTAGTTTCGACAAAGGAACAATTGTTGGCCTTCGCGAGCTTCTCTCCTTCCGCAATATCAACTTGGCGGCTGCTGCGGACGGAAAAAATATATAAAATGATGTCAGAAACCACAATTCAGTTCTTTAGCAAAGTGTGATTGAAGCAAGAAGCAGTCGTCGTCCCCGCAAAAAACAAAAAAATCCCTCACCTTTGAGCCAAATCACATTTGGAGCCGACGATGACACAGGGAATGTCGGCTACCCCACAGAAATCGACGATCTTATCATAGACAATTTGGATCATGTCGAACGAGTTGCGCGATGTAATGGAGTAGACGAGGACGTAGCCATGGATCCCAATCGCATATTGGGCATTTATTGGTGAGTATTCGTCCTAAACCAGAGAATGTGGCCAGTGCCAATGAGCGACCATGATCCGCCGAAGTGATTCGCGAAGACTAGACTGTACCTGGCCAGCTGTGTCAATAATGTGACAGTCATACTCGACGCCGTTGTACACGACGCTCTTTGCAAACGTAGACTCGATGGTCGGATAATAAGCATCCGCAAAATGGTTCTGTAGATGATCTCTCAGACGCGAACCCCCAACGCAAATTACACTCCGCAACATACCTCGATGAATTGTTTGACCAGGGATGATTTACCTGCAACTCCGTCAGAACACTGCAGTAAATGGGCACCAGGACAGTGCTTACCGACAGACCTGGAGCCCAAGACTGCGATCTTCCTCTTCTTCAGTGCACTGGCCATCCTGTCGTCGAAGCGAAGAATAGAATTCCAAGATTATGACGCCCTCCAAAGTTACACCGATATGAATCCCATGTGATCAGAACATTTTGAAGTCCGCTTCTTCTGGCGCCAACTCAATTATACCGTGACATAATTATAAACCCCTGTCCAGACTCCACTCCGTTAAGCTTTTAGCTTTCGTTCATGCCACATGTAAAGACTTGAAAAAGGATGAATGAACCTCTGTGGCGTAAGATGGTTGTAAGATGGACGTCACCAGATCGTTATTAGTAGGAAAGGAATGGGAACGTTTCTTGAGTTTCAGCCTTGCGATTGGCTGAACAGTGTTCTTCTAGACTCGCAAACCTTTACATAGATAGATAAGTTACACTTTGGTACACCGAAAACTTAACAAGCATACTAATAGATATATACACGAGTCCCTTGAAACATCATAATTCAGGAATGATACTGCTTGCAGTTACTGCACATTCCCTGAGGCTGAAACGGATTCTGACGGAACTGTCCACACCCCATGGCAGTTGGAATGGCAGAAGACGACAGCTCGGCCGCACTTTCAAACGGCGAAACATCGTACGATCCAGTGGCCGACATGGATTCATCTGATGAAGCCAGTCGAAGGCGATTTATATCAGATGTAGAGATCCCATTTGTTGAATTGGGAATGGGGACAGGCCACGAGGTAGGCGTAGCAGCAGGTCCCAATCGCCGTCGAGGTATAGCCGGACTTGCACCTTGCGAGACACTACTTGCAGTACGCCGAGGCGGAGGCGGAGGTGGGACCCTCTTGGTCGGACTCCCACTAGGAGCATGAGCGTGAGCTGACGAAGAGGGGTCACTCGTCGCCCTACTAATGAGCGGTTGCTTCGGTGAGTCACCATCGTTCAGGTGTATCGTTCGCAATTTAGGAGTCGTCATATTCTTGTTCTTGCTAGATTGTTCCATCGGCAAGTCTAGATCATCCGAGAATCGTCGAGGCCGAGGGAAGAAGTGAGGGACGGTGGGTGAGCCTTCATCGTTGCTCGCTATGCTCCCAACATCATTGAAGGTTCCGTAGACAGGACTGCGGTTATGCGCCATTGGTTGATGATAGCCAAATTCTTCATCGGCGTCGCTGGTAAGATAACCCTCATTTTGGGCTTGGACTCGGAGTTCCGCAGATGGAGGAGGCGGAGAAAGTAGATTCTCATAATCACCACCATTTCTCTTGGGGATTCGAGCAGGAAAGACAGATTTTGGAGGAGATGCAGACACATGCGTCGTCGGGAACAATCCCCTCTTTCCGCCAATTTCACCCATCCACCAACCATCAACAACTTCGTTGAGGACTTTGATATCAGTCCCAGCTTTGAAACTGAGTTCATCCGCAGAACCATTGAAGTCATACAACGCGTATACAATCTTCGACTCTTGCAGCGACGGGGGTTTCAGAATTCGATGTGTAACATTCGGAGACAGTGTCGGGATGTTTTCCTTGGACTTCTTCCTGCGAGATAGCTTCCTGCTGAGGGAAAAGCTACCAGATCTCTTGATGGAAGGGGAAGATCCGATTTCACCATCCTGAGCGGTAGACGCGTCCGGCTCGTCATCGAGCGTCGCAAAGGAATCCTTGTCTTTGACTTTGCTTCCGCGCGTAGTCATCGACGAGGCCCAATCTGCGACAGTACTGAAGCGACGAGGCCGACCTGTTGTCTCCTTCTCCTCTTCATCATTCTGGCCCTCCTTGTCTCCGACACTCCGAGCAGTGGAATTCGTTCGTTTCCGAGACAAACGTGATGACGGTCGTGATGGAGGACGCGAAGGCGTTCGACTGCCAGCTGACAAAGATTTGCGATGCTTCATAAAGCGGAAACCCGATTTATTATCCTCATTGTCAGCTTCATCTTCTGACGAATCTCCCGTTGTTTGCCTTGCTCCCTGTGGGGTAGGGATCCGAATCGGGGTAGCCGCCACTGGGCGAGTCCGGCTCGAAATACTGTTCCTCTGCTTCGGCCTTCCAGTGCTGGTAGCTCTACAGTATGGGTACGGAGGTGATTAGCTTTAGCGTTTTCGGCTATAAAACGTGACCCATACTTATCCGGCCAGTCTTCTCGAACTTCTCTCAGAACATCCAGATATTGCTGAACGTAATTGATTTCCAAATCGAGAAAATGTGTGAGCTCATGCTGTTGGGATATTTCCTTCTCTTGGATCTCGTGCATATGTGCACGCATGTCTTCGGCCGTTTCATCGCTAGAGCGTTCCGTAGTGCCTTGATATGTACAAGAGCAGGTGATAATGCACTCACTATCTCTGCTGTGCTCTATCCATTTCATCTTCGGCTTCTTGTCTATCCTTGTCCTTCTTGGACGCACGCAACTTCTCAAACCGGGCACTTGCACTGTCCAAAGCAGATCTGCAGGGGATACGTTAAACGGACTGCATTCAAGCAACATGTCAGACGCACTTTCGACTCTCTAGCTTCTTCCGAAGCGCTTCGTATTCCCTAATCTCGCCCTTGAAGCTTTCGATGGCGGCCATGAATGCATCCTTGAATGTCAGACCATATGCTTCTTGCAAGGTAGCAACTTTACAGTGGGCACGACCGAATTTGACAAGAGATGATCCTACCACACCTTGATCAGTATCAGTATCGACTATCACGATCAAACGGCTCACCAAAGTCAGAATCCTGAGGGAACTCTTCCCCATGGGAAATCATGACGATGCCCAGCGCATCAATAGGGAGCAGTTTGTCGGAGTCGCCCAAGGCTTCACAGAAGACCTTCTTGGACAACGCATGTTCGTATGCCTCGGAAGCGATATACAACCTAGATGTCGCAAAAACAAGTGTTGTATGTTCGACTCGGAAAGGGGGTGGCAACCACAAAGCGAAAACGCATACCTATGAGCACCCTCTTTCCGCAACTCGATGTCTTTCTCTAGTTCCATAAACTCTTCAGCAATGGTAGGCTTATCCTTGGACGAAATGACCTCGCCAGCCCACTATTTGTACAGCCCAAAGTGGCGTGATTAGCTCTTCGACCTCACAAAGGAGTGACTGGGTAAAAAGCTAACCTGGCGTAACTTTCCTAGCTAAACCATTGTCAGTTTTTCTTGCAACCATGGGTGAAAATGAGGGCTATAACAATACCTGTTTGCTCGCCATTGGTCTGTATAGGAAGGGGTGGTGATAGCAGTCGCAAGTTAAATGACCCCATGCAGGCCACTTATTGTAGGGCGGCTGATGCCGAGTTTGATCATTCCATGCTAAATTTAGGCTGCACGTCCCATTGACCCCGAAATTACGTCCATTCAAGGCCACCTCGGGGCAAGCACTAGAGATATGAACCTGTTATAACCTGTAAATTCAGCTACAAGGCAAAAATGAAGATTCAAGTACTTCAGCAGGACGTTGCCTCCTTAGAGACACCAGAATATGCTGAATGAACATCTACACACAAGTGCGCGCAGCAAATACAGCCTCTTCGGATGACGACAGGTACTTCCGGCAATTACATAAAAAAGACAGAATAAAACCAGGAACTCTAGACTAGCCGTGACGACAAAGCGATGACTACGGCTGAGGTCTGAGTAAGAGACTGAGTGAAACATGGAGGTTCGAGGCTCCAACATAATACTGGTAAGGTCATGCCAGACACCCCACGCAGCGAATCAACGTCATTTCCGAAAGGATTAGAACGACAAACAGTGCACATGTACAAAGTACAGTTGACTGACGACAAACTACTAATAGAGATTACATAAATGTACAGAATAAGACATACAGCACGGCTGATAACAAACCACCTAAGGCTTGTTCGCAAGAGCTTTACCGTAGTGAATAGAAACAGCCTGTTGAAGGGAAAAGGTCAACAGTCAATCCTGAAGAGAATAAAGACAGCTCATACCTCCTCGACCCAAGGCAGCTGGAAGAATTCACTCCTCCTGAGTTCCTCCTGTCGAACAGTCATACCCTCAGTGGGCCCACTTCCAAGTATACATTCAAGATCTTGTGACTGAGACTCAAGCCAAGTATGAATGAACTTGGCCGGATCGTTTGCAAAGGACTGCAAGAAAGTCTTCTTAACATGGGAGTTATGGAGCGACTGTGCCAGCAGAGCAATCTAACTCCAAGTCAGAACGAATGTTTGACGACTGCCAAAGGAATGATATAACGTACCTCTTCATCTAGCTTCGCCAACGCCGCTGCGCTTTCTTTGCTGCTTTGAAGCATAGTCGTCATCCTGGTTTTGATCATGCCGTCTTCCATCTTCACCTCCACGTCCCAGGCCTGGGGGCGCTCCGGAGGAGGCCCAGACGGGTTAAGGGTGTACCACAGCACCACTGGGTCAGGAGCAGTCATATATCGATTGATAAGTTCTGGCAATTTCGAAAAGACAACCGCTTCAGCTCCACCAAACAGCTACCACCGCCACAGGTCAGAACGAATTTCAGAGTAGTAAGTTATCAGAACTCATACTGGCCGCAACTTGTCATCTGCACGAATGACCCTCCTGTCCGCTTTGTCCTGCAAACCCTGGATTTTGATGTAATTCCAAAGTGCTTGCATGATGCCGATACGAGATTCTTCCTTGATTCCCAACACGTTAGCCAATTCGGGTGCCAGCTTGTATTGTTCTGGGGAATGGTCGAGATACATGAGCACGCGAATTTTGGTCGGCGCATCGCCCGTTCTTCTAACCGTAAAACCGTCGAGGATTGGGTTGCCGGGTCCTTGAATTCGAGGCCACTACATTTAATTCAAAAGTTCAACCAACGGCTTCCTGGACGAAAAGGACGGAACTCACCTCGACTATGTTTCCTTCGGGATACAGGGCGGCATCTCGATCGAGTTCGATGACCATCCGTTTAATGAATGTCGAGAACTTGCGCGTGGGCACGCGGTCTCGATGTCGTTGGTTCGGAATCTAGCAAGCAAGCACGTAAGGATCAATTGGATGCTCGGGGTGGAACCAATAGACAATGAATATACCTCCAATAATCGCCCTTCTATCCGGAAAGACCACGCCGGGATGCCTTCTCCAGTTTCAAAGTTCGGGATTTGCTCCCCATTCGCCTGCCACAGCTGCCCAGAAGTCGTATGGCTCATGAATATTCGCAGCGTTCGCGTCGTCTTAAGGACGGGAGGCTCATTTCAGCCACCAAAGCGTGACAACAGAACAGGGATAAAGGCGTACTGTAGGGTTCCTCGACACCGCATCCTGCACTTCAAACCGCTTTCTCGTCATCGTCCAATCAAGCCTCCGCTCAGTCTCGAGAAGGTCTTGGTACATCTTCGAGTCCTGGGCGAACTCTGGATTCTGGAGAATGGCATTTGGAATAGATTTGTCGGTAAGCTTGCGCTTTCTATACATTTAACTGTTAGTTACTTGATGCAATACAATGAAACTGAAGACCTACTTCAAGTTTGGAACTTTTGACCCGTCCATGCTGTTGCCTTGATTGAGGCCAGAGAGACCGTACGGCGTAGACGCGCCGTTGATGTTTGCAGCGTATGAGCGTTCGTGGGAAAATAAGGCCATAAAAAGGCTCTGCGGTTCGATGAACCGATCCATAACGCATCGGACTTGTCTCCCACAACTTCAAAACTTCTCCTATCACCGTTCTTTGAACTATGGATCTTGCGCGAAAAACTATCTACTTCAGCTTCAATTAGTTCGTTTCTGACGCTTCTTGGACTAGGGCTTAGCAATCTCATGTTTCAGAATACTCACAACGACCGGTTAAATGTCTGTTCCTCTGGGTTCTCCTTCTCTTCGTGTTACGGTTGCAACACCTGATCATGGCTCCTCCTACGGTTCTTCTCTTTCTATCTACACCCGGCTTCGTTCTTATATTTCCTGGGATTGGAAAAGATGCTGTTGAAGCGTCTATTACATTTTCGCGGCTCGAACCACCTGGAACTAGGAAATCATTAATTTCTTCTGGGGTTCCTGTAACTATATACTAGCTTTACGGTGGTTCTCCCTCGCTGACATCGAAAATTGAAACTACACTATCACTCGACCGAGGAACGTAAACCGCTTTGGTCTCGACCCACCTTCCTAGTTCCCAATCTTCCGAAGAACTCAAGAACCCCTCTTACACCCATTCCACGCACCCGCGGTACGTATTCTCGGAGGAATCCATTTTTAAACACAAATATTCTGGTTGGCGTTTAAAAAGGCCAACGATATTCCTACTAATACACCATCACATCGTTTACCAACCAACCGAACGAGGTTCGTTTCCACCAATCGCCACTCCTCTACACGTTCTCACTAATTCCAAAAAAGCTCTTAAACAACGATGATCGGCTCCCTTGTTTCGCACCTCATGCTTGGCTTAGCGCTCCTCGCACCCGTCGTCCGCGCCCAGTGCGACCTCTCGCTCCTCAAGTCCGTGACATCCCGCTACGTCGCCGCGCAATCCACAGGCAAATTCCGCTCCTTACACCTCTCCCGCACCAGCGTATACACGGAGAATTTCCAACCGGTCGACATCTCCTCCGGCATCCTCTCCCAGCCGCTCAAAATCGACCACAACCGGAGCATCCATGACACCTCCGCCTGTGCAACCTACACCGAACTCATCGTCACCGACCCGACGCACCCCTACGTCATTGGCACCCAAATCCGCCTTCCCACGCGCGGCAACACCAGGAAGATCCTGCAGATCAACTCCATTGTGACAGACGCGGGCGACTGGCTGTTCAACGCGACAAACACGCTGTACTGGTCCACAACCGAGAGCTGGAGTCTTATCCCGGCCGCGAAAAGGGACACACGCGAGACGCTGAAGAACGCAGCGGACGCGTATCTCAACAAGTTCAACAACAACAGCATCGTCGTGCCCTTTGGCATCCCCTGTGCGCGTCTCGAGGGCGGCGCGTACACCGGCAGCGGGCTCCCCACGGACAACTGCGACATCGGCTTCCCAACTGGAATCCCCATGCTGAACCGGCGCTATGTTATTGATCCCAGGTACGGGTCGGTGGAGGTCTTCTTCAACTTTGGGGGACCGACGCATAGCCCTGATAGTCACCAGTTCAGGCTTGAGGGAGGGAAGATTCGGTTTGTGCATACTATGACGGCTCTTAAATGCCAGGCCATTCCGGAAGATCCGTGCAATGCTTGGTAAATCTCTTTCCATTAAGCTGGGCACCGGAGAAACGAAGGATACCATTGCGGTACCCAAATATAGCTATGTACGTCGTGAATAGCTTGAACACCTGTTTTAAACTACAGTGGCTCTTGAGGCTTGAAGATTCATTATTCTGTCAGTAAGAGCCCTATGTCAGGTCAAAGTTTATGCACAGTGTACTCTCTATGGCGAACCCTTGGTCCCGTCGACTGTGCGTGTTCTGTCAAGGACACGCCCCTACTATTTTCCTCTACTCAACACTCAACACGATGATACTACATTCATCCTTATGGCTACTGTAGCCACCTCAACACCGTGACCGCCGGTTGAAAATGGCTAAACGATTAAGCCAACGGCCCCCGATCATTCGCAACTCGCAACGAAGTCATGGGCGCTTACAAGCGCTTACGAGTGATGACAAAATACATTCTCCCTCCCCCAAGAGTCATAGTCACGTCGGTGCAGATAAATGAGGCTGAAACTGGCTTGAACTAGCAACTTGCTCACAAATGCCCATGGAGCTTCGGTAACTGTATACTAGCTCTCCCGTGGTTCTCCTTCTTTGACACCGACCACTGAAGCTATAACATTACTCGACCGAGGAACGTAAACCGCTTTGGTCACGACCCATCTTCCTAGTTCCCAATCTTCCGAAGAACTCAAGAACCTCTCTTACACCCACTCCACAGACTCGTGGCACGTATTCTCGGAAGAATCCACCTTTGAACAGAAGTATTCTGGTTGGCATTTAAAGAGACCAACGATATTCCTACTGGGTACACCATCGCATCGTTTAACCGAAGGAGGCTCTTTTGCACCAATCACCACTCTCTCCTATACACCTTCTCACTGATTCCCTCCCAACAACGTTAACCAGCTCTTGAACGACGATGATTGGTTCCCTTGTTTCGCACCTCCGAGTCGCACTTAGCTTGGCGCTCCTCGCAGCCACCGTCCGAGCCCACTGCGACCTCTCCCTGCTCCAATCCGTAACATCCAGCTACGTCGCCGCGCAATCCACGGGCCAATTCAGCTCCTTAAACATCTCGAGCACCGGCGTATACACGGAGAATTTCCAACCGGTCGACATCTCCTCCGGCATCCTCTCCCAGGCGCTAAAAATCGACCACAACCGGAGCATCCACGACACCTCCGCCTGTGCGGCCTACACCGAGATCATCGTCACCGACGCGGAGCACCCTTACGTCATCGGCACGCAGATCCGCCTGCCCGCTCACGGTGGCACCGGCGAGATCCTGCAGCTCAACTCCATTGTGACAGACGCAGGCGACTGGCTGTTCAACGCGACAAACACGTTGTACTGGTCCACAAACGAGAACTGGAGTCTTATCCCGGCCGAAAAACAGGACACGCGGGACACTCTCAAGAACGCGGCCGACGCGTACCTCAACAGGTTCAGCAACACCAGTGTCGTCGTGCCCTTTGGCATCCCCTGCGCGCGCCTCGAGGGTGGGGCATACACCGGCCGTGGGCTCCCCACGGACGACTGCGACATAGGCTTCCCGCCTGGAATCCCCATGCTGAACCGGCGCTATATTATTGATCCGAGCTATGGGTCGGTGGAGGTCTTCTTCAACTTTGGGGGACCGACACATAGTCCGGATAGTCACCAGTTCAGGCTTGAGGGAGGGAAGATTCGGTTTGTGCATACCATGACGGCTCTCAAGTGTCAGGCTCTGCCGGAAGATCCGTGCAATGCTTGGTAAATCTCTTTCCACTAAGCTGGACACTGGGAAACGGAGGATATACGGATAGTATACCATTGCGGTGCCTAAATGTAGCCATATAAATCCCTACCGTGATCTGAATAACTTACACCTATTGTGAGACTATAGTTGAAAGATTATTGCCATTTGCAGAATGCCTTGCAAACCTGATGTGCACTGCTCGATTTATTCCTGTACCTATGTTTCTAGGTCTTAGGGGGATTCAGCCCGAATGACATCAAATCAAACGGGCAGATCCACCCTTGTCACATCGCCAATCTTCGGACATGATGGATCCGAGGTGGAACCGCCCGGAACAGCCCTAAATTCCCGTTGTGTTACATAGTCCACTCAGAATTGCTCGGTATCAGCACCATTGGGCCTTAGCAAAGAAGCTCCAGAAACTGCAGTAAATGAGACACCCCTGTTTCCGTAATACTGAGACAACTGGTAAACCCAAAACCCCAGCGAATTCGATCCGCGCGCCACTCAACGCTTCACTCGCAACCAGGAGCTCTACCTCCGCCCATGCTGTCTCCAAGTTCGAGGCATCTTCTTACTACTGGGGCATCTCTTATGACAACCCGCTTCTCCTCTACCGAACTGGGAGCGAAAAGTACCCTTTCGTTGAGCCCAAGGGCCCCGAAGCCTATCGCGCGACCAAGTAGGTTTCGGGGTGTTTATGGTACCCCACTCAATGCTGTCTGGAGT
The DNA here is from genome assembly GCA_900156845.1 of Coprinopsis strossmayeri. Lineage (NCBI taxonomy): Eukaryota > Fungi > Basidiomycota > Agaricomycetes > Agaricales > Psathyrellaceae > Coprinopsis > Coprinopsis strossmayeri. The sequence goes on from FTPT01000033.1 coordinate 257,963, forward strand.
ACTGTTGGTCCCCTTGTTCGCGACCTAATCAAAATCGAGAAGATTCGCTACACCCCCATTGATGTCGCTCGCTTCGTCACCCATGAAACCGACAAGGATGATGTTCTTGGTCCAGTTGTTATATGGGTAGGGGTTTATCCCGGCTCTACCACCGCCGATACCGCGCACGACATATCACAGAATATCCTTGGCCTTCTCGAGAACTATGAAATCGAAGGTGTTGAGGTTGAGTGGAGGGAGTCTATCTTTTGGTGAGGGTCGTGACAAGCAAGGCAATGTTAGCGACAGGGTTTTGGCTGTCACTTGCCACCATGTTCTTTTTGAGACGACCAAGACCCACAACATCAAGTATGAGCTCAAGGGAGCTGGAGCGCCTCCTAATTACGTCCAACTGCACGGTGTCTGTCGGTTCCAAAGATTCCTCGACAATATCAAGCTCAGAATCCTCCGTCATGGCATAACGGTTGATATCCACGAGGGGACAACTAGGGATATAGAGGCGAAGGAGAAGAATGAGGACCCGAAATGGCTGGGGAAGATTCGTCTGAAGTTAGCTGATGAGAAGGAGGCTATTGACGATCTCGAGAAGTTTTACACCAAGATTAAGAAGGATTGGGGTGACAGTGAGCATTGTGACATCGGCACTATCGATTACTCTCCTCCCTTCTCCTTTGATGAGAACTTTACCGAGGACTGGGGTGCATTCACGCTCCACGAGGATAGGTGGAAGGCAGTATTCAAGGGTAACGTTCTGGATTTGGGTACGTTCGGTATTGTCTTGCTTACATCTGTCTCGTTTGATGAGATCATTATAATTAGGAACCGAGGTCCCTCCCTTCAAACTTGCTCTTATGATGTACCCTCGCAGTGACGGTAGAAAGGCCTTCAAGTATCCCTGGGATCGCCAGCTTCGGATCGAGGGCATCGTTTAAAAGAGCTCTTGGTCAACCCCGACCTGCTCGATGATAACGACCTCCCCTGCTTCATTGTCCTCAAAGATGGTAACACCACCGGCCTCACCGTCGGACGCGCCACGGGCATGGAGTCGTTTGTTCGTAACGACGACACCAGGGAAGAGTCCACTGAGCTGGCCGTCTTCAATTACGACCACAACTCTCGCAAACTCTCGCGTGTTCTCAGCCAAGACTCTGGCTCCCTTATTGTTGACGGACTTGGGCGCATGGTTGGACTTCTGCACGCTGGGACTTCGCGGTGTCATATGTGACCCCTATGCATTTGCTCTGGCCCCGCATCAAGGCGAGGTACACGCATGCCGACTTCAACTTCGTCACCTGGTCCGCCGCGTAGAGGCAAGAACGACATCGTCGGCCTTCTGTTCTCCTATCTTCACCATCCTTCCTATCCTACAACTCATTTTTGTTTCTTGACGCTCCATTATCTATTGGTTGGCTATTGGGGTCGACAGGCGCTTGGATTGTTGGACGGCTGTAAAGGTTCCTCTCTTTTTTCCATCTTGACGTTTTGTACTTATAATATAATCTGTAACCTCTTCCTTTCAATTATCACCCTCTCTCTTTGCTTTTCCGTGGCCTGGTTGATATTCGCATCAGAGAATGGCAAGTCGGATAATGTTGGGCAACTGTTCCCTGGAATTCTAGATACAGGTATTATTTCAGCACCTTACTCTAAATGTCAACTCTCGTAGTCTACGCTCTTTCCTATAGGTGCTTTGCTGCTCGTGTCTGGCAATCCATGGGCTTCACTCGTTATACTGAAGGATGGACCATTCACACTGTAACCAATGAGCATTCAGCCTTTGCCATCCACCCACACTCTATCACGGACATGGGAGAAGGGCAATATGTACATTCCAAATCGCGAACTATTGCATTCATGCCACATTTAGCAGGATCTACTGACCTGCTGCACTTGCCCACAAATTGATGTTCCTGCATTAACTCCAACTAAGGTTGGAGGGAACTGCATGGCAGAAATTCCCGCGCACGAGGAATTGATCACCACTGCCAAAATGCGGCATTCGGGCGCTCATGAGGCATTCAAAAGCCAGTTTTGACTGTTGTAAGATAAAGCATACACGAGTTAGGGTACCAGGAGAATGATATAGCCAAATTTATGTTCTGGTACCAGGAACTGCATGACATCAAGTCTTCTATGGTGTTTGGTTCAGTGGAAGAGATATGACGGTACCCGCAACGCTAGATATAGTTTGAACTCAGAGCATCATCAGAGACCTTAGAATGATTTCGAAACGGGGGCTTAAATGGCACCCAAGTCATTATCAAAGCATCAGTGTATTTTACTGTTTTTTATGTGAGGTGGACTCGTCGTGTTCGGCGGGCCCGGGAAGCTTCCATCAGCTCTTTGTCATAGTTCTCAGAATGCACGCATTTATACATTCCACAGAAATCGACCATGAATTGTTTGAGAAACGAGCACCGTACAAGGGGGTAGTAGCATTCTGCCAGTAAAAACCGCGGGTCGGGTCAAAGTGCATACACTCTGTGGACCCTTCTTCAAGTTCGTCCCACTGACTATGTACACTCTAGCCACAGACTAATGATATTGACGTGAAGGACACTCCCCTACTCAACATGATGATCCTACACCCATATTTACTGCAGCTACCTTACAATTACTATACCGCCAGTTGAAATTGAAAATGGCTGAAGGATGACGGTCCCTCGATCACCAACATGTCATGGGCGCTTACGAGCGCTTACGAGTGATGCGATCTTGGTTACATGATACATCCTCCCTCCCTGGGAGTCATAGTCACCGTCGCTGCAGATAAATGAGGCGAGATGAAACGAGGGTGGGTTTCTACTGCGGCAACTCCGTGTCGTCCGGGCAACAATTTGCAACACCTGCATAGCATGACTCCGGCGCTTCTCGTCATCGGGAGGAAGTACGAACTCCCTGCATCTCGACGCACGGACCCCCGAGGAGTGCGGTGCAATCTGGCTTATAGCACGACATTTATCTTTCTCCACCGATGACGATCCACCTTTTTTTTTTTTTAAGAATGTTTCACTTGGCGAACTGCGAACCATGCAAGGCTCCACCAATTTTCCAAATTTCCATTAATAAATTTCCACTTTGAATGACAGCAGGCTTACTCGGAAATTTTCATACAGCCTCACGATTCACGCTGCTGCTACGTGGCACAACCGAACAGGGCAATTCGAAAGAATGTAAAAAAACACACACGACATTATGGAGGGTAAGGTAAAGAATGCAACAATAAAGGAAACGATGTTCTCTGCGTCTTGCGTAGTGGGGTCTACTTTACTAAGTACTCGGTGCCATGGTCAAGAGCAAACAGACGACCTAAAAGAAAGAAAGTTGTCCTAGTGGGTTGAAGCGAGTATATATATAAATGAAGCGAGAATGTGTTTCGGGTCATGTTGAGAAAGTGTTCAGGTTATACGTGAAAACGTAAATTAGGAGAAATCGTCCTGAATAACAACAACTTTTCCAAGGAGAGGCCCAACGGTAGTTCGGGTTGGTTGTTTCAGGGATCTTGGTTCACATTTAAACCAAGGCAGCGACGAGGCCAGCAGCGACGCCGACGATGACGCCGTTGGCGCTAGTGAGGTAAGCAGCACCCGTCTCGTCGGGCTGGTCGCCGGACTGGGTCGCAGTGGCAGAGTTGACTCGTGAGCTGAGGGAAAAGATTTGCGAGCTGAGGACCGACGAGAGTGAGGAGGCCTGGGAGGCGGCTGAGGAGGAGATCTGGGAGAGGGAGGAGGAGGCAATGGACTCCGAAATGTCTGAGGCGGATGCGGTCAATGAGGAGAGGATGCTGTAGCGCAATGGTCATTAGCACCTTGCTCATTGTCTACGACGACGACGATGACGACGACTTACCTCGAGGCACCAGAAACTCCACTGCTGATTTCGGACTGGGCAGCAGCACCAGCGACGAGGAGAGCAGCAACGGCGGCGAAGAACTTCATTGTAGGGTTATTGGAAGGGAGGTTTTTTTGGTTGGATTTGAGAGAGGGGGATATAAAACGATTTGGTTTGGAGAAAGAAAGGAAATGGAGGCTGGTGCAGGATTAAATAGGGCCAGAAAGGAGAACCAAGCCAAGAATGACATCCAGAATTGACGTCATAATTTGGCGCCTTCCCGGGCACCCCAAAAATAGCACCCGCATCGCCTTCATGTTAACCATAAGTAGAGGCCGGAATACAGTGCTGGAGCTCCAATGCTGCGGAAACCAAGAGAAAAATTTCCAATAACCCTACGGGCTCAAAACAAGTCCAGATCCTTGCTGCGCTGTGGGCAGTACATTAATTTACAAAGTTTCACAAATTTCGAGGAGTGATTACATATTCAGCCAAGAATTTCCCGGATGATGATGACACAACTCGAACTTTCTCTGAGTCTATAGATCTCCAGGCATGCATACGCCATTCATGACGCGTGACGTTGGATGACCGGTTATCTTCCTCGAGGGAACGCCCTTTGAGGGGTGCTTCGGCGGCTGAGCGAACAGCGCGCCTGGCAAGAATCAGGGGAGATCTGGCATAACTGATTTTAGAATGCACCCTGTTTCTGTTTGTGGAGTTCTAGGTGCTTCGCGACAGATGGCTCGCATCAAAAAACAACGGACGTTCAATTGCGCGTATCGAGCTAACCCAAGTAGACCAAAAGTGCATATGTATTTGTGGAGTAGATGTCGTTTACACTCGTACCATCTGGTGTGGTGCGTAGCATTACACCAACCTTCTACCTGATCTCGTTTGGTTATTGGCTGTTCTGAGCCTGAGCGTGGCGTTTCTTGTACTCCGCCGGACTTTCTCCCAACACGCTCTCTGGTAACGCCCATTGACCGACACGTCGTTTCCTGGAAATTTAATATAACGTCATGAGCCTCGTGTTCAAAGCATTACGAGACAATACTTCATACCTCGCGCGTTCTTCTAGAGCAAGGAAGCCTTCCTTTCCTGAATCCCCGTACTCTGCTCCAGCCTGTTCATACACGCGCGCATGGCCCGTCTCGAGTGCTTTCTTGGAGACATTTGGGCCCTTGTAGAGCCAGCCAGGTACGAAGAGGTAGGGCCGACGCACGTGTGCGATCTGCGTAAAAGTAACTTCTTATTCATCGTTGTTCATCGTGAATTGGGAGGGGGGAAACTCACGATTCTTGAATACTGGTCCTTCCGAACGAGCTGACAGTAAACCCGCCGGCCCTGGAGGTAGCTCCGTAGCCATTCTAGGGACTCTTTTGCGAATGGCTGTCCTGGTTTGCCAAAATGGGAGCCCTGTGAAAATGGGAATCAGGCCTGGGCGTGTCGATGAAAGGGAGCTGAGTGAACGTTGAAAATATCCTACTTACCTCTGGGGCATCGATAGCGGCGAGCCGAATATGTAGAGTCTCGTCTTTCAAATCTGTAAGTATATCCTCAGTTCTCGGTTGATATGCAATACAGTAAAGGTCTTGGTTATACCTTTCGCTTTACCCGGGACAGAACGTATCCACCTATACCCTCCAAACCTCGGTGTATGATACAGACGGAAGTTATCTCCATCGCCTACACTGACAACATCATTTCGCGTTAGCAAGGACTCGGACAGCCGCGAAAAACGGGAAATTTGGAGTTGGGGGTGATATGTTGGCGGCACGACAGGGACACTTGCCTTGTTACGACGCCCTTCACCCACTTTCCGCCTAACCACTCTGGGGTGACCCAATCTGCATTCCGAAGGCGCCTCCCGTACCTCCCGTACGCGAACCCGAGGGTCATGGCGCCTACACAACCTATGGCAGTGAAGCCCACGGCTATGGCCGTCGGCGACGTCGACCAAGACGAGAGATACGCATCGGTGCGGGCGAGGAAGATGTCTACGCTAGGTGATAGACCGGCTAGCTCGCGTTGATCATTGCTATTGCCGTTGTTATTCGTACTCTTCGATGAGGTAGTGCTATTAGGTGATGATGATGATGGAGAGGAAGAGGAGAAAGGCCACCAAGAACTAGATAAAGTCGATGAGTCCTGGACAGGTTTAGTTTGGTAGGTCGTAGCAGGAGTCGTGGGGAGTCCAGGTCGTTGAGGAGGTTGTTCAACGGGTTTGGGAGGAGGTGGCTGTGAATCCGAACTTGAGCTTGAGCTTGAGCTCCCTGGCCAAAACGATACCATTGCAACCAGTAGACTAGTGTTACGCGGGTGTCAAAGGGAACATGAATCAGAACACAGCTGTCTCCGTCGTCCTCGTGCCAGTCGACTAGTATGTATGCCAATAAGACACGCGGCGTCAGGCCAGACGTCAGAGCAGCACAACAGGGGGTCACCGCGATCAGATCTGGTCTGCAGTATTCCCATGGGTTATCAGATATGAATCACCCGTATGCATCAAAGTTCATCCGCATCGTCTTAGCGTCTATACAAAACGACAACGACGGACGATGTCGATAAACGAAACCGAGCTCGAAATAGAAGAACTGAATCTGAACGATGCAGTTGTTGAAGATGTTCCGAGAGAGCTGCTTGTACTCTACGCTACAGAAACAGGAACATCACAAGACTGCGCAGACTACATTGCTCGACAATGCCGCCGCATCGCGTTCCGGTGTCGGGTGGTGAGCATGGATGTTTATTCTTTGGTGCGTTCTTTCCATCGTATATACAACATTTTATCTCTAAAACGTGAATGAATATTGGGTATACATACGCTCGACACTCGACACAGCCAGACCTGATCTCCGAAACCCTCGTCATCTTCGTCGTCTCAACTACGGGTTCAGGCGTCGAACCACGGGCAATGACAGCGCTCTGGAACATGCTCCTGCGCTCCGAGCTGCCGAATGACCTCTTCGAAGGCCTGCCTTTTGCTGTATTCGGACTTGGCGACACGGCGTATGAGAAATTTTGCTGGGCCGCGAAGAAGCTGTCGAGGAGGATGAAGACGCTTGGTGCGACGGAGGTTTGTGAGAGAGGGGAGGGTGATGAGCAGGATACGCTCGGGTGAGTGGTTTCGAGGGTTGAGGGAGAGGTTGAGGTTGTTGGAGAAATTTGATGGTTGCTGACGACGATGAACTAGAATAGATGGAGCTTTGGTTCCTTGGACAGAACGTCTCTTGGATACACTCTCACAATTGGCCCCTCTTCCTTCTCAACAACAACAACAACAACAATTCGACTCAACGCCGCAAATACCCCCATCTAGGGTTGCCCTCGTAGAAACGACACAAGACCAGCTGCAAAACACGATAGATCCGCTTGAGAGGGACGAACGATACCACGAAGGGGTCGTGAAAACCAACAAGCGAATAACGGCGGAAGATTGGTACCAAGATGTCCGGCATTTTGAATTTGAATTCTCGGATGATGTTAGGTTAGTCTGTCCCATTCCATTCCACTTCATTTGACTGATCACTTGCTTATGTGCTCTTTTCTTACGCTATTTTTATGATGTTATGTTGTATGCAGATACGATCCAGGAGATGTGGCTGTCATCCACCCACTCGCATCGGCTCCGGATGTCGCTTCCTTTTTGGAAACAATGGGCTGGACTCGAGATGCAGATAAACCCATCACGATCGTGCATAAGATGTCAGGTGAATTTGATAATCCATTGTTTAGGTTGGAATTGCTTGACGAAAATTGCGTTGCATTGTACAGATCAGTCTTTGCCTGACCATCTACCTGAATATACGACGCTCCGAACGATCTTTACGAGGTATCTAGATTTCAACGCTGTCCCGCGCCGTTCGTTCTTTCAGTTCCTCCGGTACTTTACGGCGGATGAATTGGAGAGGGAAAAGTTGGACGAGTTTCTCTCGGCTGAAGGTGCTGTACGTATCCCCATCCCGTCTCTCTGTGTTAAAGTGTGTGATGGCTGATACCACGACGGAAAAGGAGGAGCTATACGAATATTGTCATAAAGTCCGAAGAACGATCCATGAAGTGTTGGCTGAATTCAGACATGTCAAGATACCTAGAGATTATATCTTTGATGTCTTTCCTCCGTTGAGGCCGAGGCATTTCTCGATTGCGAGTTCGGTTTCTGTACGTCCCTTTCCTTTCCTCTCTCAATTAACATCTGATCTTACTCCTCGATAATTGTCAATATCCAGACACACCCGCACGAAATCCACCTGTGCATCGCGATCGTGAAATACCGCACGACGCTTAAAATTCCGAGACGGGGCGTGTGCACGTCCTACCTCGCCTCGTTACACGCAGGCGACACGCTGCGCATTGGCTTGCTCAAAGGCCTTATCAAGCTACCCCAGGACGACAGGACGCCCGTGTTGTGTGTAGGCCCTGGGACGGGTATTGCACCGATGCGTGCGCTCATTGAGGAACGCGTCCGGCGGCGTGGGGCTAACAAAACCGAAAATGTGTTGTACTTTGGGTGTAGGAGAAAAGCCAAAGATGAGCATTATGGGGAAGAGTGGGAAGAGTATGTGAGGAGTGGAAGTTTGGTGTATAGGACAGCGTTTTCGAGGGAGGGTGTGGGGAGGGTGTATGTCCAAGATCGGATATTGGAGGATGCGGAGATGGTGTGGAGGGTGGTTGGGGAGGAGGGTGGGTGGGTTTATATCTCTGGGTGTGTATCAGTTTTTTTGTTTTGTTTATAGCAGACCTGATTCCGTGCAGGTCCTCGAATAAGATGCCGATGGGTGTTAAAGCAGCGGTTGGGTATGCTGTTGAAAGGTATGGAGGACGGTCGGTGGAGGAGGCGAAGGAGTATGTGGAGGATATGGTTAAAGAGGGGAGGTTGATTGAGGAGTGTTGGAGTTAGTTTTGACACGATTGCGGGGCCGGGGAATGGGATCAGTGGGTTATAGTTGTCGTTAATATCATCGTCTTGTTATGTTCGACAATTGTGTTATTCCTCGAATTGCTATAGCAACAATCCCAAGGCATCGGTAAAGCCCCTTGATCAAATTCCCACGGGCAAATGCTTTGTTGAACAATCCCCGCCTCGTCCCTACGTGTGATCGCTGCCTCCACCATGCCTCAGCCTGCAAACCTGCTCGATCCACACTCTTCGACGCCATACCGCCCAGCATCCGTGGCTGTCCATTCTCCAACGCCCTCCGCCTCTAGGCGCCAGCAGCGCGCATCTCACAGCGTCGTATCCGAAAACAGCACAGGACGTTCTCGCAACGAATCTTCAGCTTACCCAGACGTCTATGCACACCCAGCGGCGGTAGCTTACGCAGCTGCTCACCCTCGTCGAACCATCCCCAAATTCGGCCCTTACTTGCTCCTCCAAACTCTCGGAGAAGGAGAATTCGGCAAGGTAAAACTAGGCCTCCACATCCAATGGGGAGAAGAGGTCGCCGTCAAGCTCATCCGACGTGGAAACGTAGACTCTACCGTTCGCATGTCCAAAGTCCATCGTGAAATAGAAGTCCTCAAGGTACCTTTTATATCTTTTCTTTGTAACAATCTCATGCTATTCTCAGAAACTTAAACATCCCAACATCGTTCGCCTCTACGATGTGATCGAGACCGACAAGTATATCGGCATCATCCTTGAATACGCTTCAGGTGGAGAACTCTTCGACCACATCCTCGCCCATCGCCATCTCCGTGAGCGGGATGCCGCCAAACTCTTTTCTCAACTCATCTCTGGCGTCTGGTACATCCACCAAAAGAAGATCGTCCACCGCGACCTCAAACTCGAGAATCTCCTCCTCGACCGTCACCGGAACGTCATCATCACAGATTTCGGTTTCGCAAACCATTTTGAACACAAGTCTGATGACTTGATGCAAACCTCTTGCGGAAGCCCCTGCTACGCTGCCCCAGAGCTTGTCATCAGTGAGGGCCTCTATGTTGGCAGCGCCGTCGATATCTGGAGCTGCGGCGTCATTCTCTATGCCATGTTGGCAGGCTATCTCCCCTTTGACGACGATCCTGCCAACCCAGACGGCGACAACATCAACTTGCTATACAGATACATCGTCAGCACACCCTTATCCTTCCCTGATTTCGTCTCTTCAGAAGCAAGAGACCTGCTCAGTCTAATGCTCGTCCCGGATCCCACCCGTCGAGCCAATCTCGACACCGTCATGCGCCACCCATGGCTGGCATCCTACCACAGCACCCCGCGAACGGATGGTGTTCCTTCCGCCTTTGGCAAGTCTGTGGAAGACCTCGAAGCGGCCGCAGTCCAACAACATCAGCAGAAGCGGCTCGCCTACCAGAAGCAGATGAAGGCCAATGCCGCACTTAACAACAACAACACCGCCGCCTCGCCTTCGTCTCGTAGTTACAGCCATCATCCCGAGCAGCCCCCTGCCAGTGCAGCACCGTCTTCGAGCCGCAGTCGGTCCGTCCAGCCCGAGTTCCTGTACGATTCATCTCTGGATCAGTCGACATCATCGCCTGTCCCCCAGACTGCTACGCCCAAACAGAATGGAAACGCGCCAAAGACGTTTGAGAGTCCTGCCGCGCTTGGATTAACGGAGGCTGATCCGTTCGCACCACCACCCAGTGCAAAGACGAACACCCCTGATGAACTTGCGCGACAGATGGCGCAGACAAGTTTGTCACCACACCCCCCAACGGAACAAAAAAATGCCAAAGGCCATCGGTCTAGCAGCAGCGGTGGTAGTGGAGGGCCTTATCGGCACACCATCCAGGTTGAGTATGATGAGCCCAAGGCTGGCAAGAGGAGGAGTGGAAGTCAAGGACCTTCATCGAGTGCGCAGGGTGGGCAGACGCCTACGAAAGAGCGGCGGCCTTCGCAGAGCAAGCCTCTGCCTCCCTCTCCTGCTGTGGCCCCTGTGCCAGTGTCGTCGTACAGGGGTCCTCCCACTCCATCCACCCCTCGAGGCCACTCGAACCACGCGACGTCCACAAAGGCGCCTGCGACACAGCAGTCGACGAACAGTAACGCTGTGGCGGAGATCCCGACTGTGAATGTGTCGTCGCCCCCGCAGACCCCTTCTTTTCAGCATCTAACCCACGCAAAGGATAAAGACAAGGACCAGAGCAGTCAAAACTCTGGTTCGTCCCGTCGTGGACACAAGAAGGGCAAGTCGAGCATTGACAAGTTGGGGATTAGCAAGATCTTTGGTGGCGGGTCGAACAATAGCAATGGGAACCCGGTATCACACCCACTTGCGTTGAATGGGAGCGAGGGGAGTGTTGTGCAGAGTCCGTTGGCTGCTGCGCGGGTCCCGTCGGATGGGCAGTCGAGTGTGTCGTCGGAGCTGAAGGAGTCTCCTGCGCCTGTGTCTGGTTCGAAGGAAGGGAAGAAGAGCAGGAGGAATACGTTGACGGTCATGGTGGAGCCGTTTATTGGGACGATTAGGAGAGGTACAAAGGGCCGTGCGCCGTCTACGCCCAGTGCTGCTAGCGCTACTGCTTCTGAGGCGGTCTACCCGCCGCCGCCTGTACCTTCTGTTCCATCTGTGCATCAACAGCAAGAGGCGGGTGAGACTCAGCATCACGACGCTTCGAACCCGGTTGACGACGGTTCTGGATTGTCGGCGTCGAGCAACAAGGCGCGCAAGGTGATGCAGTGGTTCCGGACCAAGTCCAAGGGTCGGGAGTCTGTTGGTGTTGGTGCTAATGGAGGAGGAGGCGGTGCTGATGGGGAGTACGAGGTTTTGGCTACGCCTACTAGCGAAGGTGGAAGGTATAGACCTGGGTATTCTGCATCGAGCAGCACGATCAACCAGCCGTCGACTGCTGGGTCTACTGTTGGCGGGTCGCCGCAGGTGGTTGTTACGCAGCCTGCGAGTCTGGTGAGTGCGATTGCGACACCAAAGGCGACAAAGATGTCTGCGCACCCGCCACGTTCGGCGAGTTCTGCGACGCCTAGCGAGTTTTCGACGCCTAGTCTTGTTTCGAGGTTTAGGAATTCTGTGACTGTTGGGAAGCGGGATCGGGATTCTTCTTCCAACCATAACGGTGGTAGTAACAGCGGCAACAGCAATAGCAACCACCCGCACGGCCAGCTTAGGATTCACCATGGCGCGTTTGATCAGACGACGATTACGACCAAGGCGCCGCCGGAGGTTATGGCGCATGTGAGGGTTGTGCTGGAAGGGATGGGTGTTGAGATTCAGTTGGAGAGTCAGTACAAGTATCGGTGTATTAGGGCGAAGAGGAGGAAGGGTGTTGGGGGTGGTGGTGGTGGTGGGGTTAATGGAGGTACGGGTGGAGTGAATGGAGGTGCGACGAGTTTGGCGGCTGTTCAGGTTACGGGAAGTGCTGCTTCGAATGGGGTGAGTTGTCTATATGTCTTTTTGGTTTTGTGAGGAAGTGCTAACGATGGATGGATAGGTCGATAAACGTGGGCTTCCTTTACCCTCCCCCTCTGCGTTCTCAGGTACAGGTGGGATGCTACGCGGCCTCTTGATGCGTCGACAATCATCCCAAGTCTCTTCATCCTCGCATCGGGAGCGCGACCCTTCTCTAGCGTTTGACGATGAGGGTGCTGTTGTTGTTGTGAATGATCCCTCTGAGACGGCGTATGGCGACCCTAGCGAAGATGCGGGAGATGAAGTGAGGTTTTCGGTTGAGCTGACGAGGGTTGATCGGTTGAATGATACGTATTCATTGGATATAAGGAGGTTGAAGGGGAATTTGAGGAGTTACAAGTGGCTTTATGATACGATTAGAGAGTGAGTGGTTTTCTCTTTTCTTTCCTCAGTATTCTTTGGTTTTCCTGTTCTTTTCTTTCCTGATCCTTCTTACTTGGATTGGATTGGACTGTGCTGACTCGTTGCTCTCTTTAGGCGCGCCGATTTGCAGAGTTAGATGCCACTGCGAGCGGTGGTGTGTTGAGGACGGGAGGTGAATGTGTTTTTTTACTACATCTCATGAGGAATTTGCACCTCGGTCGAGTTTTTTCCCCTTCTTTGTGCTTAGTGTTCTAATGACTACCTTTACGGTTTCTTTCTCTTTCCTCTGTCCTTTTCTTTGATATACTTCTTACTTTTTACTTCAGACTTTCATACCTTCAGACTTGATACTCCATACCCTAATCCTTTATTCCCCCGAGTTGTTTTGACGGTTGTTTTCAATGTTATGATAGCTTTCTATTCTTCATTTTCTATCCGACTACTATCTCTCTTTACAAGTTTTCATATTTTCCTGTTTCCTTCGTGGCTTCGTCCATCACTCCTCCCTAAAATCTTCAGATACTTCGTGTGTACCTACCCTTTTTTTTGTTACGTTTTACGTGTTTTTTTCAAGTTTTCTGATTGTTCTCGTTGTGTTATTATCTACACGAGTCTATTTTCTATTCCCCCCTTTTTTTATATCCGTTTCGAGCATTGGCATGTCTATCCCCCCTACCCCCTATTCCCATCCTTTTTTCATATCTTGTCGGTGAAGGTTGTTTGTCATGGCACGGAAAATTCCAATCCATAGCAGCTTTTAGCCAGGCTCGTGACTATGTACTAGGGTTTTTCACTCTAAATTTACGTCGTAGATGAGTTTTCCCCGCTTACTCCCCCTCCCTCCCACCTCGCTTCCAATGCACAGAAATGTATAGTAATATCTCCAATCCTATTTTTTTCTCCCCCTTTCTTTCTTCCTTGTTTGCGTTGTTGTGTGTGTGGCTAGTTCTTTTCTTTTTGAGATCGTGGCTTCTGCTTCGCGAGAGTCCGTAATCCGCGGTGGGTGGGTAAGGTACGTTTCTCTTCACATCGTACTATGTATATCACCCCGTGAGATGACAAGGGATCGAGTCAAGTTCTCCGGGAAGGGATCCAAGACTGTGACATACGCGTCCTCGGCTGCAAGAAAGGAAGGTCCCGTGCCGTCCGCCCTGTCTGAGAGTCATATTGCCATCGGTGGATTGATGATCGTGCACTGGTCAAGTCCCTCGTTGAACCCGCCATCTCCTTCTTTATCGGAAATTAGACGAGCCGTGTATATATACGACCCCGGTTTTGTTTATTGGGTGGTCTTTTGCTTCCCTTCTTCTCGCCCTTGTCTCTCTCACCGACGCCTCTTTGCTCGAGGTGCGTACCCGCGCGGAAGGTTTCAGATGCTTTGTACTCATTTCTTCCTCGAACACACCAGATATTCTACCATTCACAACAACAACAAAAATGGCAACGTTAACAGCCCCGACTTCTTTATCACGCAAAGCGAGCTCTCGGAGCTTCCAAACGATGGCCTTCAGCGCACCTGAAGCGGCATTGGGCATACACCGCGGTGCGATCGACACGACGACGGTGACGACGAAGCCGCCCCCGGTGGTCATGGCCGGCGCGCGCAAGCTCCTTCTCGAGCTCGGTCTGCAGGTCCAGGAGGAGAGCGCGTACAATTATCGTGTTGTACGCCCCGCGCGGAGTCTCGCCACAGACTCTGCCCCTTCGGTATGTACCCTATGTTTTGTGCATTGCATGCGACTCGATGTTGAATAATGGGGTCCATTTTTCGTTTTCTTTTTCGTTTTTGTACATTGTAGGGTTCTCAAGTTCTTCCTGAAAAGGGTCCAACAATCGTGTACGGACCGTTGACCGAAGACCCAGGTGACGAAGTCCGGCTCTCCGTCGAGCTTACGAGGCTCGAGGGCCTCAACGATACGTACAGCCTCGATATTCGACGGCTCCGAGGTAACCTGAGGAGCTATAAATTCCTCTACGAAACAATCAGAGAGTGAGTTCCTTTCGGATTGAGGTCCGGGATCAAAAATGTTAAAATCCTTATCATCTTCCCCCTTTTAGCAAAATGGCATTATCGCCTGGTCCCTGATCATGAGGGCTTGCAGCACGATTTGAAATGCGACCCCCCTTACGATGTGCTATGTACGTTCCACCACGACGAATGCATGAAGCGTTAGGCGTTACGATTTTTTCTTTTCAAGAGAAGGGCTTTTTAAATGTTCCATGGACCTTTTTTTGTCACTGTTATAAATTACCATACTCTGTAAAATATGTCTAGGGGTACATCGTCATCCAATGTACGAAATGTTTGAAATACGCGTGTATGTATGTAGTACTTTAGAAATTAGACACATTCGATCTATATATGTCGGGATGCCACAAGTCATCAAAATTCATTCCATCTCGTCTCTTAACACTCCAGGGATCCTTCAAAAGGCATAGCCGATTACCTGCGAAACCATCTCGCCTCCCTGAGACAGATCGGCCGAGTCTGCAGGGTTGACGTCCTTGAGAAGACCCTTCATCGCGGTCTGCATCGCGACTTGCATGGCAGACTGGCCCTCGTCCCCAACAGGTGTCGTCGCAGTCGACGAACCAGGCGTATCGTCGGGATTCGGGACGGAGAACGGTGAAAGTCGAGAGGAATTGTACGACTCGGCGCTGCTCGTCGGGCTGGGATCCTCAGTAGGCGTGGAATCCAGCCTCCACTCATCGAGACTCGAGGTCCCCTCATGCGCGTCCCTATACGCCAAGAGGGCCTGGAGCGATTTATCCGTCGCAAGCATGTCAATCTGGAGAGGTGGAGGGGCCCCTGGACGCTTGAACGAGTTCGAAGCCGAAAGAGACCCAGTGAACGTATCGGGGTTGTCGGATTCCGACTTGCTATCCGGGCCATGAAGACCAGACATGACGTGCGGGTTATCGCCCATGATCGAGAGGGAGCCGCTGCCAGATAAAGCCAAGAGGGTCGGATCGATGTCGTTTATGAAGTTGTCGCTCAGATGGGGTGACCCCATGCCGTGCAGGATCGGGGGTAACCCTGACTCCGAGATATCCAAAGCGCGCGACATGGGAGGCAAGATGAACTGTCCGGACTGGTGGTGGTGGTGGTGGATGGGAGGGGTATCGTCCATAGGAGTCCCATACATCAAATCCAGCTCTTCCTCCTCTTCCTTCACATTCGACTTGAAGTGGTCCGGAGTCCAGAGTCCGGCAATGTTAGGGATCCGAGGACGCATATTTTGAAGCGAGGGATCGATCTCGTCTTCTACAACACCATCCTCCCATTGTTTCTTGTACTCCATAAACTCAGCATGGGCGGTGCCAAAGTCGTCGTGACGATACTGCCACCCGTTGGGTAAGCCTCGGTACAGCGAGATTTCGCGAACCATAGGATGGACTGGGATCGGATACGTGTTCTCATTGCCAGATGAGCCAGTGGAACCGCTGCTAGGAGAACCACTCAAGAACGGAGCCAAGGGCGCCCTTCCCATCGACGACCATGAGAGTGGAGGAGAGGGAGCCTGATTGGTTGCATCCTGGAAGGCGACCTGAGTAGAAACCTTCGAGTATGCTGTATCCCCGACGATGTCATGAGGATGGCCATGTATAGAAGCTGAAACAGCCGCTTCCGCCTCCTGACTGATCAACCTCGCAGACATCCTGTCAGCCTCTGCCATAAGCTGAGGGATAGAAGAGTTGACGTCGACGTTCCCGCACTTCTTCATGATACAAGTAGGACAGGCCTTGATAAAGTTCGAGACAAGATCCTTTGGAACCCAGGTATAGTGTTTGCGGATGAGAGCACAGGTTTTATCGCGTCCTCCATGTCCAGTACTTCCGTGACAGTAGCAAAGTAGATCGTAAAGCTGTTCTTGGATTGCAACGAGGAGGTTATCATGAAGGAGGACTTCCTGAGGCTGAGCTTCTGTTCCTTCGGGAATCCCAAGAGTGATACGATATTCCTTGTTGACAGTAAACATCTTACGGGCCCAGAAGCGGAACTGTGCAGTTTCAATCTGAGATTCAGGATGGTGAAGGACGTCCCAGATCCTGTCAAACATATTTTGAGAGATAAGAGCCTTGGCTTGTCGACGAGGGGTTAAAGAATCAATGTAGTTGGTCTCGATTTGCTTGTATTGACTATAGGTAGGAAAGCCGGGGCGTTCGATTTGCTGCATGACAAAGTTATCCGGCAGAGGAGTAGAAACAACATTGTGGGTCGAAAATTTTTGGGACAGGGATGGGAGCGGGGCAGGCATTACGTTGCGAACGTATGGTTTCGAAGCTGACAGTTGGGAGCGTTGCAGACTGCGTTCTGGAGACATGCTGCTAGGAGAAACTTGCGGTCGGTTGCAGTAGAGATGTGCTGAGAAATGTGGCGGGATTTGTCAGGGCCTAAGGACAGCTTCAAATAAACTGGGAACAGGAGAACTTTGTGATGGGTCCCTGCAATCGCCAGACTGAGCGGGGGGACTGGGAGGAGATTCAGAATGAGGCTGACCGGCAGAGACTTGAACTTTATACGGGCGCATATACCCACGTGATGGTGTATAACAGAAAAATGTTAGCCCCAACCCACAAAGAGCAAGCCACACGAGCGTCTAAATCTGCAGTAGGACATCCAATATAATGGCTGCTATGAGATTACATTCAAAATGCACGTACTAGAAGTACAACAGTAACACTTGCCGACGCCGAAGTATTGTAGTGCTTCAGTTGGTTGGGCAGACTATTGCGAAGAACACACAGGAATAAATTACTGTCAAGAAACATACCGCAAAGGTTTAAGAAAGGTACGAAGAAGGCGAAAGCGATCGAATGCACGATAATTTACGCCGTTTCGGGTTCAACTTTCTTCTGGCTGGGTCTCGCCAAGGCTTTGTGAATGAATGGAAGAACACCGCCTCCAGCGATGGTTGCTCGCACGAGCATATCCAATTCTTCGTCTCCTCGGATTGCAAGTTGGAGGTGGCGAGGAGTAATACGCCTCACCCGAAGATCCTTCGCGGCGTTGCCTATTATAACGTTTAATTCATCAGTGATAAGGTAATCTGCAACACACGCACCAGCCAATTCGAGCACTTCAGCTGTGAGATATTCGAGGATGGCGGCACAATAAACTGCCGTGTGACCTCCAATACGCATGCCATTGACCGCGAATCGCTTCAGGTAACGGTGAACACGACCGACAGGGAACTAATTTAAGGTGACTGTGAGATACTTTGCACCTTGCCTTTCGATTTAACTTGACGCACCTGAAGCCCAGCTCGGATGCTCCGTCTTACTGGCGGAACTCTCTTACCATCCTGGGATGGAGGTGGTAGGTTATTGGCTCTCCCAGACTTGCCGCCTTTCTTTGAGGGGGCCATTGCTCCGGTAACTAATCTGCAAATACCCACACGAAATGTCAATACGACACAAGATACTCCGAGTTTTAGAGAATTACGAACCGAGAAAGGGCGTTTTCTGGAGGACTCGTCGTTTCAGATATAGAAACGGGGTCGAAATGCGGCAAGTCTCGTGTTTGAGGGCTGGGCAACGCGAGATGGTGGTGGTTCCAGAGAAAGACGGAGCTGTTGCCTCTTGTTTACGTTAATTCCCAAAACAATTGATCCAACGGTCCTCACACGTGATGTTAGCGCCGGCCCCTATGGCCATGACACGGTCAGAACGCGTCGCGTAGATCTACGTCGTATGGAGCTCTACACGGAGCCGAAATGCCCCTGTCTACGGGGGATGCAGAATGACGCGATGAGATCCATATGAGAAGTCGTGGCGGAGGTCAGTCTGTGGTCTGTGCAACATCCAATCCAAGGAAATGTTTTGGCTTGTCTGCTGCGATGACTCGGATGCACGTTGCCTTCAAGCCACCATGGCCAACATCATTCGCTCAGGGAACGAATGGACTGCAGGGAACGAATGGACTGACAACGAGTTGGAGGCGTACAGCATCAAAATCACCTTCCAGGATGCTCCAACATTCTTTGGCGAGACGCCCTTATCTACTCCCACCGCCAATCAAGAGGTTCTCACTGCCCTCACCGCCGACGACGCGGTCAACGACACCATCTACAACCTCCTCACTCAACTCGATCTCGCAATGATGCCCTCAGGACCCGAGGAATCCGCAGTTAATGATTTCGCTGTGGCACTTTTTCATTCCCTTGGTTATATCCATCGCCCTCGGGCAGTTCGAACGCGCAAAGAGTTGCGGTTCATCGTATGTGGGGAGCACAGGTATGCCAAACCTGGCATCTGCATTATCGATCGAAATGCAAACGATATTATCCTCCTAGTCCAGGAGGATAATGGCGACATAAACCCGCATGCTCAACTCATCGCGGAGGCCATAGCCGCCATCCAGAACACTAACGCTGGGAGGCAATCGGTGGGACCCGAGGCATGGGGTAGCAAGGTCAGTGCGCATTTTATACTGCGAATGCCATTCACTCACTCTTCGGTATAGGTCGTCCCGGGTATAATTATGGTTGGGACATCTCCGAGTTTCTTCAAGATTCCAGTCACCCAAGATTTGGCTCGATGTGTTGAACAAGGACAATACCCCCCTACTCCCACCATCATCACTGGACATGTCCCTGACATCCCCCCCCCCCCCCCCCCCCNNCCCCCCCCCCCAATCGCAGGTTCAGCGAAGGCATGAAACCTCTCGATAATCGACGTGCCATTCTCCAATGCTACGAGACTTTCAAGAAATTCGTTTTTTAATTAGCACTGCATGTGTAGCTTCGTCACTCTACTCCAGAATTATTTCCCTATTGTTGCGGTCTCAGAAGCGACGTTACCACCTCTGAGATCTGGTGTGCTCCATTGCAATGAGTGCACTGAAGTGGCTGGTGGATTGTGAGCTGCAATCACACGCTATATACAGCGAGGAGAAAGCATCGCGTATTGTGGTAGGTAGGGCACAGATGTTCTAGAGAGGATAGAGGCGGCTTGGAGGCTGATTTGTGGTACGAAGGTGATGGAGATCGGTTCGAGGAGCTCTCGGATGTCGATGAGGAGTACCTTTCTTGCCCTGAATCTTTGTAATTTGGATGCAAAATTACCGGTTGATCAGTCCTAGCTCACTTCGCTGCGGATATTACTGAACCTCGTTCGATGTCCTTCAGTCATCTGCCAGCTTTCATGCAGGTCCAGGAGTCCAGTTGTGCAAGCCAATGGAAGGCGGCGATGACGGCCCGCAGACACCGCTTGATCTTATCTGGCGGCAAAGGACCCGCTAGGGGTTGGAACTTGACCATCGTCACTTACCGCTATGTTCAAGAAACCGCTCAGCAACGTCAAGACTTTCGCCCCATTGCGGAGCTCAGACCGCCGGAAGCTCAAGCAAAAAGTCGTTTCTGCATTCAATATTACGCTAGAAGATGGCGATCTTCTTGTACCAGATGGCTTGGAATCTCTAAAGTTCAGCACTCACCTCGAAGAACCCGGTGTAAGCAAACCCTAAGAACAGTCTATATAAGCACTCTAACATTCACAGAACAGGTGGTATATCTTTCAAACGGAGGAGATCCTCTATGGTTTACCATTGGAAAGGGCTCGGGAGAATTAATTCCAACAACGTACACGATGTGGAAGAAGCCGAGTCTTCTACCTTTCCTTTCCACGCCTGAAGCCGTAATACCGATTCTCAGTGGAGGTGCCGACCTAATGATTCCTGGAGGTGCGGACTGTTCTTCTCGCATCGACCCAACACAATGTAACAACACCTAAGCCAGTCATCCACCACACTCCGTCTCTCGCTGCAGGCCAACTTGTCTGCATCCGGAAGTACTCTGGGAAAGATGTTGTTCCCCAACTCTCTGTTCCACTTGCAGTGGGAAGGATGGCCTTGCCTAGCGACCAAATCGAATCCGGGAGACAAGAAAAGGGAAAAGCAGTTCATGTCCTTCACGTCTGGAAGGATCATTTATGGGAAATGGGGTCCAAACCAGACATTCCTGAGGGTGAACCTATCCAAACTGACGGAGAGCAAACCGAATCCGAAGCAGTTCCCGAGAATGTGGCTCAGCAAGGCGTAACGGACGAAGTTCCCCCTCCTGAGTCTTCTTCTCAATCACACCTCGCCAGTGATCCTTCAGTGACGACGGAACAGGCTGCTTCTGCTTCCTATACACAGGCCGAAATTACAGAACTGTTACAGAAATCACTCATACAAGCTATCGCGGTATTGCTTCCATCTGCACCGTCTTCGGTCTTCCCTATTCCCGCGACGCAGTTCTATACGAATTACGTTCTTCCTTCTCGCCCTGCATTCCCAACCAACGTTTTAGCTCCATCGTCCAGCTCCTCGGGCGAAACAAGCGAGGCAGAAATAGATCTTCAGGAAATTAACATCAAAGCCTCAAGCCACAAATCATTAACGACGTTCCTCAAAGCCGCCGATAAGCAAGGCCTGATTACCACGAAATCTCCTCAGAAGCATTCGCAACAAACGGATTTGCTGGTTGTATCTGTTGCTTCCAAGCACCCTTTGGTCATGGCCCATAAGCCTTATGCATCGATGAAGGACATAGAGCAGAAAGCGGCAAAGAAGGCAGAGCGGGAGGAGAAAGCTAGAGAAGCTGAAGCTCGTCGCGACATCGAGATCAAGGAATTGTTGAAGCCCCATCTCCCAACCGTGGATTTGTTCAAGGAGATGGATGCTGAGTAAGTGCATGCATGTCTAAGAAGGAAGATAATCGCATTAATGTCGCGTTCGTTCTAGTCCAAAGCTTCTTTACACGCCAAATGAAGTTCGATCCATCGTCTTTAGCTACGTCTCCTCGAAGGACCTTGTCAACTCCAATGACAAAGCTTATATCAACCTGGACGATGCCCTCACCGCTTGTATTGCAGCGAAGTCCAGTGGCAAATCGAAAGGGAAGGGAGCCGACGCCGAAGCATCGACGCCAGAATTTATGAAACGTGATGAGCTGGTGAAGCAAGTGGTGTCGAAGATGCAAAGCTGGTATGAAGTTTGCGTTCCCGGGAAGGATCCAATCCAAAAGTAAGTGGGTTTGCCCTTCTTGGCAGGCTGACTCCTCGATCGATCTGATCCTTCGAATGTTACCACTACCGCAGGAAAGGAACATTGAAGTCTATTCAGGTCGTAATGAAAGTTCGACAGGGGCGCAAGGCTTCAACCTTAATTACAGGGTTCGAACCATTCTCGGTGGTGAGCGGTGAAGAGATGGCAGAAGACCTGCGAAAAATGTGTGCTGGTGCTACATCTGGTTGGCATTGTTCTGTTGCAACATTTCTTCCCTCATAAAGCTAATTGCTCTTACTCCTTTGTCAGTTTCTCCAGCGGTTGGAAAGCCTGCAGGATCGGGCCTTGAAGTATTGGTTCAAGGCAAGCAATCGGTGGCCGTCGTGGAGTATCTTACAGGAAAGGGGATACCCAAACGTTGGATTGAGGTTAGCGATTTGTCTGGAAAGAAGT
Organism: Coprinopsis strossmayeri; assembly: GCA_900156845.1. Taxonomy (NCBI): domain Eukaryota; kingdom Fungi; phylum Basidiomycota; class Agaricomycetes; order Agaricales; family Psathyrellaceae; genus Coprinopsis; species Coprinopsis strossmayeri. Next base: position 279,986 of record FTPT01000033.1, read on the forward strand.
AGAGTGCCTGTATGTAGCAGTAGGTAAGCAAATGTGAATCACCGACGGAACCTGGAACTTGAATTAGGAGTGTAAGTTACGTTATCTAATCTTATCTCCAACCAGAATATTTTCTGGGTCGGGAACCCCATCATGTAATGACCAATATACAATTTGTCCTCCACCACAATGCCCAAAGCAACATCTGAAAAGCTCTCGCGAGCGCACCAACCTGCAATAAAGAAAAAAGATAAGGATGCCACTGGATCGGCTACAAATCCACTCTTCAACACTCAGCGATTCGGTCAGCACATCCTGAAGAATGCACAAACGGCGCAGAAGTCTGTTCGTCTACCATTTCATCTTGCCTGGCACTAATGCTTACCTTAGGATTGTCGATGCGGTTAGCGCCATTCCCTTGCATTGATATGAAATTGGGTTGTTGAGCTCAGACACGACTTTTGCGTTTAGGCAAACCTAAAACCGACAGACAAGGTCCTGGAAGTTGGTCCTGGAACTGGAAACCTGACTGTCAAAATCCTCGAAAAAGCTAAACATGTGACGGCGGTGGAGATGGACCCTCGAATGGCTGCCGAAGTCTTGAAGAGGGTGCAGGGAACGTGAGTTGTCGATGTGCCCAACAACCCTGTGCTCCGATTTCCAATTCTTTCTATCTAGACCAGAACAACGGAAACTCGAGGTTATAATTGGCGATTTCGTCAAGGCTGATATTCCCTATTTCGAAGTCTGTATCTCCAATACGCCCTACCAAATTTCGTCGCCCCTCGTGTTCCGATTGTTGTCCCATCGACCCTTGTTCCGGGTTGCTATCCTCATGTTCCAGCGTGAATTCGCGCTACGCCTCGTAGCAAGGCCAGGAACCTCCCTATGGTCTAGGTTATCCGCCAACGTCCAGGTAAGGAATCCTATAATAACGTTAACAATCGAAAAAATCGGATAACACCTCAACCTCGTGTGGCTGCTAGCTTTACGCCAAAGTCGACAACATCATGCACGTCTCCCGAAATGACTTTCGGCCACCGCCGCAGGTCGAATCGTCTGTAATACGTTTAGTGCCATTAGATCCCCCGCCACCTGTCAAGTTCGAAGAATTCGATGGCCTAAATCGTATAATCTTCTCCCGTCCGAACAAAACAGTCCGAGGAAACTTTCAAGCTAAAGGTGTGATGAAAATGCTCGAACAGAATAGGAATACATGGCTGTCGATGCAGGAAATGGTATGCTATTGTCTTACGTTACTACGACTCCCTTCCCCGTCCCCGTCGCTCATTACTTTGAACGTAATTTCGCAGGCGGTCGACCAGGAGAATGCATCGATAAGCGACCTCTTGGACAAAATCCTAACCGAGGGTGGATGGACCGAATCGCGTGCAGCCAAAATGGATATTGATGAAATCCTCAAGTGCGGATGGAATTTTCTTTGTAATGAAAGCGATTATTGATCATGTCCCTTAGACTCTTATCAGCTTTCCACGAAGTCGGCGTCCACTTTTCATAACCCTCTCTTGGCCAACACGTCAAGATCGCGTCACCGCCACACCATGCTATATCTTGTGATAGCATAAGATATTTGTATAGGTTCCCATGAAGACGGGGTGATGCATATAGACGGCAAATGTCTTGTCTATCTATCGAACGACAGGGTCACTATTAGACTATTTGTCTTCGGTTTTTTCCCATTGTCTTTCCATCTCCATACCAAAAGAAACAGGGTGCTAACTTCCCTTTGTTCCTTAAAATTGGAACGGGGTCGAAAGGTTGTTCGGTTGTCCCCGTTAATTACCTTAGGCTGAGGCTTCTCGTTCGAATGGGGTGCTTTCTACAAAGAAAAACATATAGATTGTTTGAACGAATGGCCCAACTGCTAACATACAGCACGGAGCGTTCCTATGTTGTCCGGCTTTACCGGAGACAGATCGTTGATTCCAAGGTAGGCTTCCATACTAATTGGCCTGTATATCCACATTTCCCCCTCTTCCATCCCCTGGAGATTGTAATCTCTTTGTGTCGGGAGCTGTCCTACGCTTTGCTCTACCACAGTTAAGGTTCCCAACTCCGCCGGCGACATATTAAATCCGTCGTTCACGCTGACGAGCGGGACAGTCTCGTTGACAATGACAGCCGTATGATCAGGATCTCCAAGTAGCGAGTAACCACTGGAAGAAAAGGCCCCAACTGACGCGATTCTGACCTTTCTCCATTCGACGATATCACCACGGCGGATACGGTCGTCGCCTCCTCTCCACTGTCCTATTGTTTCTCTGCCCTGATTGGACGCTTTACCGTGGTAGATAAGGTGCCCGTGGGTGCGGCTAATGCTCGGAATAGGCTTGGGAACGTAATTGTGATCGTCGAAGTACTTGAGCGCTTCACTTGCCAGATCCCAACATTCGCCCCGAGCACAATACGCACCTGTCCCGAGGAAAGATTTGGCAAAGGAGGCAATAGAGTCTCCGTATGTTTCATTGGCTTCAGTCAGCTTATTCCGGTCTAATGGGATGGGTCGTGGGAGGTAATATGCTTCCCGTCTGATATGTTTTTCATTCCTGGGGTCGTCCATGGCGAAAGTGACTGCACCCCAAAAGACGCTGAGGTCTGAAAACAAGACGCCGATTCTAGTCGTCTTCGTATTCCCAATCGATTGCCAAGAAGAAACATATCGAATATGGGTATTGCCCCTGAGGGATGGCGGAATTCCAGATTGATGGTACCATGGTTCGTTCCATTGAGTCGCTGGTTTAAAGTAGTCCGCAAGATCAGCTGCTGCAGAGCCATGGATTGCAGCCGGCGGATGGGAAAGAATTAGATCTCGAGCTATATTTGAGGAGTTGGGAAGGAGATTGTGATTGGAGTGGATGGCATATTGACGCAAGACAGATTCACGTACTACTACCAACCACGGGACTCATCCATGAGGTCGGTTTCGTCTGTGAAAAGAAGATATCTCAGCTATGATTGTTCCAGGAATTTGTCTCAGCCCAAGAGACTTACAGTCACTTTCAATGGCGGAGGACCACTAGTATGGCCTGTAGGTGTGGGACCAGCAATCGCTTTAGGAGCAATAGTGATATTGAGATAATTCGAGAAGAATTCGTCTAGCCAACTAAAAAACATTTCTTTATCGTCCTGGGATAGGTTTGTCCAATCGATCTGAGGGTCCTCCGTATCCGCATAGAAGGAGTCTCGCTGTTCCAAAACTGGTTTTGTTGATCGGACCACAGGAGGTGGGGGCGGCGGACCAAAAAAAGGTGCGACAGGCTTGGGAGGTCCAGCAGAGGGTCTAGATGGCGGAGATAGAGCTGGTTGTCCTGTACGCTTGGGCAAGGGAGGTCCAAGTGATGGCGTTCGGGAAGGTAAAGGTGGTCCACTCGAAGGTGTTCGAGAAGGTAGCGGCCGTCCAATTGAAGGTTTTCGGACAGGTAAAGGAGGCGCAGGTGCTGGAGAATTAGACGCGGTCCTACTCGTAGAGCTACTCGAAGCAGTCGAGTTTGTCCTGTTGGGCGGTGGCAAGAAAGTAGGCTCAGGCTTCGTCCTTGTATTTATTAAAGATTTTGGTGGGGGTGGTGGAGGAGGAGGCTTTCCGCTATAAGGGTCCCAATTCGTGTTCTTAATTGATACACTACAAGTGATTACCTTCAGCAATTGCGAATCCTCCAACAGTTGATTGACTAAACCTCGTGTTTTGGTCTTTCATCTTTTGTAACCTTTCGACACCACTGCTGGTGGTCTTGGCCGCTTTGGCCTTGAGGTCTGCGACTGTTCGATCAAGATTCCACCGTCACTACAGCGCATAGGATGGATTCCGGGAAATCTCACATGAAGGCATATCCCACGGGGTCAAGGAGAAACGTCGCTCGGAAATCAAAGGGGTTTGCCGTAAATGAGTGAGAGACTGGAGACTCCAGGAAATCTCATAGGAGATGGTGGAAGACAAGAAGGCAGCGGAAACATTACCGTCAGCTCGACTACCCCGATCACGTGACCCCTCTGTAACCTTGACGGTTCCGGGGCTGGCAAGGTCGATGGAAGAGCCAGATAGAATATTTCTTAGCTACTACTTACAGCATCTTCGAAGCCGTAATACAATGCAAGCAGACCGTGCTATATATTGGCGCGTATCAACTGACTATTGACATCACAAGTCGACCCGAAACCACATGAGAATTAATGTGATGGAAAGCGTTGACAACTTTTGACAGACTGTGCTACAGCAATGGCCCATGGAGAACCAATGATAACTCTATGTATAAGAGATCCCAAATAAATACGACGAAAGATGACCATGCTACAGAATGAAACCCATTAAAAATACCCAAGGGGTGAACCATATGGTATCAACCAAAGATGAACAAAAAGATAGCATAAGCTGCTGCGAAGAACGAAAGCGAATGGTTGGTGGCCGGGGACCGGAATAAAACGTTCGGGAATATTGCTTCATACCCGTGAGGATATGTGGGTCACTTTTAATGGATCACCAATGGATCACCGGGAAACCCTTTTGCACTCTGAGAATGGCGCCTGGAACATATTCTGGACGCGCCGGTCCTCCATGACGATCTACGCCGATGACAATGTCAATAATATTAGCCTATGGTTGATGCCGGATAAAACACGAACCTCGGGACAGTTGCAGTTGGGGGAGGTTTTATGCTTGTGGGAAGCGCTGGATTTACAGGAATCGGAGCCACAGTCCAGGATTTCTCCAGTATAATACCGGACGTGGAAATGCTATGACGCGTTATGGTCAACGTTACAAGCGGACGGTCGCGAAGGTTGACCTACCCCGCATCCCCTGTAGAAGTCACCAATACTGCAAAGATAGGTGGGTTAGCCACCGTCCTGGGATGCGGTACGATGGGGGAGACTCACGCTTCGTGCTTGCACATTTTAGTCGGCCGTGTATAAGAGGAGTACGTGAAATAGGATCAAAGAGGAATGTAGGGGATGAAGGGAATGGCCTGAAAGGAAGGTGAGGGAAGGGGGCTTGGAGGTGATCCTTTTAAGAACGGGACGACCCTATAAATATGTGATGCTTGGGAAGAAGTAGAGTTTCGCATCTACGGTGTCGCGTTGGGCGATGGACGATTGAATCTCGAATACCAAAATTACAAATTGTTTATAGGCCTAATTTTACACAAGGAGGCAATACAGGAGACAATAGGTGATGGCCAAGAGATTGACATTCCAGATGCGTCATTCCCACGTGTGGTATCCTTTGTGGTCCTAACCACAGATTCCGCCGCGTGCTCACTCTTTCACTCGAGTCTGAAGCTAAATCTGTGTGAACAACTTTATGTATCTTAGTGGGCACCCTCGATTGTCGCCGTACCATGTAACAATCGAAGGTCTTTGACTTCGATGCACAGGAATAATCCCGGCCAATGAGTCAAGCCACCAGTAGCATGATCCGTGGATATTAAGAAATACCTTGCTCAGATTTACGTTTCCAAACACGCAGGTATCCTGGAGGGTAAACAGGGTTGTCGACGAAGCCCGCCATGGCTTGAGGTATCGGCCCGACGTCGGAAGATGTGCGCGTCGCGACGGAGTCCGGACTTGATGATAATGGGACCGAATAACAGTACAAGTGCAACCCGTACCAATCGAAATCGAGAATAGGATGGAAAAGGATGCAGACGATGGCGATCCAGCGGCATCGACTAGCGTACACATGATTTAGCCATGACAACCCTTACCGCACCAGTGAGGGTCGCGAGACGCCCACCTAGAATTCGTTTGCATATAACTCCGAACAATTTTCTCTTCCCAAGTTTCAGGTTTGCTGGAGCAACTGTTTCCAGGTGTCGCCACGCATACTGTTCCGTCTTTACGACACGAACTTGAAAGCCGCCTGAAAGCCCGTACACCAGAGTTTGGAGGGCCGAAAAGGGAAGATTGGGACGTAATTTCCGACGGTGAGAAGCCAGAATCACGGTTTCGGAGCGACCCTGACCCAGAGCGGTATTGAGGGTTGTCTTCGAATCGACGGGGATCACAATCGTTGTTCCTAGATTTGCGGTGGTTGCCCGATGCAACCGAATGTGTTTTACATAGGAAATCGACCTCCAGCAAGCAGTCCTCCTTCAAATTTCAGGGCCTTTGAAAGCTCAAATTGTCGTAAGAGTGAGGAAGCTAGTCGAAATTGGGAAGTGATCTTACTCACAGAACATGCTAGTTAATTCTGCCTTGCTCGGAGTACTAAACAAGCTCTGTCGATTCGATTAAGGCAATCGGGGGCGTCCTCAGCCTCATCGTCGATTACTGCCAGTTAAGTATGATCGATTGTTTCCGCGTTCGTTCAAGGATCTCTATTCATAGTCATGTTCGAAGTGAGGCGGGAGGCAAGCATCACACAGCCACGATATTATGTCCCTGTGAAGAGAGAACTCACTGTCATCGGGACGATATGGGCGGCTTGCTTATCGATGAAAAGAATCGGACAGGTCTGCTGCGGTCACGGTGTTCTCGTCATCTATGTGAGCCTGGTTTCCCTTCGATCTCTCTGCCCTTCCACGACGAAGCACCGTCTACTGTCTGAAAACGTGTACAGGCATATCTGTCGGACTCAACGCCTTCACTGACCTTTGGATCATGGCGAATCTAGCCCAGTGGAGTGTGGCCGTACGAGTAAGTCACTAACAACGGCTTTACACTCTCATTTGAACGTTCGCCAGCTAAAAGCCCCTGATTAAAATGCGATAAATGCCGCTCAGATCGTTAGTAAGGTACACTTTATTTACATGCATGTATGAATTGTTCTCACCCCAAAAAGGCAGAAATAACGATGAACATTTGGGTGATGAGAAGGAGTGGGGAAGGCAAAAATTAGTAGGCGAGTGCTGCAGGGGCCGGGACATCGAGGGGAGGAATACGTCTCGAAAGCTGTCACTTGGTCTGATCAACGCGTATACCCACGGCAACCTCCATCCCAATGACTCCCGCCGCTTCTTTGAGCTGCTCTGTTTGTCTTTCTCTCTCCTGTTCCTCGAACACTTGACCCGTTTCCTCTCTCTGAAACATAAGACGCAGCGGCTATTGCCTCCGCTGTGCTAAGCACAGATCTTCGTCACAAGCTTCAATGCTCTAAATATGTCAATAAGCCCTCTTCGAATCTCACCGTTATTTTATTCACCGAGCTTTTGGTACAAGGTCCGCAGGTGATGAATGATTTCATTTTGTCATTTGGTGCGTCAGTAAGACGCTATTGTGTCGATGGTTAGTAGAAGTTCGACCATTATCGCTTACTTATTCTCAGATACGAAACGTTGATATTCACAAGACCTCCGAGGTAAAGTCGATATGAAAGACTAGAAGGAAGGGTAACGTAAGTCCTTGGCTCTATTCTTACAGGTGAGACGATTTTACCTCCACCTTTTCGACACGGGGAATTTTCTTCACTAACTCGTCCGGAAGTGAGCTCTTTGCGGATTCCAATCTCGATGACGTCCGATGTCGCCCGCACTGACGTTTGAGAACAAGATGCCTGCGTCATTCCCCAGCTAGGGCCACCTGGATGCCACGTTCTGGATGATTCCCAAGGTACGGCATTCGCCTAGGCATTACTCTAGTGACAGCAACGAGCCCTGGCTGCTTTCTACTGTTCCACCGGTGATCAAGGTTTGTTCTGTGTTCCCCTTTGCTCTCTATGGAACGTAAGTATGTATAGGGCAACCATATTCATGCAATGCTATCTGATATGGGAGTCTCCGGGTTGACAACAGGCCAGACTCGGACTCCAGTAACTGATTGGCGGCCGTGGCGCGCGGATCAGGGTCTTCTCCAGGCTAGTGTTGCGACCTGTGGGTAAGTAGAACCGGCATTTAGTATTGTGCAGACCCCGGGATGCGTCAGGAGTGACTTGTACACCGGCAACTACTTACGAAAATGACGACCATACGTCTCGACGGACCTATAAACGTCCGATATCCTTAGACTGGCTCGTGAAACTCCCAGGTACCTTCATCCAGGCGAGCTTTCGATAGCGACGATGCTGTTACTTGGCTACAATTCCTTTCCTCCGCCGGCTGAACTTGAAGACCTCCGCCTTATACCCTCAACCCTTCCAGCTCTAGACTTACTAATGTGTCACTCCAGCGACCCGTGAGCGCTGCGGGGTCGTTATGTCTTAACGACGAACGACATGGCCTCTGGTTGACTACCCGGATGCCACAGGACCACCTTGAAGTTCGTCGTCTGTCGCCAAACTGGAAGTCACCGCGCAAGTGCCGACGACGTCAAAGGGGAATCTTCAGGGTATATGATTTATCCTTGCTGGGTGCCCACGGCCTGGTTCCATCTGTGATGACAATGATCCAATATCATAAATTAGGCGCCGGTGGAATAGCCGCTAACGTGATCTACCCCCTGACCAGTCATGACCTGTCGAAGACATGTACAACGGTCGCCTTGTGACCTTGACATGGCGTGTCGTGATTGGACAGCCTCCCTCGTTCAAGCGTCAGCCGGCGCAGGAGGTCTGAATCTCGATGCTCTACGCAACAGCCCCCAAATCCAGCAGCTCCGTAGTACTGCCCGAGCACCGGCTGCACTGGTTCGCTTGGTGTACAGCGATATAGGCTGAAGAGGTTCCTGGTTTGGTTTTCCGATCGTGAAGGGAGGCAAACCGAATCTTCGGCAGACGCCACGCATCGAGGGGACTTGAAACTGCGCGGTTGTGCTAGCTATGGGTTGAAGTACTGTACGCGACTACAGAGAATTATTTCGACTAAATACTATAGCAACACGTCAGCAAGAGAGACAAGTCATTAGCGGAACAAAAAAAGTTCGAATAAATGAGGGACTGCGTAGTACTTTCGCGTGGACACCGGTGGCATAACCTAATCCCTGGCCACTGGATGTATTACTTCGACTCTAGCTCTATTTCCCCCCATGCGGTGTCATCTCGCTCATCTCTCCATCCAGCTCCATCCCGAGTACGACGAACAAGCTCACCAGGATGGTGGTTCCCACCACAATCCATCCAACCCTCCATTTCCCAGTTAAACGGCCGAGCCTTCGAGGTCGATTTTCCCTGTCTTCGTCTTCCGTATCCGTAAGGAACCACGCCGGAATGGCCAAGACAAACGTCGGAAATCCAACAGTGGGAATCGCCGTCGAGGATACTCTGCGGCCTGCATGTACAGTATCCGACGTCAATGAGTGGATTGTGCTCTTAATGTCATGAAGAACAGACTCACGAAATCTATCGAACATCTCGTGTAACGGTGCTTGAGCACAGTTCATACTGTTTCCGTGGCTGCCGCGAATGTGGCTTTGTGGGGTCGGAGAATCGCCTCTGGGTCCTTCTGAGTAGGGTGGTGGAGTGATCCCGATGAAAGATGCGATCGAGGTGACGGACGCATTGAGAAAGAGTAGTGGCGTCAGTCGTCGAATGTAGAACTGGGTGATGTATATGCTGGACGGTGGAGAAATCTGAGGAGAAGTCGAAGGTGCATTGTCGGTTACGGTGACCGGTTGAGTTTGGGGCACTGCCGCACGCTCTATGCGACTGTAAATATCGTTATCACTGCCCATGTTGACAGATTCAGAACCATCTCTGATAGAACGTAAGGTGCTTATCACACGGGAAAATTTCCCTGTGAGAGAGTAGGTCAGTTCTCGGAGGGAAATCATCCGAAGAGATGTTTGAGGGAAAGGGCGAGGTGCTGGTGGCTTTGACAACAAAAAGATTGGGTTCGAGGATTTATTGGATTGGGAAAGCTGTTGACCAGTGCAGCAAGCTGGCTCGGGAAACACCAATTCGGGCTTGGATCCGAGCAGGTCGGTTGGTCTTCTAAGTTTAGCTGCAATAAATTCGTAGAATATAGATTCCACGAATACTCGTGGATTGGCGCTCGGCAGTATTAGGATGAAGACCTGAGGACTTCTATAGGCTACCGGCAAGCGCCATCTGTCTACAAGTACTAGGAACCCTGAATGCGCTCAAAATATAATCTCGACCTCAAGTTCCATCTTTGGGTTACTCTTTCCTACTGCAAGTGAGGACATGACTGGACTTTCTCGCTCGAATACTAGCATTAACTCTGGGCATCCCGGGCATCCCGGGACTCCAGGAGACCAACCCAATAATTGTCTAAAAATAGAGATTGTATTGCCTCGTCTGGCTTCATTAAAATCGGAGACAGACCCGAAAACTCAAGAGTCAAGCCATCCACTGGTCCATAGACTCTTGTACTAAGCTTGCTTGGCGAAGTTCATCGGATGATCAGACCCTTTGAACCATGACAGATATTTGATATGCACTTGATATTTGAATGATATCGATTGAATTGGAGGCCAATCAAGGGAGAGATCAGCAATATTTAGTGCTCGCTTCTTCCGGGTCGCAGACTGATCTACTTCGCTGTACTCCTTCAGTTCGGATGGACATGGGAGCTTGCTCCAGGTAACGGAGGTCCTATCCAATTGCATTGATCAAATTCAAGTTGGTTCTTTAGCGGTGTCGCCATGGCTTACTCAGTCAGTCGGCTCGGAGCCAGAACCTAGTGATTAACCTATTCTCCTGGAACAAGCACGCGAGGTCTAATACCTTACGTCAAGAAGACTTCTGAAGGCCGTGCTAGAGAGGTTAGTCAAATCAATTGTTTCTACAGCTGGAATGTTTCGAGGCGGCAACAACCATAAGACTACGCATGTTATTAAGATGTCAAAAAAGTACAGCATTTCTTTGGCTACCCGCGGCGTTGCGCGGCTCATGGTGCATCCCCCGCTGGTGGGAGAGGAGGTTACATACTATTTGACTACTCATTGGGCCGGAAATTCGGATGGTCGGAGTTTCGTTTCTACAACTCGCAGTCAGAGCAAAGTTTCGTCCCGCTTCTTTTCGTCCGCTATCTTCGCCATTGTATATGAGTGACCTTGGTTACCTCCCAGATTATACCAGGAGGTTTTTTTAATTATAAGCGCTGACATCCTCAGTCGTGCCTCAATGCTATTGGATCCGGCGAAGCCGATTGCCACGCTATATTAGGGTCATGTGATCCAATGTGCTTTGGGTCCGACGTGTCTGCCACGACACAGGCTTTAAAGGTCTTGACGCCAAAAGTTGGGATTGTCTACCCCCTCGATGCTTGGGTAAAAGCTTCTATAACATCTCCGAATCTAGAAGACTCTCGACTCTACAAGAGCCACAATGCGGCTACCATTAGTTTGGGGTTTAATCTCCCTATTGGCCATCATCCCCCACAGTGTCCTGGCCTCGGTTCTAGCAATCGACTATGGCGCTGAATTCATTACAGCATCCTTAATGAAACCAGGTCTTCCTTTTGACGTTCTTTTGAACAAGGACTCGAAGCGGAAAATTCAGTCTTCGGTTGGCTGGAAACGCGGAGACAGAGCCTTTGGTCAGGATGCAGCGCAATTGGTATGGGTTATCGCATGTCGCTATCTGAATTACTGGCATAACACCCCACAGGCTACAAGGTTCCCTACTGATTCATTCTCATATGTCAAACTGCTGCAAGCCGCCCCATTCGACTCGGAACCCGCCAAATATTTCGCCAAAATCTCGACCGCAGAACTCGCAGAATCAGTTCGGAAGACAGTAGAACTCGTCCGAAGCGATGGCACAAAATGGAGCAGCGAGGAACTCATTGCCATGCAGCTCGCATACGTCAAGCACCTTGCTGAGGCCGTGGCAGGAGAGAAGGTGAAGGACCTCATCATCACAGTTCCCGCGTACTATTCGCAATTTGAACGGGATGCGCTCGCGGATGCCGTCGAGATCGCCGACCTGCGTCTGCTCGCCCTCATCAACGACGGAACCGCAACAGCTGTTAACTACGCCATGACACGAAACTTCCCTAACCAGGAATATCACATCATCTATGACGTTGGTGCATCTGGAACTCGAGCAACTGTCGCCTCCTTCAGCACCGTCACTGAGAAGAATGGTGGCTCTGGAACGCAAATCTCGATCGTTGGATATGGATATGATAGGACTATTGGCGGTCTCGAATTTGACAGGCGTTTGCGGGACATTCTTGCAGACAGGTTCAACGAGAAGTTTGGCAATGGAAAGGATATCCGGACGGAGAAGAAGGGCATGGCCAGGCTGTGGAAGGAAGCGCAGCGAGTCAAGCATATCCTCAGTGCCAACTCTGAGGTTGTCAGTCAAGTCGAGAGCGTTGCTTGGGACATTGACTTCAAGACCAAGCTCACGCGCACGACCTTAGAAGAAGCGTCGAAAGACCTCCAGAACAAATGGGCACAGCCTATTAAAGACGCTCTTGTTAATTCTGGCCTGAGCTTGGATAACATCACCTCTGTTGTTCTCACCGGAGGATCTTCTCGAGTGCCAATGGTGCAGGCTGCTGTCAAGGAAGTCGTTGGGCAGTACGTTTCATTTTACTCTTTGATTTACATTGATATATTAACGTGTTACCTAAGGGATAAGATCTCTCTGAACGTCAATGCAGATGAGGGTACTGTACTTGGTGAGTTTGTTTGAGATTGGGTCTTTTCGCGTTGTGCTGATAAGTATAAAGGTGCCGCTCTTCACGGAGCTGCTCTGAGTCGTCAGTTCAAGACGAAGAATATCAAGATCTCCGATATCAGCGTCCACGATGTCCAGGCTTCTTACTTCGCCACTTCCTCCTCGGCTAATAGCCGCCCTCGGAGCATTACCTCCGTTCTCTTCCCCGCCGGTTCTAAGACGGGTACCAAGAAGACCTTGACATTCAAGCGTAAGGAAGACTTTGATATCTTCTTTGACTACAAGAATACCCCTGCACCGTGAGTCACTTCATTTTTGCGCAAGTCGAGGCGTGATTTAATTTAACGTATGTGTAGTGGTTTCCCAACTAGGATGCTGGAGGTCGAAATTACTGGTGTCACAGAGGCGATTGCCAACCTGACTGAGCGCGGTGCCACGGACCCCGTTGTGAAAGCGACAGTGACTCTTTCGGAATCTGGATTCGTCTCAGTTTCCAATGCAGTTGCGTTTGGTGAAATCAAAGACGAGAGTTTGACAGGTATGCTCTCTCCCTCTCACTCTGCATACAAAGTAGCTTAGTATCATCTTATAGGCAAGTTGAAAAACCTTTTCGGCGGATCATCCTCGACTGAAGAAACCGCCGAATCAGCTGAAAACACCCCTCCTCGAGAGGCGTCGGAGAGCTCGTCCGCTGAATCATCTAGCTCTTCGTCTCCTGCCAACGCTTCCGAATCTGCTAACTCTGAGAGTGACAAGAAGGATAAGAAAGATAAGAAGAAGGAAGAGAAGAAGCCCAATCCTGCTGATAACACTATCACCCTCACTGTCAATACTCGCTTTACCACTATCCCTCCGTTGAGTGTTGAAGAGAAGAAGGCTGCCCGAGCAAGGTGAGGCATTTTGCGGACAACGAATAAGAGGAACAAGCATCGCTGATATATTTGCAATCCCTTCTTCCAGACTTAGGGCCATCGACGCAGAGGAACTGGCCAAAACCCGTCGTGAAGAGGCTCGCAACACTTTCGAATCCTACCTCTACCGCCTCCGAGACCTCGTTGGTGACGAGACCGATGGAACACCTTTCAAGAAGTGCTCTCAGCCTGATGAAAGGCAGAAGATCTCTGCACTCCTTGATGACTCCTTCACGTGGCTTAACGACCGAGGCGATCTCGCTGAGACCTCACAGTTCCTTGACAAGAGGATCGCCCTTGAGTGCGTTCTCCACTTAAGCTCTTACACTTCGACATGATATTGATAGTCTCTTGTAGGACCCTCGAAAAGCCCATCATTCACCGTTATAAGGAAATCGAGGCATTCCCTCAGGCGCTCAATAACAGCCAGAAATGGAACTGGTCGACTCGACTCTTCCTGACTGAGGCCCGTCAAAATCTAACCAAAGAAATTGAGAACGACCTGCCTTCGAAGTATACCAAAGACGAGCTCGACAGCCTAGAGAAGACTCTGAAAGACCATGAATCATGGCTCGATGAATGGGTTGAGAAGCAGAAGAAGATCAAGAGTTATGAAGACCCTGTTATCGAAACCACCGAGATGAAGGCTCGCGCCAAAGTTCTAGAACAGCAGTTGCATAGGTTGTGGAAGCGCAAGGTTCCCAAAATTACGAGGAAGAAGTCGACTTCGGCATCTGCTTCGGCGACTGCGGCTGAGGGAGAGGCGACGAAGGAACCGGTTTCGGATGATAATGGCGATGAACAGGTGCCCCTCCAAGATAAAGAGGATGGTGAACGGACTGAAAATAGTCGTCCTACTGACGAGCTGTAGTCGTTTCACATTGATTTGGGGGTTCCGACTCGTTGGCATAACCTAGATTCATGTCTAGATGATTACGATACATTATCATACACACACCACCGGGCGTAGATAATTTATTAACCCTATTCACAACCTATTGACTTTGGTTGGTGTTGGCTCATCACGCGCGACGACTAGAATTATATTAAACAAGCCTTGGTGTTGTGTTGTATGCGATGCGGATCGTACTGCATATTTATCCCCGCTAGCTCTGAGTTTCCTGTGGGGATGTACGAGATATCATATAAATAGGTTGCATTTTTATAATTAGCTGCACAACGAATGGGTATAAAAGAAGTTTCAAGAACGCGTGGGAGCTCGAATGTGTAGTAGCAGCTGATCACTTCGTGAATCTCGCCAAAAAGCCCTTCTTCTGGAACTGGGATGAGAGCATTGGATAGGCGGAGTCTCCCTTAAGCTCCCGACGCCTGGCAATGAAGAGAACCGCTGCCGCTGCGATGGTGAGAATGAGGACGACGACGGTAAGCCAAAGAGCTGGTTTTCAAAAAAAATACCGTGTCAGTTGCGAGGTGTAAAACTATATATTGAGATAGCAGAACGTGATACAAGGCAAGATACGAACCTGGTCCTGCTGATACTTCGACGCCTAATTGCTTGGGCAATTTGAGGTTCTTCATGAGGACGTGGATGTGGAGGTGGAGGGCGAGGTCGATCGCGAGTGCGATGAGGGTGATTGCAGCCGCGACGAGGCAGACGATGGGCGCCAGGAGGTTGATGGTGTGCCGGGTCGAGAGGCACGCGCCGAGGGCCAGGGCAATCACTCCAGTCACTGTCGGTGAACGATTGATTATTAGTCCGGTTCTGCCATCTCATGGGTTGTGGGGGCTGTGGAAAATGGAAATGCGACGGGTGGGGAGAGGCAGGAAGGAGGAGTCTACGCGACTTGTTGGAATGGATAGGTGACTTACCGACTGGGTGGATTGCGAGGCCTCTTGTCCAGGCTGAGGTGACGGTTTTGGACTTGATCTCGCCATCGGCTACGAGGAGGTACTGGATTATGACTTCGTAGCCGACCCCTAGGGAAGAGGGAAGAGAGATCATGAGGAGACGATGGCGTTGTGAGGATAAGCGGGAGACTTACTGCGCTCGCCGCACTGCTTATCGCCCTTCACCTCCCAATAGCAGGCGGCCCTTCATGAACGCGTCAATAAAACGGTCAAGGAAGTACATTCAAACAAGCCCGTACCAAGTGCCCAGCTGGAAAGATACCCGACACGTTAATATACTGCGCCTCATTATGAGGAAGAGCGGTTATTGAACTGACCCTGAACTCTTTTGTGTTGCGAATCGCGTTCTCGTAGGTTACGCGCGAGATGTCGAGTGCGGACCAGAAGGGAAGGGAGATGGAGACCAAGAAACTAAGAACGAGGGCAACGAACAAGATGACGTTGCTAGGGATCCAGAGTTTACCAGCCATGGTGTCAACACACTGAGGGGAGCGGTAGTTGGGGAGGGGAACGCGTTCAGGGCAAGGAGGAACACAAAACGACCAACGAGACGACACGGCGGGGCCCTTCTAGATTTTAAGGCATTTCTCCAGCTGACTCGGGATCCCCGGTACCACGCGGTCGTGGGCGGGGATTACAAGGTATCATTGTCCCTAGCGAAGCAATGGGCGCTGTTTTCCCCCCTGAAACGCACAAGTCAGACATAGTTCATCCGTGATCAAGCGCAATGCCCGAGGAGGTTCTGTTCTGGATAGAAGCAGAGGGGCGCTTATGTGTCTGGGGCTGAACGGTCAAAGTTGGGAACTGTTGCGAACAGGGACGTTCTCAACGCAGCACAGGAAAGGATGGTAGCGATGGGGAGTCTAAGCGGTCAAAGTTGGAATCACGGCACAGGAAAGGGTGGTAGCGAGGTGGTGGATGCAAGTGGTTGTCAGCGGGAGCGAGAGACATGTGCGAATGTCGAAAAAGTCTAAACATAGCTCGTCTTCTAAGGGCAGTGAGAACTGGTGGGAATAATATGGTTGATTGACGCCCGCTAAAATTCCCACTGCCTGCCAGTCAAAGAAAGATTCGTCGCACTATTTCCAAGCTTTCTCCGCTTTACATTGGCTTGGGAGACTTCCGCTACTTCCACGTTTATGTCGATCTCTGGCGGCTTTCTTCACAATTGGTTGCTGCGGGAAGATAGAGTTTTTACCCACGATTTGGGAGATTTTCTAGCATCTAGTAAATACATACGTTAGACATTGTCAGGGTAGGGTTTCCATGTGTGTTTCCCTCCTTGTGACCAATTACATACTTATCTAAGACCCGTGAAGCTCGCGACTCCCAAGTCAATAAACGCCTAGCTACCATACGGGTATGTACTAGCCCACATTATCTCGGAGCTAGACGCTTCACCGGCCTGATGGGCGATCCATAGTGCTGTGGTCAATTCTAGAAATAGCATGGGGCATACATTATTAGAGCTCGAACAAGTGGGTTTCCAACGGTGATAGCAAGTAGCGCGGCTCCGGATTCTAATTATAGGGCTTACTTCGGGCGGATCGTCGGTCCTATGCTGGTGATGTCGATTGTATTGAAGATCGAGCTCGACGCGAAGATTTAACGAGCAGGATAGATTACTCTTTAAGGGTCTCTTCCTTCTTAAAACGGAAGAGGAAGATTGCAGAGTCCATGACGTCACAACTTGATGACGCCCATCTCGTGCGTGCACTGCCCGTGCCCACAGCAATGAATTGCAATGATGTCATCCTGTTTCCAAGGGACGCGGAGGGAAAGTCCAAATATAACACAGAGTCTCGAGGGCTGAGGTCAGTGGGGCTGCTGGGTTGAATATAAAGGCCGTGAATCCACTTTCGAGGCTCCTCACTCACAACTTCATACCCCAATATCTGAAGAAAATAATGGCAAGTTTTATTTCTTCCGATACCTCCAGGGGCGTCGAAGATTCTAACAGATGAACTAGGGTTCCGTAATCAGCGCTATTGGACGAGGCATCAATGCCATCATCTCGGCCATCGTCAATGTTGTATTGGCCATCGTCAGTGCGATAACATATGTGAGTTCATCTCGTTCTCGGACTCTTGGATGTTTATCGAACCTCGCATTTAGGTGCTCGTATCCATCTTCGATGTTATCACTGATATTCTCTGCTGCCGATGCGGACGACGGGCGAGTGCACGTCGAACAGGCCGAACACACTGGAGGCGATTCCAGTATGGTCGAAGCAGGAAGGTAAACTATTAAAAAACAAACCGAGTTACATAACATTACCTTGGATCTCCTCTATGTATACCCTATACTACAGTGCTATTCTAATATTTGGACCGTTCCCCTTGTCATCTTGACCCATGGGTTTGCTTAGTTTTTATTTTCATTGCTCGTTGCTGTATGGGGATACGGTATACGTACCGCTGTAGATGATAGGAAGGTAGTAAGTGGCAAGTAAGGTAACTGCGTCTTTACAGGGACGAGATATTATTCGCCAGGAAGGAAGCGTGTGGCCCTGCAGGAACGGTAATGCAGGACGGATAAGTGTATTATGTATGAGTAGAAAACAGTAAAGCACTGTAACCCTAGAAAGACTACACTTTTCAACAAGGTATACAAGCCGTAGTTCAGGTATACGGTATAAGAAGGTCCGATATAGAGATGGAGGTATGATACGTTTGGTAATCATAAAAGGGTCGTCATAGATCACTTTAAAGCCATAAAGCGGGCATGGACATGAGAACAGGAAAACCATTAAACAGATTTTAGGATACCAATATCAGCCGACACGGATTCAGTTTTTGCGGAAACGAGAGAGGAAGTTGCTTTTCGGTTTCTCGTCGACCGTGGGAGCAATGGGGGCAGCGGGGGTCGCGAGAGCGGCAGGTCCGTCGTATTTAGCCCGTTCGCGACGACGACCGAAGCAGACGGAGCAACCTGCGAGGAAGCACAGAATCATACTGGCAAATACTAGCCAGAAACCTATATCAGAAGATGATCAATCCACATCCAGTGATGTCACAATTAAGCGAAATGGGATCTCACCAGGCGCAGGCGTGGTCTTTGCGTCGACGTCGAGACCATTCATCTTGTTCTTCACGTACGCAAAGAGGGCGATTTGGATGAAGAACGAGACCAGGTGGACGAGGGCCGCAAAGAAGGACGCGAGGAATGCGAGGAGCATGACGAATGTGTTGCCTGCCAGGGACAGGCATAGCGCGATGAGGGTCACAGCCGTGGCTAGGTAAAAAGAATGGTTAAGGGAAACGTTGAGATACGAGGTGAGGATCGAGACGAACCAATAGGTTGAACGACGAGTCCACGAGTCCAGGAAGCACCGATCTGGACAGCTTCGCCACCGTTGGAAGCCGCAACATCCACGGTGTATGCGTAGCCTGCAGCAGATCACAAGGTTATAATTAGCACTCATGTTAGTTCCACCACGAAGCCAAATCGTACCATTCTTCAAGCACGTCCTATCCCCGTCTTCATTGTAATAGCAAGACGTCCTTCATTCATCCTGTCAGTCTCAAGCTTTCCTCGAGGTATACACTCTCAACATACCAAATACCAAACTGTAAGGGTAAAGCATGGTTAAGGCATGAACTTGGAAGCATGTAGGAAAGCTTGAACGTACGCGCAAGTTGGTCATCCCATTCTCGACAGTGCTCGGGTCGAAATCAACACGTGTAACACCGAGCGAAGTGAGGAATGGCAGCGAAATGGACGCCAAGAAACTCAGGACGAGAGCACTGAAGAGGAAGATGATCGCAGGGGCTCGGAAGACTCTTCGCGACACCATCGTTTCTGTTCAGCTGAGGGTGAAGGGAAAAGGATGAGAGTGAGAAGGAGAAAACGAGCTCCCAAGTCTCCAACGAAGAACGTCAGTTCTTCGCGTCCAGTAATCGGGACCTTTAGGTTAATTTAAATTTATTTTGGGCATGCTGGCAGGTCGCAACATGTGATCGTCTTCCTGTTCTTGGCACATCCTCCCTCAAACTGGCATAGCTCACTGAAGGCTGTCCTTCTAGGCTGTGGCTCGTCCGATTTACCTGCTCGTTTCTTCGTAATATTTAACAGGACCCGGTCTTCCACTACGGAATGTGTCCGAGCAACAAGCGAATTAAAATTGCGAATGCCAAGTATACAGTACAACATAAGTACGAATGATATCAGTCCATATTGCTACATTGAAAATTTGCAAGTTGATACGTCATACCGAGCATTCATCAGTGCGACGACGATCCGAGTCGAAAGAAGGGAACAGTTATGTAGGAACATTTAGAGCTCGCCGTCCTGAACCTTTTGACCGGCCCTCTTAATCTTTTCGCCAGTATACTGTCTGGCATTGCCCACCTTCTCATCAACCCACTCGCCAGTCTCGGCACCTCGTTTGTACGCAGCCTCACCAGACTTCTTCGCCTGGCCGTAGGCAGCCTCCCCAGCTCTCTTGGCCTCGTCGTATCGAGCCTCACCAGCTGCTTTAGCTTCATCATATCGAGCCTCGCCAGCCCTTTTAGCGTGTTTGTATTCTTGGTCGGTCCTCTTCTTCATATCATCGTATCCCTCCTTCACAGCATCATAATCTTGATGCACCGTTCGCCTGGTGTCGATATATCCAATGGTCACAAGTTGCAAAACGCGGCTAAGAACATCCTCGACTTTGTGCGCGCTGTCATTCACCAATTCTCTGATCTTCTCGACAATAGAATCGGCTCGGTTCTCGGCTTGTACCCACCGGATGCGAGTTTCCTCTGTTACCGTCTAGTTAAGCTTCCCTTTCGAGGGTGTTATGTGGGATAACTTACGAAGAAGACCAGGTCGGCCACCGGGAACAAACTCTTCACCCACACCGTGTTCTCGGAGGTAAGCGCGGAGACGAGCATCAGGCCACGCGAGATACGCAGCAGTTTTGGAATTCATGTCGTTGTACCTAATGACATCAGAGCACTTTCCACAGCGACATGCGAATAATGCCCACTTGTCCTCAGCCAGCTTGATCAACTCGTCGCGCTTCTTCTGGGCGTCAGATCGCAGGTAACCATTGTCGATGAGCCACGTCCTAAGCTGGTTGTCGGACCAGGCATTCCAAAAGGTGTCTTTCGCAGAAAGGTAGTTATCCCTGAGAATCGAAAGATATTAGAACCGAGGGCATCAAAGAGGAGGAGTGGGTATATATGCATACTCGATCATCTTAACCATCTTATCACGGGTAACCTGAGCGTCGCTCTTGATAATATTGCGGTCGACGAGCCATTGCTTCAGTTGAGAGTCGGACCAAGTGCTCCAGACGCTATCACTTGTCGAATAGTAATACTGCTTCATCTCCTGGACGAGATAATCCCGGTTTTCTTTGGGTGTTTCGGGTCTCACGATGTTGTGCAAGACGAGCCAGTAGTGCTTTAAAGGGCCATCTCAGCAAAAGGATATGACCATTTAGAAAACTTACGATATAAGAGTTGCTCCAAGCACCCCAGGCGGGATTCGCGACTCTTCCCCATGCCGAGTGCATCATTTCCAACAGTTCGTCTCTCCTCTTCTGCTCACGAGTCTTCAAGAGGCCTTTGCCTTCCAAATAGCTCTTCAGACGGTTGTCATCCCAGGTGGAGTAGATGTAATCCTTGGTATCGTCGAAAGCGCGCATAGCACTGTAAGAAGCCTGAGAAGCAGCACTCGAAGCACTCCGGCTTACTTGGCCAGGCACATCATAGACGATAGAACTCGCGGTGGCGCCGGCCTTTGACGAGTACGAACTGGCGGCATTGGTGTACGCACGATGCTTCTCCTTAGCCATCCGGATGAGCTTCTCTCGGGGTCCCTTGGGGGAAACAACGCCCTGCTCCAACAAGAACTGCCGAAGCTGGCTCTCGTCCCACTTGTCAAAGCTCGTGTCGCGGAGGTCGGCGAAAGCTTTTTGTGCGCCGGCGTATTGGTCGTATGTCCATGTTGAGACAGTGTTCCAGTTGTCGGCGACGAGATCACGGAGCTCAGCCTCGGTCTTTGCGTGTTTGGGGAGGGTGATGCTGTGGATATCGAGCCAATCTTTGAGCTCGGAGGTCGTCCATGTCGTATATGGGTGGGGGGCAGTGTCGGTGGAATCGAAATTACTGCTGAACCAGTTGGCCTGTGCGGTGAGGGCAATACTGAGGCCCACGAAGAGCGGAGTGATTCGCATGGTTTTTACTATCTCGTTAGTCGGTCGTGAAAGGGAGGAAGCTTGTAAGTTAGAGCAGGAGCTGTTTGGGATTTATACATGTCTCGTGTGACGTCATACCATGACGAACACCTAAACCTCTACGCACTCCAGAGCGATATTGGAGCTTACTATTCCACACATAACGCTTTCTTTCGCTTGCAAGGTGGAGTCGTTCAGCAACCACAAAAAGGGAGGAAATGGCGCACACCCAATCAAACAAAAAGAACCTGATTTCCTATATTTTCCAGTCTTTTTCTAGTTCTAGCTTTTCTGGCAGGTAATAGATATAATAAACGCCAATGTCACCGGTGTTTATACGCAGCGGGCGACGCGATGGCGGCCTTTGCAAGATCACTACAATGACGGGTTAGCCAGAATCCTTTCATCGATTGGAATGGAATGTACCCGAAAGCTCCTTCGATGCAGTTCTTTATCTCCTTGTAACTGACGACCAAGCAGCTCTGTTCGTCCCGCGCCACCAGCATCAACTTCTCATCAGTTCCGGCATCCAGCTATCGGGACCGTCGGTTAGATATCGTTAGCTAAGGGTTGAAACGATAATCACCTTGTTGAGGCATGTTAACACATGAGACATATCCAGTACAGGGTTTCCATGTTCATCCACTTGATGGAAAACATAGTCACGGAACAACTTGATAATGTAACGGTCTCCCGTCTCTGACCAGCGCGGCTCTCGAGCAAACCTGTCCCAAATGGAAATTAGAAAGGACGCTCAAGGATCCCCAAGGAATCAACCTACTCTGGTCTCTCATTGATGAACCCAAGTTTCGTCATCAGCCTGATCAACCGCGCATTCTCCAGTTCACTTTGAAGTTCGAGGTCCAGGCGATCCACAGCACTGGAGAATCCACTCAGCAAGCCGATGTCAAAAAAGACAGAACAAACGCTTACTGTAACGCATCTTCCTGTTCCTGCAGTATCTTGTGTCTGATGCTGTCCATTACCTGATCGATGCTCTTATCCGAAGTCAGTTGAGGCCACACTGAACTCCGGAATGCAACTCACTTTCACCGTCTGCTTGCTGATCAACCATAATGCAAGGCTCTTGATTTCCTGTCCATATATTCTCAAAAGGTGGTCAATGCTCTTTTGGAAATGCGGCCCGCTTGAAGCATTCGTGCTCCCGCAACACAATGCAAAAATTAGTCTCCCGAACTGCGTTAAATCTTCTTGTTGCAATAGATGAGTATCTTGCGGGACGTCGTGCATCAAAATATCCATAGTACCACACGAGGAGATACGGATGCTGGTGGCAAAAATTTCAACTCAAACCCGGAGTGATATAGCACAGGGACCTACCGGTTCTGTGAAGTAAGAATAACCTTGCTCGCATCCAGACCACGCAGAGCATGGCCGGCTTCGTGAACTCGTTTGACGGCACTGGCAATTTGCACAATAAACGACCATATCGTCCTCTCCGGAATCGATGTTCCCTGTTCAATAGCAGGGCTTGCCGCCTGTTGGAAACGTCCATAACGCGAGGTACTCGCTGGGGTAGATGATGCGGTAGGAGATGTCTTGCTATGTTTGAGATAGGTTTCGAAGAGTGTTTTCGCGTTGGGATGATATGCGTAAACAACGACGAGGGCTACATGGGCAAGTTGAGGTGATTAACACGAGTGATAGGGTCGAACATACAGTTATCATCGAATGATCGAGTAGTGAAAGCTTCCTTGATGCTAACAATTCCCGGGTGCTTGAGGTTGCTCCAGAATTCGACTGGAGCAAAAGCACTAGCATTGACTAAACGATAGTCTACAAGGTACATAAGCCAAGACAATAGGAACAGAATTGCGAAACAGAGCCTACTCTCGATTCTCCGCAGAATGTATGGCAATCCATCTGAGGCCTTGATAGCCCGATAAACGGTGGAATACCAGTTGCCAAATTTCCGTCGTTCAACACCCTGTCCCGTCGCGTCTAACGGAACGAGGGTGTGATAACCTTGTAGTTCCTCAGGAAGCTCCAATCCTGGAGAGGTATAAGATAGGAGGACGGAGATTGTTTATACATACGAACCAGCGGGCGCAATTCCTCGGGTGACCTCGCTTCGTTCTTGCAGAATCTGCCTCAACTCGGCAGATGGGGGCACAAGATGGCTATTCACAGTCGACGGCTGGAGATCTGGATAGGTAGTCGGAGTGTAAAGGTGGTAGTTAAGCTAGAACATATCAATGTGGGTGTATGAACGAAAGCATGATTCCTTACTGGCTGTCGAAGGAAGACTGGAGCAGCAGCACTTGCATAGTAAGCATCACTGTAATCGCCAGGGTAATGATCGCCGTAATATTGGGTGGTGAGCTAGAGAATTGTCAATACTATGTTGATATTGCAGATAACAAACTCACATCTCCCATCTGGTCCGTCAGTCCTTCCATCTCATCGTCTTGATAGTCGTACTGTTCATAACTAGTGTCTTGTTCCGGCCTGAGGGTGCCCGCGTTATTCAATGATCATTTAATCCTTTGTACGTGCACTCACTCTGTAACAGGAGTTGAAAACGCAGATGCTGATTTCGGTACAAAGACAGGCGCATTCACAGCTTGGGCTGATAGAGTTGTCGACAATTCACTTGTGCTGTAGCTGGGTTAGACCGAAGGCGCGGCGCGGAGACACAACGCACCCTCCAGTGTAGGGGGGCGGAGCAGGTACTTCTGTGACAGGCTATAATCTATAAGCATACAGCCAACAGCAAGGCTATCAGAAACTCTACCGGCGGATGGTAATAGATGCAGCCTTTATCTTGATATTTACAGTGTCTAGACCATCAATCGGTACCGTCCTTTCATTAGGGTTGAACGACTCACCCATAGATTACGATATTTCTACATTGTCGTTGAACAGAATCTGCCAATCATTATGGGTCAGTTGGTCTCTGGATTACGCGCATAAGGTACCTTTTCGCGTTTGCCCGCTGGCAGATGGCGGAGGAGGTTTGCCAGATTCGTCCTCATTAGACGGCGGCTTGGCGATCTTGACCGGGGTTGATTGCGCTCGAGAAAAGTAGGCCATCGATAGCCCTCCAGGAGTCCTAATAATACAAGAAAGTATACCCTCGTTGGGTATCGCGTCCACGACGACCTTGGATCGTGGTGGTGGAGGACAAGAAACACGACGAGCTCGACGTTGGTAATGACGATCAAGCGAAACAAACACGCGTACATTCTGCTTTCGCTCTTTGTTTTTACACTTCCACCATGTCATGCCGTATCGTAAGCTACGCAGTAACCTGTATCTAGGGCCCCCTAGGCGTGAATGCTGCTGAGATGGTGCGATGTCTGACGTTTAGGAACCCGATGACTTCTCGACATCTCTCTGTGTATGCTAGTGGAATATTGCAACTCCCAACCTCTTGAGGATGGTGCTCCTGCTTGTCTGTGATCCTTGCGGAAACTAGATACAGGGAATCGACTGCAGGACGCAGTATATGTGCAAACTCACCGTTGGCTCCCTGGATGAACGTTGGTGGCTTTATGTGTGCTCGCTTTTGTTCACAACTCGTCCTTAGGGTGCTTACGCAGTCTGTACCTCGCTTGGTCCCCCGCAGCCGCAGCGAGGCAAGGTCGTGGAATACACGAGCCTCGCTTCTATTAAGGGGTGTGTTCCATTCATTCTGTCGCGACCGTTGATCGCTGCTAATTCCAACTTATAGTCCAGACTTGTGCCACTTCTTTTGTCTGGTTATGTATAACTGTGGGATCTGAGGCAAGATAGATATCAATACAACCTGCCTGCAACGAGTTTGTAGTACGAATTGACTCGTTCCAATAGTATGCTTCCCTATGCTTCCCCAGACATGTAGGTTCTGTGAATCTAATTGATTCCATTGCACAGGTTCTGTAGTTGCTCATTCCCGGCACTTTCTGACACCAATGATTTGATCCCCTTCTAGCATCTTTCGGTGACGGCTCTGGGGCCATCGACATCTTTGGACCACCCACGCATGCTTCAGAAGATGACATACAGGTCACGGGCACGCCTTGGCCGCACAATCCTCCTGACGGTCCCAACGGAGTTACAATTACAGAATCGAATGCTTATCACTTGAATTCTAGCCAACTGGCCGTGCGACTCCAGGTACATCTTACTACGGAGGGGCTTAATGGATCTGACTCCCGAGTCACTTGTACTAAAAAACCGGGGCCCCCGGCGGGCACTTGGTCGGCGGTATTGGTGACTTGCCAGAGAAGCATGTTTCAGCAGTTCCCATTCCGTCGGATGTGTTGTTCTAGATTGGTACTCTCGCTTGGAAGACTGTTTGATGACCTTCCATATGTTGCCACTCACATGGGATTTCTTACTGATCAGGAAGTGGTTTAATTGTGGCTGAGGCACCCCCTGGAGAAATAAAGCGAGATTGCCGCCATTACGTGGGCTTTGTTAGCAAGGGCGGTTTCGAGAGTTGTTTTACTAGAATATGCGTATCATGAATATTTAGATTGTCCGTCGAGTTAGGGAAGGTTATTACAATGGGATGGCTCACGTGTTAGGCGACTTTATAAGGTCACACTTTCCATATCCAGACGGAGGCTATCTTTTGTGAATGGCAGAGGGCGATTCCCCAACGTCGGTTTCCTTCATTCCGCCCGTCGACATCTGCCCACAGCGACGGACGCTATTCCTCCCCCCTTTGTCGACGACATCCACCGCGATACCGCCAGTTTTTGCCGCAACGACCGCGACGATCAAGTCAGAGGCTTCGTCGGTTCACCCATCACTTCCACCCATGGCATATCCCCAGACACTGAGCCCCTCTGTCACTTACCGTGACCTTCAAATTATGCAGAGCCAGTCGCTGTCGACTTCCTCGACTCACAGCTCACCCATTATCCAAGCAGCCCAGTATTCCCGTCAAACCTCGAAGCAGCGCTTCGTTGCAGAACTGTCCCAGTGTCTCTTCGACTTCGTGATCCAATTGTTACCAACGCCGGAAGAGATAGCGGTGAAAGAGGATGTCCGCAAGCTGCTTGAGCGTCTCATTCGAACCATTGAACCCGACAGTCGACTGCTTTCCTTTGGCAGTACTGCGAATGGGTTCAGTCTCAGGAATTCTGGTAGGCTACCGCCTTGACCACCTTTACTAACCATCCTAACCGGCGACGTTTCTGTGCCTAGATATGGATTTGTGCTGTCTGATCGACTCAGACGACAAGTTGTCGGCAGCGGATTTGGTGACAATGCTTGGTGATCTCCTAGAACGAGGTTTGTCGTCGGGATTGTCACGCTTACGGGTGGCATTTAATGTGACTTCACAATTCATAGAAACCAAGTTCCATGTCAAGCCACTTCCCCATGCTCGAATACCGATAGTCAAACTGACATTAGACCCTTCTCCTGGGTTGCCACACGGTATTGCCTGCGATATCGGATTCGAAAATCGACTTGCGTTGGAAAACACCCGATTACTTATGTGCTATGCTATGATTGACCCCACCCGAGTACGCACCCTGGTTCTCTTTCGTAAGTGTTCCCGGCATGCGAGATCGGCTTATGCTCATGTTTGCCTTTAGTCAAGGTTTGGAGTAAGAGACGGTGAGCCTTGAGCCTCTTAAATAATAATACCTTTAGTTCTGATCCACGTCCGATGCAGAAAAATCAACTCGCCATACAAGGGAACGCTATCGTCTTATGGTTATGTATTGCTTGTAATTTATTTCCTGGTTCACGTCAAGAATCCTCCGGTCCTACCCAATCTACAGCAGATGCCCCCATTACGCCCTATTGCGACGGTGAGGGTGCTTGATCTTTCGTGTCTTTGAATGTTACTGAACTCCTCTTTCAGGAAGAAACGCATCTGAATGGCCATAACATCTGGTAATATCGCGTTGGTAGACATCCCAGGGACACCATGCTCATCGCGTTTTCCTCGCAGGTTTTTCGACGACATTGATCTCCTTAGACAACGATGGCGATCCGAGAATACAGAATCAGTTGCAGAGCTGTACGTGGTAGACGTTTCGTTTTGTCGCTGTTTCTAATCCAAAGGTCCCAGCTTGATCGACTTCTTCCGATATTATGCCAGAGACTTCCAGTATAACACAGGTGTAGCTTCCATCCGAGCAGGATTGCTCAAAAAGGATGCAAAGGGCTGGCAAAGTGACGTGAGTGTTCACGAGTAACCCCGAGATGAGCTGATCCTAACATATATTTCAACAGCCGTATTCAAGTCGATATGATCCTGGGAGAGAGCGGAACAGGTTGTGTATCGAAGTATGCCATTTTCCCCCGCCATCTTTCACCATTGTTGACCTTTTCATTAAGGATCCGTTTGAATTGGATTACAATGTCGCCCGATGCGTGACGAAGGATGGGTTGTACACAGTCAGTACTTGTCCTAAACACTGGATCAAAGCTAATTCATAACATAGATCCGCGGAGAATTCATGCGAGCCTCTCGCATCCTAGCCGCCCGGCCGGATAGAGCTATTGCCGCATTGGCAGAGCTATGCGAAGAAAGGAAAGACGAAGAGTTGGTGCAAGCACCGATCTACGGCGCCCGGCCGCCCCCAATTCCTCCTCAAACCCCCTACACTGTGGGTTCAAATTCATTACGGCCCAAAAATGCTCCGCCCGAGAGGTTGTCTCCTCCAACTCAGTTCTTTGAGCCACCTCGACCTGAGACTCAAACACCACATGGGGTAGTATCACAGCAGCCTCATCCACCGGAACACATGGCCCCGAAAAGAGCAAAATGGACGAGCCCGCCACCTCTCGATGCCCCGTCTGTTGATCATACCCTCTTCCAGAGCCAGCTTGACAAAAGCTTGGAACTCGCCACAGCGCCTACTGAAGCTCGGGAAGGGGAGGGTTCCTGTGGCTCCGAAACCAACAGCGACATCTTTACTGATGAAGATCGTTCCGATGCTGCTGAATCCGATGATATCTCATCGGTGCGGTCGTTCACAGAAGGGGCGTCTCTGACCAACCCCGGTCTCGTTCGCCGCCCTTCATGGCATATACCTCTTGCTACTCGTATGTCTCAATTCCAGGATAAGGGAACTGGTGTTCCATTAGCTGCGTCATCACGTCCGGGGCTGTCTTCACGAGGCCGGATTCCTCGACTCGAGAGAGTAGAACAATTGCCCGCTGCCTTCCGCAATGTCCCTGAATTCGTTCCAACAGCACGCTTGGATAGGCGACAGTCTGCTGCTCTCCCTTTACGCCCTATCAAAAGTGGTAGTCAAAATCAAAACTGGTCCCCTCATATGTCCATCAATTCTTCGCTGCCTCCATCCCCGGAATCACCAAACGAACCTCGTTATAATGAATCTTCTACTGTATTTTATCAAACGACCACCACGCGCTCACCTCGTCCAAATATTGTATACCCCATCCCTGGATCACAAAGCTCAATCCTGTCTCAATATCAATCGCAACCTCATTCACCTATCTCACCTTCATTGCAAAATCTGCATTTCCAGCATCAACATTTCAATGGACAACAGAATCGAATACCTCCCGACATTCTTCCAGCAAATTTACCCCCAGTACTATCCTCAGCTAATCCCCGTAGCCTCTCCGGCCGGACTTCGACCGGTCCTGATACCCCTACTCCCGGACCATATACTCACTCTCATTCTAACTCAACCTCAACCATTACGGCGCTCACTCCCCCTCCTCATGCGGCGAAGTTCGTGCCCCAACCACAACCAGCCTACGGCCGTTCCCCCTTAATTTGTTCGCCCGTGATGTCCCCGCAAATAGATAGTAACGCCCCTCACTCTCAGTCCACGGCGTCGGGGAGTCCTGATGGCCTGTCAGCTTCCCACAGCATTGGCTCAGTATCCCCCAATCGATCTGCTGGCAACTCGAGTGGCAGCTCACCTACTCCGTCATCGACAGGCTACTCGACTTCGATTTCTCGATCTCCTTCACCGCATTCGCCGTCGTCGGTTTCGGTTTCCCCGCCGCCAACCGCTATGCCGAACAAGCAACATTATGGCGATCCTACAACTGCATTCACGACGTCTTTCTCGACGTTGACTGTTCGAGACGATGGAGACCATGTACCTTCACTGTCTCCACCCGAGTACGTGATTGATATCAAGGATCCTCGTGATTCGGGTCATAGCTAGTTCTTTGTGTGGACATGTTTCCACGGCTGGGGTGCAATGCAAACTGTCGCAAGGAGTCTCAGATCTCTTTTTCTCTTGCGGTGCACATTCTGGATTCTCTAATTACTCCCTTCGCCTTTTCAGTGGGTTTGGAACACTCGCTAGCCGCTGTACCCTTCAATAACACAAGCGGACGGGAAAGACGGTCAGGAAAACTCGATCTGTCCGCTAGTGGTCAAATGTTCAAGCTTCAAGCTCAAAGGCTCATCAAGCTTCGGTATCGGAATAATGGAAATAAATCAATCGCTTACGGGCGACAATGGTTGGATTGACGGACCACTCGGATTCATCAGCATTCATGCATATATTCAATCGCTTATTCTTTGGAGTACGCAGTCGTTTTCGACGCAAAGTGTTGCTATCCCATGTATTCAACTTTGTTTGAGAATGGACTTCAGTATATGATCTTTTCTCTAGGTATATATCTCCGGTACATTATTTGTCTTGCATCATTAGTTTTTCGTTCTCTTGATATGGGAGCCCGTTCATTTTTTTCGGCTTCGTTTCCATTCGACATATACACATCCCTCCCATTCAATACACATCGGTACAGGTTATTAGTATCACACTTTTGACTTCTTTCAATGCGTTGTCAATTATTCACCAACGGCTCACGGCCTACTTCTGTGGCTTGGGGCCCATGCCCATGTCGTCCACGTTCTGCCCTCATAGTTATTTCCGCTGTATTGGAGATGAAATGATGAATGAATGAATGCCTTACGATCGATTCACGCTGCATCCGTGTTTGCGCTTAAGGCGTTGAAAGCTTGAATGCTCTGGAGTCCAGGAGAGTAGGACCAACCGTGGATATAACATCCTGCATACAAACGCTGGAGTCCTTATGCTGTCGGTTGCCGAAGACAAAAATCCCGAACAGGTCATTCTTTCCATTACGCAAAGGTCACAAGAATCTCAATGCATTCAGGTTGATACTGAAATTGGCAAAGTAAGTCCTACGGACGCGGATAGTAAGTAAAATAGACCTTGTATCGAATCATACATTTGGAGGCAAGGGTCTGGGGTTGTCATACCGATCGTGCGGCGCTTATTGTTCGCTGATGAAAGGATTTGCAATTTCTTCGAACCCGTCCACAGGACTCAACAAAGTAATTGTTGGCCCTCTAAGAACTACAAGGCCCAAGGAACGCTTCTTCTGGGGGTTCGATGCTGTGAAAAGGATGAGCAAATGCCGTGGTGGCCGCATGGCTGGAGTTGAAACCCACCTGAAACATCCTCTTCCACCTCGTCCAACACGAGGTTTAGCAGCTGGTCATAGCCTTTGAGAATTCCAATAACTGCGATGATGTTATTTCTGGGCTGATTTATTGTTGTTGATGAGCTTACCTTCACGTCCGCCTGTGAATTTGACCCTGATTTTGTCGTTGACATACTTGGAGAGGTCGAGAATTGCTTCTCGCTTGGGCTTATCTGCGGCCGAGCCTGCTGGGGGGTTTGCTGGGGGACGCCCCCTCATGGCAGGGCCCCCACTGCGGGAAGCACCACGAGCTGTACCACGGCCCTAGATGATCAGTTAAGAGGTTTGGTGTGGGCAAATTGCAGAGTTACGCACCCGATCTGCCATAAGAGTTCTTTGTGCTGAGAAATTGTAGGGATAAAGAGATCGTTAGGATCCAGAATACAATAGGGCGGCAGTGGTGTGGAATGTGAAAGACAGCCGTTGGGAGATTTTACATAAACGGCACTGATGGTCATTTTGGCCCTGGCGCAGTAAGGCTTGACCGAAACTTAACCACACAACGCCCTTTTCTTCCTTCCTCCACCACCGATTTCTGCCAGCTTACAACTCTCTTTCTTTAATCCGAATATTCTTCACAATCTCAACCCATTTCAAAAATTATGAACGCTACAGAGCTCCTCGCCAACACCTTGTCGCCAGGTCAAAGCACCCTTGATTGCGCGTCGACCACTGTCTTCTAACTCGATATCCTCTTTTTTCGCTCTTTTAGATGCCAACACGCGTCAGGATGCTACCCAGAAGCTTGAGACAGCGTCCAGGGAGAACTATGTGTGTTGCACCGCCTTTTTGCCCATTTTTCTCGCGATTCTGACTCGTAGCGCACCCAATATACAGCCCGAATACATGCTGATGCTTTCATCGGTCCTCGTCAATGAAAGTACGCCTATCCATGTCAGGAACGCCGCTGGCCTCGCTTTGAAAAACACATTATCGGCCCGGGTATGTCTCTTTCATCCTCGTCCCAAGTCCCCTTTGCCCATCATTCTCGCTTGATCAACAGGAAGCGGCACGACAAACGGAATACAGCACGAGGTGGCTAGCCCTCAGCAGCGACATAAAACCAAAGATCAAACAGGATGCCCTCTTGACCCTTGGTTCACCGAACACAAAGGCCGGCAGCTTCGCTTCTCAAGTCGTTGCTGCAATTGCCGCCGTCGAACTACCCGATAATCAATGGCCCGACCTGATTGAGGTTCTTCTGGGCTTCATTAACAACCAAGAAAATACCAACCTCAGGATAGCCACCCTTCAGACTATCGGTTTCATTTGCGAGGCCATCGTGAGTATCCCTGTTCATGTTGAACCGGTAGGATAGAGACTGATTTTATCAATGAAAAGAAACCTGAAATCCTCAGCTTGCGTGCTAATGAAATCCTCACCGCGGTTATCCATGGTGCCAGAAAAGAAGAGCCATCACCAGAGGTTCAACTCGCTGCCATCCACGCCCTTTACAACTCGCTCGAGTTCGTCCGGGAGAATTTCGAGAGAGAGGTACGATTTTCCCAAGATAAGCGCCCAAACCAGTTGATTATTTTCTCATGCAGGGCGAACGAAACTATATTATGCAAGTGGTGTGTGAAGCGACTCAAAATGCCTCGGTTCAAGTGCAAGTAGGAGCTTTCGAATGTTTGGTTCGCATCATGAGTCTCTACTACGAAAAAATGGCCTTGTATATGGAACAAGCACTTTTCGGTGTCAGTACCCCCTTCCCAATTATTGCAACCATCATCTCAATATGTCTTCAGTTAACCGTTGTGGGAATGAAACACCCAGACGAGCGTGTTGCTCTCCAAGCTGTTGAATTCTGGTCTACTGTTTGCGAAGAGGAAGTTGAGCTCGCCATCGAGGCTCAGGATGTGCGTTTATCTGCGTCTTATACCCCTGAACTTTTTTCTAACGGTCAATAGGCTGCTGAATACGGGGAGCAACCAGAGCTCGAATCCAGGCATTTCGCCAAGATTGCCCTTCCTGAAATTGTCCCAGTTCTCCTGCAACTCTTGACCAAGCAAGAAGAAGATGCTGATGAGGATGAATGGAATGTCTCCATGGCTGCAGGAACCTGTCTCTCTCTTCTTGCCGGAGCTGTTCAGGACAACATTGTCAGCGCCGTGATTCCTTTCATCGAAGCCCATATCAAAGCTGAAGACTGGCATTTCCGAGAAGCCGCCGTTATGACATTCGGTTCGATCCTGGAAGGTCCTGATCCAGCTGTTTTGACAC
The DNA here is from genome assembly GCA_900156845.1 of Coprinopsis strossmayeri. NCBI lineage: Eukaryota > Fungi > Basidiomycota > Agaricomycetes > Agaricales > Psathyrellaceae > Coprinopsis > Coprinopsis strossmayeri. The sequence continues at coordinate 313,023 of FTPT01000033.1, forward strand.
CTTTGGTTAACCAGGCCCTGCCTTTGCTAATTGACATGATGAACGACTCCAACGTTCATGTCAAGGATACTACTGCTTGGACTTTGGGCCGAATCTGCGATCTCTTGATTACTACCATCAAACCCGACGTCCATCTCCACCCTCTCATCTCTGCCCTGGTCAACGGCTTGCAGGATAGCCCTCGAATCATCACTAACTGCTGCTGGGCGCTGATGAACTTGGCTGAGCAAATTGGACTGTACTATGAGGATGAGAATGAGGCTCAAACTGGTCCATTATCCCGTTACTACGAGGGTATTATGAGTGCCTTGCTACGAGTAACTGAAAGGTACGAGATTCCGTCGGCTATTTCATTGAACTTCTCACCGACGACAATTTTTAGTGGTAGCAATGAGGCGAATTTCAGGACTGCTGCCTACGAAGCGATCAGCTCCTACGTCAAGGAAGGCACACCCGACGTCATTCCCGTTGTTCAAACTACCGTGGTTACCATTCTGAATCGTATGGAGCACCTTCTCAACATCCAGGTAGGTTTCCTCTATACAACTCCCATTTTCGTCTCCTTACATTGTTACAGAACCAAATTGTGGGCGTCGATGATCGCAATAACTGGAATGAGTTGCAAGGTAACTTCTGCAATGTGGTGACAGTATGTAGTCTTTCCAATACTCTGTTACAATTGATCTAATGCTTCCGTAGCATGTTACTCGCAAACTCGGTGCTGGCATTCAACCATTGGGCGACCGCGTCATGTCCCTCATTCTCCAACTCATCGCGGCCGCTGGCAAGACTTCAACAGTCCTTGAGGATGCCTTCCTTGTTGTCGGTGCTCTTTGCGGAGGTTCGGCTTTGTCATTTTCATCCATAATCTTTGAGATACTTATCTTTATACGTAGCATTGGAAAGTGGTTTCGCGCCCTACATCAACGCCTTCTTACCTTATCTCTATCCCGCTTTGAAAGCACATGAAGATTCACACCTGTGCACAGTTTCTGTTGGCCTCATCGGTGATATCTCTCGTGCGCTTGGAGAACAGAGTGCTCAGTTCGCTAGTTCTTTCATGACCGTCCTCCTTGAAAATCTTCAAAGCGAAGTGTTGAACAGGAACGTTAAGATCACTGTTCTCTCTACGTTTGGAGATATTGCTCTCGCAATTGGTCCCTTATTCGAACCTTATCTTGAGACGACAATGAACGTCCTTCGACAAGCTGGTGCCATCGAACCCAATCCTGTAAGACTTCCCTTGAAAGGTTGGATAAGATCTTGATCATGCTGACGTGAATTCCGCAGCTCGACTATGACCTCGTGGATTATGTAGCCCAACTCCGTGAAGGTATCTTGGAAGCTTACACGGGCATTGTTACCGGCTTGAAAAAGACGGAGAAGGGTTGGTTTCATACATCGTCTCCGTTGAGTTACTTGCTAAATCCTTGTTCAGTTAATCTCCTCTTGCCACATGCTCAGAGTATCTTCGAATTGGTTCAACGTTGCCTGAAGGACGAGGAGCGCACTGACAGTCTGTTGAGACTATCATATGGTCTCATTGGCGATCTGGCAGACTGCTTCCCTGTTGGACAGCTTAAGCCCCTCCTACTGCAGCCCTGGATTGTGTCTGAATTACGATCCAAGACTCGCATGCCAACGGAAACAAAAAAGACAATGCGTTGGGCCCGTGAGGTGTGTTGTGCTCTTCGTTATATTTAAGGCTGGGGCTCAATTACTTTCTATAGATGGTTAAAGTTGCCACACAATAAATTTGTTGAACCCCTTCTCTTTACTCTTCCCCTTTTTAATTTGGTCATTTTCTTGTTCACGCTTTGATTCAATCCATCGGCATGCATGCAATCAATTTACAATCCAGGTTTCTTTTTTTCCTTTTTATCAAGCACGACTCGTAGTTCTCTGAAGGAGGACATATGGCATATTTTCAAGAATTGCATGTAATAGAATGACGGACCGCCAATCCCTGTACCTGGTTATTACGATGTTTCATTAGTTCTTTTTGTTTCATTTCTCCTACTTTACCATTCACATACGTCCCCATCTTGTTTTGGAACCACGTCACACTATTCTGTAGCGCTGATTGTTTTCTCATTCTTCGCGGTGGTCACATTTTGTCCTCGCTCGTTGTTTTTTCCGGTCCATTATCAATGCTATCACATTTCTTTCTCAATTCTCTCCGCCCGCCCGTTTGAGGTTTTGTTCCATTGCACCTAATCTTCGTGGTTATCAGCCCCTTTAAACGGTTCTCTGTCTAGATCTTCGCATTTCAAGTTGGTCGCACCCTGCATATCTCATCTCTGCATATATCCGGAACCACCCTTAACGCTTAACGCATCCACTCATCTCATGATCTCCATTGCACATTTACTTTCCCTGCGCATATAACGTTTCCACCCGGAATTGAAAAGTAAAATTTTTGTTGTATTTTATAAGCCCCGTTTGCACTTTAAGCAGTAGTACAGTTCAGACCATGACTTCGCGCATCCCTGCCCCTTCAATACAATTCTTCATTCGTATACATATTCAGTACTAGGAGTATACTTAGTATATCTGCCAAGTAAATTTTAATAGTTCACGAGTGTAAGCTTCAGTCAGCCTAGGTAGGATGACGCGATGGCACATATAGCTACGACCGGTCAGGCTCCGGCCGACCAACGGCGGTGGCGAGTACGTTCGGGGAACACTGTGAGCCTCGGCTTGCAGAGATATTCTTGAAAATTTGATCCCTGGCTAAGATCGTGTGTGTATAACGGGTACGATAGGTGCTAGACCTTGCAGATTCAGTAAATTCGTGGGCAAAAGATACAAACGATACGCGCAGGCGGCAGTTATCACCGTGAATAGGAGGTCATTACCAGATCCGTAATCTCCATCAGCTTGTTCGTCTTGGCCGCAACCTCTTTCCCTCAGTTCATCTCCTGTTGCTTCCTTTTCTCAATATCGGGTCCTTTATCCTTTCGCGTGGTCGTCAGCTGTGCTTGATACTATCCGGGGTGAAGCAACACAAAGGTATCCCTGTAGGACGAGCACTCGAAACGAAAACCCTTGACCACTTTGCCCGTTAGCCCATGTCACAGAGGAGTTATGACAGCTACGCACACGAGAAGAGGGTATCGAAGAACAGAGTTACCGATGAGGACCTTTTCGAGTATGTGCTCCCTTTGGCTGTGTAGTCGAATCGTTAACGATTTGGTGGGCCCAGTTATACCCTGCGAGTAGCGTGAGCACGCATCTTTCTTCCACGGTCATTTGGAAAACTCAGTATATCCGCTTAGTCTTCTGAGCTATATGTTGGTTCCAAGAGTATTGGATAACCCAGTCAAGTCCCATACAGCATCGGAATCCGTGCACCGAGAATCCTCAAGACTGTCTGCCCTCTCCGCGTTTTCGCTCGGCGACCTGTTTCGAGATGGATCGAAAGGTGTCAAGTTTCCGGAGAAGTTGTTGAAGGTGCTGGAGCAGAAGCTACAGGACATTGCTATGGGCAGGGATCCAGCGTATGTTCGCCTCCTTCTTATCAGGCCAAACTTACCTCCTCCTTCTATGCAGCTACTCTGACCAACTTGTCCGAAGAACAATGGCCAGATTCTATGGAGAATTCACGGTCGATACCTTCAAACGGCAACTGAAGGAAAGCCGGAAGATTGAAGAACTTATTCTCAAATTCGCGACCTACGCTACCGCTGTGCTCAAGAAAGAGCCTACACTTGCAGGGGAAGGCTGGAAATATGAATTGAATAATCAGATTGCACAGTTCATCAAGCTGCTCCGGGAATCCCTTAGGAGCGTCCACCATGTATCCCCCGAGCTTCTGTCTCGCTTGGACACCTATACAGCGAAGCTTGCACCTGCTTTAGCCGCAGCCCAGCAGGTCACTTCGCAGACCGACTCAGGCTACGATTCTCCGACGTCAAGGGACTCTTATTACCACCAAGCCCCCACGATTAGCTGGAATATTGCCGATATGCCATTAGTGAAAGTAGTAGCCCAATTATTCAAGATCCCTGAACACGCCATCCAAACAGAGGTAGATCGGATACGAGCACAGATCGTAACAGAGAAAGCTGCCATGATGGATTTGAAGACATGTCTGAAGAACATCAATGCAGGCACACCATTCCCTGGACGGAGGGAAGATTTCCCAAGTGACGCTGCTTGGCACCATTGGAAAACCCTAGAGACGACTCACTTGCAGCAAATGATTGTCGCTATGATCAAGATGAATCCCAGTCTAGCCAAATCCAACGAACGAGCTCAGGGTACCGAGCTACAACGAACCTCTTCCAGTTTCTCGCGTTACGATTCCCCAACTCTCCCAGCCCGGAATCCTTCCATCGGGAGCCGGAAATCTCTCTTCGATGCGTACGAGGAAGTCCAGGTACCGAACGGAGAGCCGGGGGAAGATGGGGAAGAAGAAGTTCCAATTGGTCACCATTTCACCTTCATTCCTCCAAATCCTCGGAAATTCTACAAACGCCTGGTGGAATATTGCTTGATTGCAGACCTCGAAATCATGCTCAGTCCTGAAGTGGATGATAATGACGAAGTCTCGCTAGGGATTCTTTCGGGACCGCATCTCGAGCTTATCAGTGAATGCGCGTTACGTTGGAGGATAGGACATCCTTACCGATCCGTGTGCTTCTTGGACTTGGTGCGACAGTTCTATGAACGGAACGATGTTCCGATGGAGTGCATACCCGAAGCGCTGAACAATATCGGCAAGGTCATGCAGGAAAGTGATGCGGAGTTTTGGCCAAATCAAGACGTGCGTCTCTTCATCTCTACATCTATGCACCCCTCACATTCAGAAAACAGGTCGACCTTCTATCTAGTACCTACGCCTCCCTCTTTAACATCTTCCTATCATGCCTATACCACGCTATGGACGCCATTCCCCAGCTGAAACCTGCTGAAATCCAGTCTTATCTCTCGATTCTTGAACATGTTCGGGATAGTGGCTTCCTCGCTCGCTTTGACGTGGATGTGGAAGTTCGGTTGAAGGATGTGCAGGATAAGGCGCGTCAAGTAGCAGCACAGTGGTACGAAATGAAGATGCAGGAATTCCAGAGTCGGCCAGGTGTCAACCGTGCTTTGCCACTACTGTTAATGTCCGATGAAATCGAGAAATCATCGAAGCTCTTGGACAAGCGGTTCCCGGATCCCATTTTAGGGTATGTCGCTCTCTCATCTACGTTCAATTCCAGTTGTGACCAGACATGGCAGCAAACTCGACATTGTGTCTCTCTTCTTGGAAGTGGTCGTACCCCATCTATTGACCGACCTTCAAAATTCGCAAAAACGCTTGTTCGAGTCTTCGATGAATGGACCAACACCGGATGTGCCTATCCAGGATATCTTCACGCTGTATAGAAGGTGTAGGCTGATGTTGTCCATGTTCAAAGCCTTCGTTCCAGAGTAAGTGACCACCGTTCAATTGTATGTTGAACATGCTCTCATTCACTTGAATGGCAGGAGTGACTTTTCGTTCCATTTGACGGCGTTCTTCGAACCATATGTCAAACAGTGGCTCTTGAACACCGATTCTACGACTGGACAATGGGTGGAAAATGTGAGCTTTATGGATTATCGTATATGCTTATTATAACTGACACAAGGAGTTTAGGCAATTGCTGCGGACAAAGTGAGTCCCTTGTAATATCTGAAATGCCTACCACTTAACGATTGTAGTTTGAAGCTGAAGGCGCCGAAGGACATAGCTCGTCGATCCAAGATTTGTTCGACTCTCTACGAAGTCCGATCAATTTCCTACAGGATTTGGAATGGGAAGACGAGTACTACAATGCTCGATTTTTCACCAACTTATCCAAGGTATGACTCCCATGCCAAGCTCCCTACTTTGACTTACACCTATTTCCTTAGACCATCTCCAAAGCCATTGACCAGTACTGCCGAAGCATCGAAACCCTCTTCCTCGACGAAATGTACCCTCGACCAACCGACTTTATCCAGCCACAGAAATCATCAGCGTGGATCGAACGGGCGAAACAACTCGCAGCAATGGGCGAGAAACGCGTCGAGCCTTTCAACTTCCAGTCTCAATCCTGCGTCAAGCTCAATAACGTGGAAGCTGCTCTCAAATTGCTTGACAATATCTACAGCCAGATGCAAGTGGATAAAATTGCTGAGATCGCAAGGACCACAGCTCCTCCTGTACCTGAAAAGGTGGAGCGAGACAAATTTTTGTTCACTGTTAAAATTGTTATCGCAGAAGAGTTGGTACCACTTGATACCAGTCCGAATGCCAGGCTGGATACGTTTGTGACGCTTAGTGATGAGGAAGGCACAAGACTGGCGAAGACGAGGACGGTTTATGAGACCAATACCCCTAGGTGTACGTACCTATTCTTTTCTCTACCACGAAGCGGTTGAATATTGACGAATGTTTGCTTTACTAGGGGAGGAATCCTTCGACCTTTCCGTCGATAAACCATTGTGGCTCATGGTCAGCGTAAGAGACCGGTCGTTGGTTGGCAAACACGATACCATTGGAAGGGCCTACCTCTGTCTTGACCCGTCCAGGTTTGGAGACTTGATGTCTCATGACCTTTGGATGGAGCTGGATACTAGCGGACGTATCTTGGTCAGGGTCAGTATGGAAGGGGAACGAGATGATATCTTGTTCTTTTTCGGAAGGGCGTTCAGGTCTTTGAAGCGAGCAGAGAACGATATGATTCGGATTTTCGTCGACAAGGTGCGTTACTGTATTTCAAGGGTAACTGTCATTACTTATACCACATCGCAGATGGCACCGTTCATTCGCCAATGCTTATCCAAAAATGTTGTGAAGGGTCTCGTTAAGACTCGTGAGCAACAAGGGCTGGACTATAACAAGGCTCTCGGAAATGTTACTGCCCTTTATCGATCCGCCATTGGCAACAGCGCGGGAGAAGTTCAAGTTCCCTTACCCGCAACAGAAAAGCCTAGACAACGTCCAGATGAGTTGACGGACTTGGAGATTGAAGAAGCGATATCGCCGCTGTTCGACTACTTTGAGGCCAACCTCCAGACTCTCAATACCTACCTTAGCGATGCGACGAAAGAGATGGTTATGGTTCGGTTATGGAAGGAGATCTTAACCGTCATCGAAGGTCTTTTGATTCCACCTCTCAGTGACTTGCCCAGCGACATGAAGCCTCTGAGAGACAAAGAGGTTGATATTGTCTTCAAATGGCTCAAGGTATAATCCACTCTTCTGTTTTTCTTTCTTTTCTCCTGATTTGCTACTAGTTCCTGCGAGACTACTTCTATGCTGGCGGTGAAGGGCCGATTCCATTGGAGATGCTACAAAATCAGAAGTACCGGGACGTCTTGTCGATTCGTCTGTACTACGATTGGGATACGTGAGTTCATTCCGATAGCACTGACCGATCTTTGCTCATGGTTTCTCCACAGGGACGCTTTGATGGAGGAGTGCGTGCGTATGATGCAACAAACTCTTCGGTCTGCGCCGACCTTCAAGAAACGTGCGAAGAGTGTATACCAGCAGCGGAATCTTGGCACGATCAGGGAACGGAAGAAAGAGAAGAAAAAGGATACCGAGGGGACGAGCGAAGAGACGATTCTACGAATCTTACGAATGAGGTGCGTCTGATTCGTATCGCTTGCATTTGATCTTCTGACGAGCAATGCATCATTACTCTAGACCGCACACGAAAGACTTCATGTCGCAGCAAATACAGATCATGACCCAGATGAGAAAGGAACAAGAATTACGTGCACAGGAGCAAGAAAAGAAGAAGGAGAAGAAAGCGACGCAGCGAGGCTCCGCCATCCCACCTGTTCCATCGCTGCCACCGTTACCTGAGAAATAATGAACTCTTCTCAGTTTTTACCTTTCCACTACAAGTTTCATTTCGATTATTGGATGGGACATTTCCGTGTACTATTTATCTGACTTTCTTCTTCTTCCGCCGTCCCAGCTTTCATCAATTACCCCCTGTTATTTCGTTCTAAATTGCGGGACGTAATGTTTACGAGCCTTGGATACCTTTCGCCTCGTGGGGCTTCGCGTTATTGTGTGCGTTTCCATCAAAATGCTGCGTGACGTGACCGACGCGTGCTAAGTGTCACGCGGCGTGACATGGAGAACAATGACGGTTGTGACAGGGGTTGCGGCTTTGTACTTGCGATTGTGGCCATTGTTTTCCGGAGGGCCGAGAATGCCTCAGTGTAAACACAAAAACCAAAATGAAAGCGTTTTGAACACGTTTTCTTCGTCCCACATCGTCCGCCACTGCGTGATCGCCCTTTTAGACGTCCTTGAACCCCGTGGTACTGGTGCTGGTTTAACCAAGTTGCCCTAGTGGTTCACATTTTCTATCTCTCGCCCGGATTGCGACTTGTTTTCATTTCATTTGTTTTATTTGAAGCCTCCCGTTATGGTGATGTTGCCTCCTCGAGCTTGTGAGTACACTTCACCTTGTGTCTTCGAGCTGATTCTAATGCCTTTGTTAGACACGTTCATTGGGCTGAACGCCGTCCGAATTCTGAGTATTGTCGCTCTGCTATTGGTGTTCGCCAGCAACATTGTCACGCTCGTCAATGATATCAAAGCCGTGAATACTTTCATGAAGGCCGGAGAGGCTGCTGCAGCTGGGCGTGTCAGTAACAATGCCACTCTGGAAGCATTGAGAGATTTTGACTATATCTCGTGCGTTAATCATTTCATGGCGTCTAACACGATCACCTACCTCCCTATATAGTGATAGCACTGTTCCCAACCAGCCGGCTGGCGCTTTCTGGGCCGTCCTCAATCGGTTGTTCATCATTGGACAAGCCGTTGTTCTCATTGGCTCTGAATTGAGCTTCCCGTCCAAGTTCTTCGCGACATACTTCCCCGTTCTTGGAAAGGACTTCGGTCTTGGACCTCTGGGTGTTATTCAGATGCTGTGAGTATCGAGCTCCTCTTCAGTTCGTTTGATGATTGACCTCTTTTTCCAGAATTGGTGCCGCCGTTCTTTCGCATCGTGTCGACACCTTCACCCTCGTCTCTGCATTCTTCCTTTTCTCCATTGGCTGCCTCAACGTTCTTTTGGGCCTCATTTTCCGTGCCGGTGCCAAATCAAAGCGGTCCGTAACGTCATGGAAGGAACACGCGAAGAGCGCTCTTCCCACCCACGTTGGCCCGATTGATGTGCGACCAGTAGTCAACGCCGGCGCTAACTACATAGGTCACAAGTCGCCATTCCCGGGTTCACCACCTTCGTTCGTCTCGCACCTTCATACAGGGTCCACTGTCAACAGTGGCCTCAGTGAAGAACGTAAGCCTTCGGAGAAGGGTGGACTTGGATTTGGCAGACAAGGAGAGAAGGCTGCTGCGTTGAATGGTTTCCTTCTTTCAAGACCCATTGAATCCCTTCCGAAATACGTCCCCCCAAGTCGCCCAGTCTCTTAAAACCTCCCCCCTCCCAATTTGATTAACATCACCGCTCTTCTAAAACGACTAAGCCATGTCATGACGAACATTCTCTATCCACTGTAGCATATATGTACGCTCGTTCACATTCATTATCATTGTTTATCGCATAATTACTCGCATGGCAATCCTTATAGCACACGCATGTATTAATATCACTTGCATACATATCATATTTCATCCACATCGCGTTAGCGTTCATCAATGAAGCCCTGAGGCTACTCGGTGACGTGTTAGTAATAGCCTTCTATGCGTCCCCACTTTGTTTCCGCTGGGGAAGGCCCGGAAGACTGTCACAGTTGAACTGTGGATCTGAACGCCTCGAACGATGCCGACGCTGGGACAAGCTTTGCTGTTGGATGTTGCGCTCGCCTTCGTGAGTAGCCTTGACCACAGATTATCTAACAAATAGAAAACAAATACACATCTAATCATTCCTATAGGTCTCGCATCACGCTTGGTATAGAAGATATGAGCCCAAGTCGTTGAGCGCAGTCTTACTGGCGACGTCGCTAGTGACCGTTCCTGTGACGGCCATTTCAAGTTTAAGCCCTTTTGTTTCCCTTTTCGGTGCCCTGCTATTGGCCAACGGAGTCTATGCCCTCTCGCTTGTTCTGTCGGTGTTAATCTACCGGCTTTCGCCTTTCCACCCTCTCACGTCGGTACCTGGACCATTGCTTTGCAAAGCCAGCAAATTGTGGACTGCCTATGTTGCTTATCGAGGGGACATTCATCGGTACTATAAGCGATTGCATGACGAGTATGGCCTGATAGTGAGAGTTGGTATGCTCGGCTGTGACTTCTTTTCAAGTTCTAGGTACCAAACTGTACTCATTGCCTATTTCAGGACCTAACGAGATATCTGTGATAGACAAGAGCCTCATCCCATCCATTCTAGGAGCGAACGGAATGCCTAAAGGACCAGGTACTAGACAACTCCGTTGCTTCTGAAAGGTCCCTTGTACTAATTAAATTAAATGTCCAGTCTGGGACTCTCGGCGTATTGTCACATTCCGCGATACGAAAGACCATAGAAGCCTCCATGCCGTCCGGGATTTGAAGACCCATGCGGAACTGAGGAAACCTTGGAACAAGGCATTTGGGAAGGAACCGATGAGTGATTATCAGGAGCTCTTGGTCGCTCGTGCTTCGCAGTTTCTGGGACATTTGAAGAAGTTGTGCATTGAAGGAGGGAGAGAAGCACCGACTGTTGATTTGGCCAAATGGGTGAGCTGGTTCAGGTACGTACCGTTGTTGAGGCATCGGGCGCGTGGACGTATGCTCATTTGTTGCTTGGTTAGTTTTGACTTCATGGGAGACATCGCGTAAGTTCCATCTTTTGCTTGTTGTTCGCCCCAGGAATGTTGTCTGCTTCAGGTTCGGTGGCACTTATAACCTCATGGAGAGCAACGATGCCCACGGTGCTTGGGATATCATGGAGAAAAGTTTAATGTGAAGTATTCCTGGGTTCTTTTGGGTTCTATATGGTCTGACTTTCCGGGACATACAGTTTTACCAGCATCGCACAGCATATCCCTTGGATATCCCTTGTGACCCGCTTCATCCCTTCCCTGACAAAGGATGCTCACGATTTCGCCCGCTTCGCTGCCAGCCAAGCCAAGCAGCGAGCATCTTCCGAACCTGAGCAGCGTGATTTGTTCTACCACTTGGTGCGTCAATCAATCACCCTAGCAGGTTGTATATTCTGATTGGAAGGTAACGTAGATCCAGTCCACGAAAGATGAAGCTAATCCTTCTCCACTCCGTTTGATCATGTCAAATACGGTCTTGGCGATTGTAGCTGGCTCTGATACTGTTGCCACTGGCTTGAGCAACGTGTTTTATTTCTTGCTTACCCATCGAGGTTGGCTAGAGAGAGTCAAGGCTGAAGTGGATCTGGCTTCCCTTTACTTGCCATCGACCAGCGTCCCCAGCTTTGAGAAGCTTGCTCAACTGAAAGCATTAAATGCGGTCATGTAAGTCGATTGCTTAATATCTCAGACTGTGTGGTTCTCAACCTTTTCTTCTTCCTTGAAGAAACGAGGCCTTGAGGCTTTATCCTCCATTACCTTCTAGCATTCAACGGGCACCTGCCGCCGGAAGTGGTGGCAGGAACGTGGGTCCTATGTGCGTCGTTTTCCATTTTCATTCTGTCAGGTTATCTGCTAAACACAACGCAGTTTCGTTCCAGAAGGCACAGGCATTCAAATTCCGCCTTACTCCATGCACCGGAATCCGCTGTACTTCTCCCCTGGACCAGATGAATTCCGTCCGGAACGATGGCTGTCTGAAAAGAACGAAACCGCTCTAGATCGGGCTGCATTTATTCCATTCTCCATGGGTCCTGCGAATTGTGTGGGGAGACACCTGGCCATGGACGAGCTGCGGTATATTGTTTCGCTTCTGTTGAGGAACTTTGATCTTCAGTTGGAACCGGGCTACAATCCCGAGCGATGGGAAGAGGAGCTGAAGGATAGGTTTGTGACGGTGAAGGGCAGGCTACCCGTTCGATTGGCTCTACGGCAGGACTATTAGAGATCTAGTGTTTTTTCTACTTATCAGCTATATAACAGGCGAAGAATTACGACCCCTTTGGCGACGCATGTTATTTCGTGATCTACTAGATTGATGGGAATCCACCTATAGACGCCGATCGTCCATGACGTCCTTTCTCAGTCGCGTCCTTCTTGAGTCTGGTCCTTCCTTAGTCTGAACCAGGTTTTAAATGGGCGGGCTGGAGATATATAAGCCTTCACCACCTTTTTACTGACAATAATGTCGCTCTTCTCTTCACCACCCTTTCTCACACCCCCATAATTTTCAGAACATAATGGTGAGTTTCTTGGGCGCTTGTCAAGGGAACCCACCTTTACTAACACGACGTGCAGGTTAACGTAGGAATTAACGGGTACAGGCTCCATGTTCTTGCCAATGACGGGTTAATAAAGCGCCTTTTATTTTTTAGCTTTGATGGGTTTCAGATCTGCATTATATATGTGCATGCACGAAGGACTAACCGCGATTCAAGGTCGTATCAGCCGTCTTGTTCTTCGGAATGCCCTTAAGATGTTAAATATTAACGTCGTCGCAATAAACGAGTGAGTTGAGGGCCCCGCCAAGGATGAATCCCCGTGTACTGACACATCACGCAGCCCCTTCATCGACCTTGCCTATATGGTACGTGTTCAGTGTCGTCTTCAAGACGGACGAGTGTCTTATCTTTTGTAAGTCTACATGTTTAAATACGACTCTGTACACGGAAATTTTAAAGGCATTGTCGGGTCTCAAAATGGCAAGCTGGTTATTGGGGGCAAACCCATTGCGGTCTCCAACGAGAGGGACCCGGCTTCTATTCCATGGGGTAAATGTGAAGCCCATGGCCATTACATTGTTAAATCGACGGTACTGGTTCCTGTCCAGACGATAGTCTAGGGGGTTAATATTCAATTTTACAGGGCGTGTTCACGCACAAGGAAAAGTGAGCATTCCTCACAGCACTGCATGCCTGTTTGTCTGACGCCAAACAGGGCAGAAGCGCATTTGAAAGGAGGTGCGAAGGTCATCATCTCCGCCCCGTCCCCCGACGGGCCCATGTACGTATGCGGTGTCAACCTTGACAAGTACAATCCCGAACATACCATCGTAAGTTCTCCCTATCCACTGGAATGATCAAATCTGACAACAGCAAGATATCCAATGCGTCGTGTACCTCGCGCCTTTAGCGAAAATCATCCACGATAAATATACGATTTTGGAAGGACTGATGACGACCGTTCCGAACTCCACCACTGCAACTCAGCGTACTGTGGACGGACCCTCTCACAAGGACTGGCGAGGGGGTCGCAGTGTTGGTAACAACATTATCCCGTCTTCTACGGGTGCTGCAAAGGCTGTCGGAAAGGTCATTCCAGCACTGGACGGAAGGCTGACGTGGGTCTACCTTGCGGATTACCATATACCCTTTCTGACATTTTTATAGCGGAATGGCATTCCGTGTTCCGACTTTGGATGTTTCCGTCGTTGACCTGGTTGTTCTCCTCCAACTTCTCGTGCATCTTCGATGCCGGTTCTGGAATCATGCTCAATCCAACTTTGTGAAGCTGGTTGCCTGGTACGATAACGAGTGGGGTTACTCTCGTCGTGTCTGCGATGCGGATGCAAAGGCTGGTCTCAAGTCCTCAAAGGATAATCAATGAATGAGATTATGACCTTTAATCCTTCGATGTACTAGCCTTACCAATGCAGATGGGCTGAAAGACGAAAAGTTCGTATAGCCGCTCTTCTCGCGAACTGATGACTCCTGAGTGAGATATTTCGGATGACGTCATCGCGCGCCACCGACGCCGCACCAGTAGGGTACACATAGTTCGGACGCCTTCCACCGAAAATCCCCAACGCGGGGGTCGTTCGATTGAGTTCGATGGTGTTCCATGGGCCAGGGCAGTGCCTCAGTTGAACCCAATTCAACGGCGAAATGAAGCGAGGTTCTCGTGACATTCCTGCTTGTTCCTAGCTTTCACGGTACAGGCAACGGGAGACCGAGACTAGTGTCTTTGATGGCCAGTGGCTAGTCCATTCCAAAGCGCCTGGCACGCCGCCCCAAAAAGGGCCAAGACTGGCCGATTGATCGGTGCTGATTAACTAGGTCATCGATAGATAACTGTCTCCGGGCCTTTATTTAAAAGCCAATCCTTCCAGTTCCTCTCTCCAGCTCCTTCCACATTCAACTCATCAATCATGGTACGTCCTATTCCTCCTCCAGCCACCTCATAAGATCCTCATGGTTGTATAGGTCAAAGTCGGTATCAACGGGTAAGCCTTTGAAAGACCGGTTTGCTTCTTATCGTCTTTGCTAAAAATCCCTTATTTCTTTAGTTTTGGTAAGTTGACTTGATTGTGCTGCCCTCGACTGCTCAACCCATTTTCTGTGTCCAGGTCGTATCGGCCGTATTGTCTTCCGTAATGCTCTTGAACTCCAAGACATCGATGTTGTCGCTGTGAACGAGTAAGTCCTGACGTCAGTGTTTTGCACGATCTTAATTGATCTTCCTTTGTTAGCCCTTTCATTGACCTTGACTACATGGTCTACATGTTCAAGTATGACTCCGTTCACGGACGATTCAAGGGAACTATCGAAGCCAAGGATGGCAAGCTCATCATCAACGGCAAGACCGTTTCCGTCTTCGCTGAGCGTGACCCTTCCAACATCCCCTGGGGAAGCGTCGGCGCTGAATACATCGTTGAATCTACTGTAAGTCGATTAGTGAACATCTGTTGCAACCCATTTGCGAATGATCTTTTTAGGGTGTTTTCACCACCACCGAAAAGTATGGATTAACATGTATCGGAATTTGGTCCTTATCCTGACAATCCCGCCTTCTAGGGCCTCTGCTCACTTGAAGGGCGGTGCCAAGAAGGTTATCATTTCTGCTCCTTCGGCTGACGCCCCCATGTTCGTCTGCGGTGTCAATCTTGACCAATATGACCCCAAGTACCAAGTCGTACGTCACATATCTACGCCATTTCGTGTGGAGAATTGTCGCTAATATCAAAAATTTTCTCCAATGCGGGTTAGATTTCCAACGCTTCTTGCACCACCAACTGCCTTGCCCCTCTTGCCAAAGTTGTCCATGACAAGTTCGGTATCCTCGAGGGTTTGATGACCACCGTCCATGCTACCACCGCCACCCAGAAGACTGTTGATGGTCCTTCCTCCAAGGACTGGCGCGGTGGCCGTAGCGTCAACAACAATATCATCCCCTCCTCCACTGGTGCTGCCAAGGCTGTCGGCAAGGTTATCCCATCCCTCAATGGCAAACTTACGTGAGTACAGAGATCTTTTACTCGCCTTCTATCAGGTACTAAATCGCGTCTAGCGGTATGGCCTTCCGTGTCCCCACTCTCGACGTCTCCGTCGTCGATCTCGTCGTTCGTCTCGAGAAGCCCGCGAAGTACGAGGAAATTAAGGCTGCCATCAAGGCTGCTTCTGAGGGAGAGTACAAGGGTATCCTTGAGTACACCGAGGACGCCCTTGTCTCTACTGACTTCGTCGGCCACCAAGCTTCCTCCATCTTCGATGCCAAGGCTGGTATCCAACTGAGCGACACCTTCGTTAAGCTCATCTCCTGGTACGACAACGAGTGGGGCTACTCTCGCCGTGTCTGCGACTTGATCACCTACGTCGCCGCCAAGGACAAGGAAGCTGGTCTCTAAATGTCACTTGGAGGGAGAAATTTGAAGAAAAGAAGAATAAACATTGTACTACTGTATAGAGCGAAGTAGTTTGCCTATTTTGTAATTTTGTTGTACGACAAATCAGAACCTAGCTACTTTCGGGTTCCAAATTACCTACATACATACCTGAGTTTGTGTGTCAGGTGGCCTCTTACTCTTTACCGCTAAGTAGGGTCCTGCGCTACGGGCGGTCATTCCGATGAAACGTTGTACGAATCCTTCATCGCAGGCGGACTCCTCACTGACACGTTCGTAATCTTTATCGTAATGAGGCCGCCATCCAGGGCCATGGTCTAATAATATTCTAATATTCTATTCCTCTATCCCTATCTTAACTCTTTTCGAGTTTAGACCAAGGTACGCGGCGTTGAAACCTGACTTGACATAGCGCTAACTCCGATTTGGACAGGTTGCAGGGAACGGCATCCCTGACGATTCTCCGAGTGCACCAGCCAGATTCATTGTCAAGTTCTCTATGACTTATTCGGAACGATGGACGACCGGTATCCGGTCCTAAGTACTTACAAGAAAAATGGGGACAAGAATTCACACTGGGGAGGGCCATTTTTGTGCTTTTATTAGCTTTTAGACTAAGCTGGACTAGAAGAGACTAGAAGCCGTGGTGCCAGACGCGTTACGTCTTTGAAAACTCTGAGCACGCACCAGAGAGGGGTTTGGAATTCTAGAATGCCTTTAGCCTCGCCCGCCTCAGTGCCACCGAGTCAGTGGGAGGATTGGCTTGGAAAAGATTCCCCTGTGCAAATGACAAGAAGGTTCTTCTCAGGACAGATTGGGACGATTGGATATTATTCCACAAAAATCCTTCAATCTTCTAATAGTACACTTTGTTTTATGTAATAATTCATGCGTTTTCGACGATCTATGGCAAGAGGACGGTCTACAATCGCGGGGGGCCAGTAATGAAGCTGACACCCTGAAGGATAAGGAAAGTCAAAAAAGTGAGTCAGATTTGTAGTTCCTTCGGAGACTTACAGTTTGGATGTTGGTGAGCAGCTCTGGAATGGCAGCCTTGACAAGAGCCTCCTCAGCCTCGGTGAGTTTCCCAATGGGGTGGATCTTCGTAACACCTTCAGGCTATATTCCCAGTTCATTAGCGAACGCCGTAGTTTATCATGAAGGTAGGTCACTTACGCCGAGCTCGACGTTGGAAGAGAAGAAGGCGAGCTCTTGGCCGAGTTCCTTGGTGAGAGCAGAACCACCTGTGGCATCGGCTTCGACGCTGACATAGCTGGGAGCGACAATGCCCTTCTCGCCGTTCAGAGCACGGATGACCTTGAAGGCGAACTCGGCACCGGCGTAGGCCATGGAGAGGGTGGCAGATCCAGCGCCGTCCTTGGCTTTCACGACTTCGTCACCACCGAATTGAACTCGTTTGACGAGAGTTTCGTAGGAGTCCTTTGCAAAATCCGATGGAAGAGGGTGCGAGGACTGGGAGAGGAGGGGGACGATCTATAATAAAATAAATTTGCACGGTGGTCTTGCTCTTGAGAAACGGGCAAACGTACAGTTACTCCGGAGTGACCACCAACGACGGGGACAACAACGTCTTTAGCAAGGGCAAGGTCACCCAAAACCTCGGCAACGAAGGTGGAGGCGCGAACAACGTCGAGAGTTGTAACACCGAAGAGGCTGAAGATATCGTAATGAGATGAGCTCAAGATCCATGGTTATGGCGAGATCTTACCGCTTGGGGTCGAACACACCGTGCTTCTTGAGCACCTCAGCGACAATAGGGACGGTAGAGTTGACAGGGTTCGAAATGACGAGAACGAAAGCTTTGGGGGATGTCTTCGCGATGCCGGTGGCGAGATCCCTGACAATGCCAGCGTTGATCTGGGAAATAAAATGAATAAGCGTACATGGCTTAGGACTAGAACGACTAAGTTGTACCTTGAAGAGATCATCTCTTATCACGCGAAACATATGAATAGGGGATTAATTTCTGTGATGATCAAACATACCTGGTCATCTGAGGGGAAATCAGAACGACGCGTTCAGTGAAGCCAGACATGACTCACCCCTGGCTTTCGAGGAACACCGGCAGGGATGACGACGACATCAGCACCAGTCAAGGTCTTGACGAGGCCGTCATCAGCTGGGAGGTAACCCTCAACCTTGGCTGGGGTAGAGATATGAGAAAGATCGGCAGCAACTCCGGGTGTGTTGACGATATCATAGAGCCCAAGCTACTCCGTAAATTAGTTGTGGCCTTAGTTATGGTCGACCTCAAGAAACCTTACTTGGGTAACAAGAGGGTTGGCCTTCAAGAGAAGAGACAAGGGTTGGCCGATACCGCCTACATGGTGCTCAGCTCGAGGATCGTGGGGTAAAAGACTATCCTACCAGCAGCTCCGAGAACGACAGCCTTGACCATTGTGAATATGGGGAAGATAGAGGAAAGTGATGAACCTGTAATCCCCATCGATTCCAGGTAATATCCCTATATTCCATAACACGTGATTCGTAACGCCGCCGCAAAAATAGAACGCGGAAGGCGCGTCTCCTGCTTTCCGCCGACGACAACCTTCCCGAGTGATTATAGACCGGTTCAAGCGTTCAAGCCTGTGCAATGACACGGAATCCAGGATCATACCGGAAAAGACGCAAATGACGAGCTCAGCGTCGAGCCTTCAATTTTGGCGACCAAAGGAATAGACCGGAAGGGCGAACAACGGCGGCTGCGTCGTAGACAACAAGGACAGCCTGCGCGCAGTTCTCTGGCCCGGTCATGCATGCAGCTGATTATGCGCTATGCTCTCTCGCTCCAGTTCTGCCAGACGTATATGTATCTGAATTCTGGCCGGGAATATTTGGAGAGTCCAGGGGGGCGTCGACAATTTCAAAGGTAAATCCAGAGCGTCAGCCGGGCTCTCTGAAATCCCATTCTTCATATCGAGAGAGGAAGCTGGCGACGCGACGCGCGACAAGATACGTAAAGGATGTGTCGGCCTCGTGCATCGCCGACTCGGGAGCGATGTCACTGTCTTGCAGCTCTTTGGACTTGGGCAATGCTATCTTGAATTCCTCCACCTGAGAAAGGACAAAGGACCTCGTTGACGTGGCGCTCGCACCCGGTAAATCAGCCATAGCAAATATAGCAAATTCTTCGTTTTGCCACGTCAGTCATATTGGTCTCAAGCCTTTGTTCCTGCGCAAGCATCAAACACCCAGCGCCACTGTGATTATCTTCAACTGCCTCTTGTTCGGTTCTTTACTCAAGTGTACCTCATAAGCCTTCATTCTGTCACATGCAGGGTTCGGAGGAAACATACCCCATCGATTGGAATAATGGACTATTGGGACCAATAAGGTCACTCACTGGTCAGCGACAGACTACCGTGTGGTACGGTGCGGAAGAGGCTTGCAAATCTGACCACAGTGCCAGTAAGCGCCAGGTCGGACTTGCAGTCATGATTCAAATCTCCCGCTAGCGCCTGCGATTCGGGCGATTGCCCATGAGGAGGTTCGCGCTTCTGGGACCCATGACGAGCGGGCAACTTTTGCCCTTTACTACAGCAGCTATCCTGTGGAAAACGGATGAAAACGGCAACAATAGACGTAGACGGTGAGATGGTGGTCGACGCAAGTGATTGAAGGTGCGCTCCGAAAGCCGCATGTTTATTACAATTAATCGGCTCTTGACACCCTCTAGGCTGTCTGGCTCGTTCCATTGCTCTCAGACCGGAAGTGGCTGGGGCCGCAAGTCGGCGCACTGACTTGAGACCGGTCGCTGTTGGACACCCCCTCTAATATCCTGGCCCGGTTGGGCGGAGACGGCCGTGCTTCACATATTCCATACTTTTCCAGAACCGTTGGATCATGCCTGGAAGAAGGGAGCACAACTTGAGTACAACAGCGACCCCATGACTCCGCTCCCATAGCCCCGCATCAGCTCCCCAAATGCATCCACTTCAATTTATTGCCTGCTGGGGTAGATAGCCACTAGTATGTACTGCAGCATTCTAACATGGAGACGCTATGTACGTGAGGGTCGCTTTAGGCTGTGATTCGCAAGCTTCTCTGTTGCGAAGATATAATTGGGTCTCCTCTGCCCGCAAAAATATCTTTGTGCTCCTGCAATCTGGAGCTGAAACGATTACGAGCGGTGATGTCGGATCCACTCCTTCAGCATCGAGTATAATGCGTACATGATACAGGCTCAATTACCGTCTCTGATCGGCTACGTCAAACCTAGGTCCGTCATCCACGCGACCTGACCTCGCCTTTGTATGTTGCTCGTTTGTCCTGGACCTCGAGTTTACTCAGTCTTCACTTAGCAAAGACTTAGCAGTCCTGTGATATATTTGATTTCCTTTCTTTTATTTCCCCCTATCATCCTTTTCCAAACAGCGATTCATCACAACATCACATCACAGAAGAGCGATGATCCCAAGAATCAACTAATCAGAAAATCTGTTGACACCATTGTTGCCACAGGGGGTAACGTCCAGTACAAAACAGGCGAAGACAGGCGCCCGTGACACTATTGAGCCGTCTGATGGTTTGAAGAGATGTTAGAATACTTAAATGAAAGGGCCGCCCTTCCCTGCCTTTGGAACCAATAAGAACCGATAGCAGGACTTATCAGAGCCGTTCAGAAGGCTTCCAGAGGCTTCCCATGGCCAGTTCATATGGGCCAATATCGTACGGTTCATTTAATATAAAATTTTGGACTCAAAACAACACTCCTGCCCCGGACCTCTTGTTTTCCCTTTGATTGAGTTAGAGATACTATGAGGGAGACTGGAACTTATGGACCGTTGGTCGTCTCCTCGGGTCACAGGGATGAAGAAGTCAATTCAATCAACTAGCGATAGTCGGTCGCAAATGCCTTCTGCATGACGGGCTTGCTAAGTTGCCCTTCGAGCCAATTCAAAGCATTCAATTATCCTGCCTTATGGGCAGTTATGCAAGACTATCTATGTGTACATATGTAAGACTACATACACAATGAGCGGCCTCATTGGGTTTTTGTTCGTTCCGATGATGGCGAACCTCGGGTCAGTGATCCGTAGCAAGGCGACAGCCCAACGCCGGAAGGGGTAGACTGGGTCAGAAGACCAAAGCTCCACGCAGCACGCTGTTGCACGGACGATATCCCGTAAAATCTCATTTATCTTTTCTGGGGAAGTGTTTGGTCTGGACTACCCGTAATGACGTCGCCCGAGTCTGGAGGAAACGCTTGAGCCCGCCTGTTCTTCCCTTTGCCTATGATTTCTGATGGAAGAAGGTTGGACCCATAAGCGCTCATAAGCGAGGCTTCCAAATTGTTCTAGCCAATATTATTAGCATTACTACTTCACAACTACCCCCAGTAAGAACCAATAAGCAGAGCTCAGTCACCAACCCCGTCACAAATAGGGTTGAAAGGGGCGGATCAAACGTCGTCGTTCCGCTATCGTTGTGAACGACCCGCTCCGGAGCCATGTTCGGTGTTTGGAGGGATCGCGCGCCTGCCTCTTATTGCCAGGAAGCTTAATTAGCACCACGCCCGTCCCTATAAAAAGCCAAAACCCGACAAACTGGCCCACTGCCGGAAGAGCAAGCGGGGGGCTCAGCTCAACGTCATGCGTGACCCGGGAAAGCGGATGGCGCCAGCAAGCGCTTATATTTCAAGGCCCGAAGTACCTGCTTCAGTAGCTAAGACATCGAATGCCTGAACTGGCTAATAAACTGGACAACCAACTATGTCTTTTCCACTTTCTTACGAATTTCTTAATGGATCCATTTCTGGAGCCAGCAGGCGCTGCTAAACTACACACGCTGGCTTACTCCACCGACAAGATGTGGAGCTGAAACGTCAGTGAAACAGTACCCTGTTGCTCTCTTATCAGTTCCTATCACACAGCACAACTATGACATCTACGCAGACAGCGAATACATACCTGCTATGTCATACCGAAGCTCCCGGCAGCAGAGAAGTTTGTACTTAAAAGAAAAGAAGACAGCTGGAAAGTTCCTCATGAAGAACTAATCGCTGATAATCTAGTGCTGATAATCGAGTTCAATCAATGGCTTTGAAGGTAACACTTCCTTTCAGAAGTGGAGATGAAGTTGGTACTGACGTCTGTACTGTCTTCCAAGCCCAAGCCTATGACGCTCGATATTGCACGCTGTATAGGGTTTTCTCACGTCGAGTTGTCATTAGTCAATCCACTTACTTATAACAGCTGGTAGCGAACATCAGGGATATCTCTCAGCCCTCGAAGGGCCTGCGGGAGATATAGCCGAGTAAGGCAAGGGCGCTCCGTGATCAAAAGGACGGAATCGCCTGATCATGACCAGGTATGCACCCTTACATGTCGTTATTCCGACATCGGCGGGTAGGTCTGGAATCACGCTGCTCAGAAGACTCCTCTATATGGTTGTCATACAAAGGAAGGAGGGTCGTCGGCGACGCCGCACATATCTTCACGCTGTCCCTTCGTTGATAATAGACTCAGGCAAAGGAAGGTATTTACCCTGGACCTACGAGCATTGTTCCGTGAATGCTCCATTGTGCACTCGTCGTTATCATCAGTATCATCTGAAATCCGGCGGTAACGTCGTTTCAAGTGCTCGTCAGCGTGGAGCCTAGCCCAATCGAAGGTGTCAGCTGCACGAGACCCATTGTTCCGTGTTAAAATGACCACATTTAGGCATATGTCGTGGTTTCCTGGAAAAGGAGTGGCGGTAGATCAGCCGCCGCTGACGCGATAGCTTGTCCAATTCGCCGTCAGCCCACCTGAACTCAAACCGCCTTGGCGGTCACTTTGTCCGTAATGAGCAGCCATGGGACCTGCCAGCCCTTAAGCTTGAGCTTATCCTCCCGCGATGGGGTCAGTCTGACGTACGGGGCACTGGCCAGGAGGGAGAAGATGTTGCAATGTACGATTTCGCCCTTTCTTGATTGGGGTCACCTGTCGCCGCTCATAGCCGCCGCCCATAGTCACCCACCCTTCATCGTTGCGATAGTCCCTATCTCCCTTACATTTGCGCAGTGATTACCGAGTACTAAGTAACGAAGCCCCAGAGTTTATTTGTGCATGTCAGGCTATCAGCCCCCGTGACATCTTATGTTGTGAGCGATATTCGCCGTCGAGCATGGCAAGAAACATGGGCACGATCGCAGAGAAGCGTACCTTGTTAGGCAGGCGCTGCGGGGGATCCACCTTTGTAGCAAAGAATGTAGGTTTCGAGATCCTTAAGCTTCGGTCGTCGTGTGCAAGTGGTGTATCATAAAGCAATTGTTCTACACGCTACTATCAATCCCCCGAAGTGGCGATTTCCTCTACTAAACGGGAAGCAATCTGTCCCCTTTGTTGATTACCTTCACGGAAAGGATGACCCAGGAACTAGGGCGCTGTTCCTCAAATCAGCATATGATGTCTGGCGTTATCGTAATTGTCGTAAACCCGGAGCGGGGAAGCGCTTTCGAAAAGGCAAGTGTCTATTTTGCCGACACGCATAAAGAGACCTGAGTGCGGGGAAACATATCTTCGCCATCAACGATCATGATATTAAAGATCAAAGTCATTCTAAGAATAGTCAAGACGCCGCTTGTTCGTAGGTACTGGGTCGGGATGTCCTTTTCTGGCCATTTCTGTTAACTGTCCGCTAGGGTTAGCGAGAGAGTTAGCAGACCGTTACCTTCGCTTGTCACTAGGTCCCTCCGGTGTATCACATCTACCCCGCACTGTCAAATGGACAACGCTAGAAGTGGCGGGGCGCACGTAGTACGAGGTCGCAGATGCCTAACTGGTAGTTCAGGCATCAAGTACTTAGCACGATCCCGTGCCCCGCAGCCACGCATCTCCGGATCCATGACTTTCGGGCTAAGGGCAAGTAGCTTAGATTTCCAACTCGCAGCTGCAACGAGTAAGGCCTTACGGGCCTAGACACCGCACACCTCGCTTGTAATGGGTATTGGAGCAGTAAAGTCGAATTTAATACAGTCGGAGATAGTAAGTATCATTGCAGGGATGTTATGACGACTGTTGGTTGTAAGCAGATGATTCGTCAACCAAGTCCTGAAAATGGGGTGGTCATGCGCCAGGGGTCGGTCTAAGTGGCGAGTGGAGAGAGCTGAGCAGATATTCTGGACCAGTAGCATTTGTGAGAAATAGAAGGGTAACACATGTATATCGATTATGGAGGGAGGGAGGTTAGTCGCGAAAGAACGTAGATGTGACGTCTAATGAGATGCAGTCCGATGCCTACTGATTACTCGTCTTGGTTTAGTGGGTTGAGTGCCACAGGTTAATCACTACGGTATGTTTACTTCTAGTCACTAGGAGCGTGCTATAGATAGGACTACCGCCACACAATTAACACCGGCTGCCGTTTGGATAAGTTCTTTATTGAGATATAGGACATGAGATACCGCCGTGATACTAGCGCAACAAACCAGATGCGTTCATCGGTCCCGTCATAAGTCAGGGGCGAGCGCTAACTCAGCTAAAGTAACGCAAGACAGCTGCCCCCGGGACCTGACCATTTTTTCCCGATATCGATGGATCAGAGAAATTGAAAAGCGCTCAAGGCGCCGGGATAACAGGAAAGGGCGGGAATACGCTAAGTAGGGCTCGGATATCTGAGATAGCCGTTCGCCGTCTGGTGAAACGAAACTTTGCACCCTGGAAATTGCGAATGTGATCAGGGTTGAGCGGCGTCTCAGGTTTATCCTTTTCGTTCTCCAGCTGGTAGTGGAGCGGAGGAAGGAGGCTATTGTGACGGGATGCGACGAGTTCCCGAAAGGTGTGCCCAAGATCGCGTGTTGTCATTCTGAGCGGGATGGCTCTGCGCAAGATTAATTTAACTTCGGGAGATCATAACACTTCTTGAGGGTACGAATGTAGCCAAAACTCGGAATATCAAACTGTGCCAAGGCATGATCTATCATGTCCAACCACGGGGCGAAGGGGAGGGCAACGTTCGCGCCAAGAGAGGAAGAGGCTTCACTGCCCTCGATTTCAATATATAAGGAAAGGAATCGACTGGAAGTCGGCTGAAGTCGGTAAAAGACAAACAGTGTGCTTCTCCCCCTCTGTAATTTCGGTTGCAGATTGAAGGTCCGTCCAGTTGGGAAATGTCAAACAACTCGGAGGAAATGTCGGAGCGACGATTGAGGGGGAATACATACATGCACCCAACTTATCTATTCAGATAAGTCGCGAATTCGAAGCGAGAGCGCGCTAGGCCAAACACGCAATAGAGTGCCATGGCAGTTCATATCTGTCATAGATCAAGTTCTGAGTTATGTGAGACAGTCCTCGTGAGCATGAGCGTGGCCGTTCCGACCTGCTACTTCGAGATAGCCATGTTTAGCTGATGCCACCTTAATATCCTACCTTAATATCGTCAGACTGGTCAGAGGACCAGGAGGTTATAATTTTGGGACGCACGGCTTCAATGGCTTGGCTGCATCAAGCAATAGCCGCGCTGCTCTTGCATATGACCTATACCCCATGCCCTGAGGGCACTCGTACCGGAACTACAAAGCACAACATAGCCGCTGCTCAGTTTTGGAAGGGCTGAACCGGAAGAACGGGCGGCGCTTCTTCGCATGAACTTGAGAGGACGAATTGAATAATAGAAGGTAGAGAAGATAGCTGGTACTCGTTATGAGCCTAGACAGGTCTTCTTTGCCAAGCGAAACAATTCGGGATGTTTCATGATACGATACCGTGACCCAGCGTCCAGGACTTGGAATAAAGCTCGAGAGAAGATGGTGTTGATAAGTGGGAGGAGAACTCGCCGCAGAAGGAATTTGTCTCGGGACTTGCGGTTGGTAGCGCTAAGAAAACAGCTTGGAGGGGTTGCAAACTTAGGTTTCGAAACTTGAAGGTGTTCTAAAGTTCCTTGATCGTCGCGGGGAAGTTGGAAACAAG
Source organism: Coprinopsis strossmayeri (assembly GCA_900156845.1). Lineage (NCBI taxonomy): Eukaryota > Fungi > Basidiomycota > Agaricomycetes > Agaricales > Psathyrellaceae > Coprinopsis > Coprinopsis strossmayeri. The sequence continues at coordinate 338,586 of FTPT01000033.1, forward strand.
TTCGAAGTCAAGAATGGACGAGGGGGCGAGGCTTTGGAACCCCCGTGATGATGACCGCATTTTGATCCTATCCTATCCTATCCTCCTCTACAGAGTAAACTTCGCTGAATGGACTTTACAAATTGGGAGTGTTTCTTTTTGCAGTGCTTCGGGAAAATGGAGTTCGCGAGCGTTCGATGTATACTGAGCTTCGAACCCACAGGTTCTTGTCAAACGGTTCGCAGATGCGAGTAATAAAGGATGGGGAAATGGGGTGGGGGTGCCAAACACACCGCGCTTGAATCCATGGAGATAATTAGATAGCCCAGATGGCCCTGCGGTATCGCACGAACCAATGCCGTCCATCTTTCGATTCGGATTTGCTTGAAAACCGTGGATGCTGGAACAGAACATGTGTCAAGTCCGGCCACGAGGCGGGAAGGTTTGAACTCGTTGGAGGGTTCCTCAGAGCCGCCAGCAGAGCCTCAGACGTTGATGGGATGGACGCATTCAGGAATCGGGAACACACAGGCCCGAGTAGCCACGGTTTGCCGTCGCGACGTGGTGAATGCACGAATGTTTCCTAGTGGGGAGGATGAGGTTGTAAGGGCGTACTTATCTGCCTTTTGCCTTGGTGGGAACGGGGGAGTCGTTGATACGTGGACTGCGGGCTCGGAACCTTCACCACATGCTTTGAAGAGGCGCCAGGGATAGTTATAGACGAACACTCCGGAGCGGAAACCTTGAGTTTAAAGGACGAGGGGGAATTTTTATTCGTTGGGACATTAAGCTAAGCTACAGTGAAGTCAACGTACAAGTTGAACGGACGAGTCTAGAACGGAAAGAACTCTACCGTAGAAATCTAATGAGTTATATTTAGTCGCATCGAGTCTTCGAATGGGGGACGGGGACAGGCAAGGTAGAGTGAAGGGAAGCCCCGAGGGAGAGTCAAGTTGATGGTTTCCGTCCAGGAGGCAAGGACGATCGTTTCAAACCTTGTAGACCACTGAGACACATTGACATGAGGTTCGCGCGCGTTTGTGCTCCAGGAAAAACAGTTTGATATGATGCGAGTGATAGAGGAAAGTAACAACGAAGTATGCATAAAAAACAAGAGATTCGAAAGTGAAGTTAATAATGTAATATCGAAACAAAAAATGATGTGTGGGTATGAATGAAGAAAAGTGCATGAGAATGGATGCAGTGTTTATGCCATAGTGGTTGTCGTCAAGTAATAGTACAAGTAGGTAGATTTGGTCTGATATGATATGATGCATGCGATGAAGTGATGATTGTCCAGGTTCCCAGAAAGAATACTGAGCCGATTCAAAGTCGATTGCGGTGAAGATTGAGAAAGTCGTAGACAGTGTTGGTCGGAGAAGAGGAAAACCATGTTGCCAGAGGATGAGAGTCACTGAATCCACGAGAACCGAGAGGCGATGCAATATGATAAGTCCGTAGATGCCAATGCAATGAACCGCAATAGCGATGCGAGGAAGAGGGTATCGAGGGTAGAGCGGGTATCTGGTGTCCCTGTTTGAGACTGCGCTGTGGTCTCGCGCTCGGTCTCGATGCCATGCCAGGCTGTGCGCCGGGAGGACCAGATCCCATAGGATGGTGCGGCTGATAGCTTTCCTCAAGCTAGAGCGTGCCGCAATAGGGTGTAATGTGCACTCGTCGTCTTTTCCTACTCCTGCAACCCAATCCTGACCACAGATGGCTCTCAGAAGCCTCCGAGGCAGCCATCGTCTTGCAGACTGACGGCACCAAAGGAGTTACAAAGGCCAGCCGCTGAGCCACTGGCTGCGAGTTTGTTGAGGTACTCCCTCCTCCTGCTGCTACTTCGCTTCTTGGAACTTGAACAAACGACGCGTTCCTCTTCGGTAGAAGAGTTTGAGGAGTTTGCAGCTCGCATTCGTTCCAGGTCGTTCATGTCATGCTGCCTGGTCCTGCGCCTGCTCCTCTCGTCGTGTGCAGGAGGCGAAGGTGGATATGGAAGGAAAGACAAGGGATGGATGTCACCAGTGGATTCGTTGGAAGGGGTGTACACTGGAGTCTCGTACTTAGTGGGGAGGCCATGTGCACCGTATGAGTAGTAATTTGAAGGGGGCTGGCCGTAGAAACCAGTAGGAGAGGGATTGAAACCGTCACTCTCATCTGAGGAGGATGAAGAAACATCTGGGATAAGGTGAGGAACGTCACCGCGTCCGTCCGCCATGGCGCGCGGATGGTACGAACGGGAGGTAGGAGAGCGAGACTGGCGAGGGGATGAGCGGGAAGCAGCGGGGTCGTCGAGGATATAAGTTCGACCACCGCGTTCTGGGAGAGCACAAGTATTTTTGGATACGACAATGGGGGAACGGTCGTATGCAGCAGGGGAGTAGGCCTGGTAAGTGCTGCAGAGGGAGGGTGATGGAGGGAAGTGGACAGACTGCTGGGGAGCAGTGGAGGTGCGGTGGGCAGTAGGCTTGAGGATGGATCTGGGAGTCATGGCTTGTGTTGACGAGGGCGGTCGACCATCATCCGTCCAACTTCAAGCCAGGTTATATCCAACACAGGAATATTGATTTCACCATTCCCATTTAGCTCTTTGTATTTATTTATTTATTTATTTTCCTTTGTTCTTATCCTCCCGATAGATCTCTCACGGCCCTTCTATTTCGGGGTCTCCATCACCCCCATTGAGCATTCACCCAGATCTCCATCCCGGCTCCTTCTCCCGGGCCACCTCTGCCAGCCACCTGATCTTCAGTGAATTATCCTTACAACCTATGTATTCCAACAATACATATCCCGCGCTACATGCATACCGGCTACACGACCCGGATCAATTCCCGCTCCCAGTGCGCACTGGCCGGCTGGCGTTGCACTTTTTTGCTTTCACCGTTGCTTCATCCTCGGATCCTGTGCTTAATACCATAGTTGTGTGCCTTCTCCTTAATGTTTCGTCCACTTTCTAGCTACGATGCTGAAGGTTCAGTGTCTGTCACCCGCCGGAAACGGCGGCCCTACCAAATACGGAAACTAACCCCTGTTGGTAATCTTACGGCCAGGTCACGATCCCTTCCCAATACCTGGCATCCAACCAAAGTTCGAGAAAATTGTCGGAGAATTCATTGTGTTGTTCCAGCGAAATTCTCAGTCTCACGTTGGGGCATTACTTCATCTGCCTTCGATAAAACGCTTGGGGGAGTACATTATTGTCTGGCTGTGTATTCATACAAGAAAAGCTGTGGATCCGCGTCATCGACATCCCAGAACCATCGGAAACGAATTGGAAGGGTGAGCCCCAAGGCCAAGCCTGATGCTCACATTCATAGCACTCTGCGAGCGAGTAGCTGTTTGTACAATGCAGGACGGGCGGCTTCTATCGTCCTCCAGTTATGCTTCGTATAGCAAAAATCCCTCCACCTCCACACTCAGCGGAGGAAAAGAACTTTTTTGAAAGTGGACCTTGGCTCATCGTCTCTGCTTCAAGTTTTCACTCCCAACTCAAGTCTCATGCTCATGCTGGCGAGACAGCGAACACGGACCCCTCTGATTACCTGGCAATTGTCCATGGAAAGCATCTTGCATGCTAGTGTCAACTTGGTACACATTATACAGGAATAGCATTGTTGTATTTGAGACAGACTTCGCAGTCAGTTCCTTATCTATGTCGTAACCTCCTGAAAGAGAGAAAATCCATACATGTCTAGATATAGGCTCAGAGTATGTAGAAGATCCATAAATCAATCATTCAAACTTCACCATCCCGTCGGTATTGGACGTCGAGATTGCTCATTGTGCGGCGATTGCTACCCTCCTCGCCTTTCTGTTATGAGGGGTTTTGGCCGATTCTTTTCTTGCATCCAGCGCTCAGAACACCTCGAGGCACAGAACTCTCGCATATTAGGTGAAAATATCAACGGCAATTGAGTAGCAATATAACGTACGTCTTTTGATCGTCTGACATTCGATTTTACAGCTTTCCCACTCTAAAAACAACCAACTCGTGTATCAAACGTGGACGTGCTCTGGTCTGCGCCTTGCCAAGAGAATCCGCCTTTTTCGGTAAGCGCCCACCTGGCGGGTTGACTGCCAAGCCCAGCCGATTCCTTTTTGGGGAAGGACGGCTTCCTAAAGCGCTTCCCTGACGGCGCTCTTCTTCGTTTGCCAAGCCTTGGCCTTCGTTTTGCGCGGGATTCGAGCTAGGCTTGCTCCTCGGTCAACTGTCAGATTTGAGGCGCTTGATGGTCAGGGTGGTGATAGACCGTTTAGCTGCGTAGCGATGCCAAGAAACCGTAACCGTTTCTGAGAGAGTCTGTTCAGGTTGGTTCCTCGAAGCTTCGAGGTAGTCGGCGGACGAGAAGATTCCGTAGGAACAGGCAAGGGTGGTGAGTTTAAGACCGTTATGCTACCTAACAGCTCGCGGTATTGTTTCCCTGGATATATCCAATTGCACAAAGTCTCGCCTTGGCTCTTGGCGTTGCGAGTCTAATGAGGGCTATACTTGACAGATGCCATGAGAATTGTGGGCGGGTTAGCTGTTGTTTTGGTGGGTCCTGAAGGCCATTAATCGCTACCTACTCCGGCTCCATTGCGACCATCCTTAATTGCGCTAAAGTGCTAGGTCCGCAATAGACGCTTCCTCAGCCATCGGAACCCTGGTTTTTCAAAGTGGGGCATTGAAGGCGCAGGAGACAAGGCTGCGGTTATAAAACCTGGAACATAGGAGTGCTCCATCCGCACGAAGACTAGTGCGTTCCGGTTGTTAGTGAAGAAGTTCCACATTTAGGCTGTCGACTTGGCAATGGGTGGCAGGGATGCTTCCTGTCTTCGCGAGGTGACTAGAGGTAGAAAGGTAGAACTTCCCTTTTCCAGAATGCTTCGTGCTGTTCGATCTTGCTAAGTACTTAGCTGAGGCATGGGAGTTAGCAGACATCGTACAGCGAGCTTGGAAAAGCTGAAGGGGATAGTGATATCATTTGATTAACCGGTAGTCGCGATAGTTGCATGATCCTTGATAAGGACCATGGAGAGCTTAAGTTTGTAAGAGGATCGTTGGTCTTTGACTGCGGATTGTCATTGCTCTGTGATTTTATTGGGAGAAGGAACAATCATGGATCCGTGTATCTCGCCTGATCATAGTGTCGTGCCCAACTAGGACGGTAGAGTTGGTCAATAGACTCTCTATCCCCCTTGAACTCTGTCTGTTATGGTTCAACCGGGATCTATAGAAGAAAGATCTCGGTCGAACACAGTCTGTCGTTTTCTAGCACTCGTGTACTACTGGCTACGATACCACCACAGCTCGGGCCCATTTTCTATATTAGTGGTATACCGGCTATGGACCGACACTCCTCCAGGCAGAACTCACGCATGTTCCGGAACATCCGGGACATGTCTCTGCCCGTTCTTCGATCAGGGCACAATATACGCACGAAGATAACCATACATGGACAGTACCACGCGAATTAGGGACTCTTCTTCAAGCACCATTGGGTAAGTTGGAAACGACCCGGCAGGCTGTGATATGATCGATGACGTCACCGCGTCGCGTCTACCACAGTCGCGTCGAGCAACTACCGCTAGGGGTTATTTCATTCTTCTTCCTTTCCCCCCACCTCCCCATTCCGAGTTTACCCTCGAAGCATATCGATATCTACCCGCCATGTGAATTTCATCTCACTATATGCGCTCATATCGTCTGAGAGAGGTGGGGTTGATGTATATCGCTGTGCCAACGTTAAGCTCAAGGGATATGACGATGGCGGTGAGTCTTGGACTCAGGCTGTGCTCGTCGACGTAAGTGGGTCTGTCGTACCGGCACTTGGGATACTCATCGATCGCATATGATAATAGAGGGCTTTCTGCGTCATTACCTACCTTAGCGAGATGGCTTCGCGACCCGGGTGATGAAGACAGCCAGAAGGAGAGCCACACCGACAGCTCGAGACCCGGGATATGGAGCTCTACCGTCGGTTTGTTTTTCGGATACTTCCTGCCGTTCCCGACCGACTATCTAAAGACTCAGGACTGAGATAGCGTCATGCCGCAGGCAATCAAATGAGTTTGATTTTTCATTTTCGGGAGCTTGAAGGTCGGAGAGGCCTTGCGACTGGTTCAAGGTCTAGAATAGAGGTAAGAGCAGGGTATATGCCTTTTCTAAGCTTTTCAAAGCTTTTCAAAGCTAAATCGGATTAATGGAGATCTTAAATTAGCCTGCATAACGCACATACGCTCGGTCTCGGCTGATAAGGACCGGGATTTGGCCCTTCACCTTTCACTTCCCGGTAACTATATGCGTGCGAATTGCCTTTATATACCGTTCCAATGAAAAGTAAGGCACTTTTCATTGGGTAAAAGGCGCATAGCGTACGCCGGGATAAGCTTTGCGACTTCTCATGTTTCCCTAATGCGCTTGAAGTTCCACCGTTGAACGTACCTAGACGCTTCTACCTCGTCCTTCTTACATGCTGTGAGTACTGTGGTGCAAAATATCACGTCGGAAGGAAAGAAAGAACTCGGTGCTAGAAACAGGGTCTATGTTCGGGAGCCGTGCCTCAATGCTGGTCCGTATTTTAGTTGTAAGTATAGCCCAAAGACTATACACTCACAGCATATTTACAGCACAGTAGCGTAAGATCTCCCCTTCCCTCATTCGATATTCGGCTCCAGGCAATCTCATGTTTGTTGTCCAGGGGGTTCCTGACGCATGGACGAGCCTCGAGGTTGATCGTGCGACCGAGGCTGCGTACGACCGCTCCATCACCTTCGGCGAAGAAGTGTCGCCTATGCCATGTCGTGAGCGGGTTGGATAGCTAAGTCTGCACTATGTCTGATTTCACTTAACGAATTAATAACTGAACAACATGTCCAGATTCCGCAAGTCTGGCCGTAATGATCGTTGGCACCCAACCCTGCTACTCGGAATGGTGTTTATGAAAGGCGCAGTTACTGCTAGTGGATACACGTTTTGGGGTGGTTTTGTTTTTACCCAAAGCCCTCAATTCCTATGGACTCGGAGGAATCTCACATCGCATGACATCGGCACGAAGCCAACTTCTGCGAATCAACTCTTCGGAAACTTCTTATCGCCCGCGACAAGTACATCATGACCACCTTGATGGTGTATCCCGTGGCATTCTGAGTCCCTCTAACGTGGTCTTAACAGACCCAACCTCTTGAAAAGGTCACAATAATACAATGCTAGGCTCGGAGCCCGCAATCGAAGAACTTCGGATTCAGGGAATTCTCGACACATTCGATACTTCGGCTTCTCCAGCTTCATTCGGTGTAACGACGATCTCGGGGAATGACGCCTTCCTGGGTGCTACTACCTGGCCTTTCTTGGGCATGACGGACCCTTAGTTTGACAATAGCGGAGAAAGTGCTACCCGGAATACAAACCAGGGTTGCATCGCTCGAATCATGGGAGGTGTACGGAAAACTGGGGTGTGGTGCATCCATCCGTGGTAAAATTTTCATCTGCCAGAAGTTCGAACATCGCACCGCTCCCATTCATGGTTCTTCTGACCTTCTTCATTAGTTCAAGGAGGTCAGCACGTTCGCGATGCAGATATCGGTGCCATGCTGCAGCTGGAAACCAACGTGATTGTATCATACATGGAAGGTGGTGGCACACCGAAACTGCAACGTTCGCAACAGAAATGATGGCTTCCCGACGGTTACGATATTGAAAGTCGTGCAGGTAACTACAAGGTGGCAATAGATCCACAAATCAACAAGTCCGGAGAAGTGGAGCCTCGAAGTCGGAGCGATGACGCCGCAAGAAACTCAAAAAAATAGCGAACAGTTGAGTTTTCGTATATGTACCTGGGATAGCGTCGTTATGTCTTTTGACGTTGCTCATTGGGGATTGATTATTTCCAGGATGATGGTTCTTGTCGGAGAAACCTGACAGAATTCCCATTGGTATTATGCTAACGCTACTAAGGTCTTCAAGGATACGTAGTGTTGTGATTTCATTTATGGGTTGACCGCCACTGTGACGAGGGTCCCTTCTCTTCCTTCGCAATCTCAAACGGTGGTCACAATTTACCTGTTTTAACGGAACAACTTAAAACGTGCCGGGCCTGTTCTAACGTAAGTGGCGCGGCTCACACAATCGCAGACTTCCATATTCACTCATGCGCGCTCTCTGATTCAGTTGGTCGAAACCGCTCTGTTCAACCAACTTTGGATAAGGTCTGGTAACCTCTAATAGGGAAATCATGGATTGAAACCACGGAAAGTAGACGGCTGGCCATGCTGATGGGCATTGCTTGACAAGTTAGGACAAACCAAAGACTCGGGAACGAACATGGCCGCAGTGAACCTTGGGTTAAAGCCCATGGGTTCCTCATGCCAATCTAGGAATCGCCCGGTCTAGTATTTCCTCATGCTCAAAACGTGTTCCCTCAGCTCCACTGTTCTTGAATGAATATCACAGGACTGCGTTCACCTGGTATGTCAATATTGGGACTGGTGGCTTCGATTTGTAGAGGAATGGCCGTCTTTCTCCCTTTCGGTTCCTGGCGGCGTTCACGTAATTCCAAACCTCATGTTTGAACGAACCAGATACCAGCGAGATCAACGATTGAGGGTGGCGGCATGCAGGACGGGATGACAATACGATTCTCGTGCCATGACATCCCTTGAGGTTGGCATCTCTCACTGTCAGTAACGGCATGTCCATGTCACCGTTTCCAAAGGTTCGTGTCTCCGAGTCACTGTAAAGCATGAATACCGCACTTAGCTAACTGGTATGCAGAACCAAGGGATAGGGCGAGCCTTCGAAATGGCCCCTAAGCTATTGTTATCGGACGGAGAATTCTGTTCTTCCAAGGACATCTTTTGCCCAGACAAGCAACTTCCCACAGAAGGAAGGTCTGCTATGAGAAGCTGGGTACAAGACCATCTGCAGAAGTGGGGTGCTTATCAACCTGCTTGATTGAATGAATAGCCCCTAGGTACGGGATTTCCTTTTTATGATGAACCTTGTACTAATTTATTTATTTCTCCGCATAAAGATCGACACCCTCCCTCGAGGATAGATGATCAACTATCTTGAATCAATTTGAACCTCTGGTGGTTGCACTAACGCCATTCCTGCAGCGCTACACCAAAATAACATAAAGGTAGGTATGATAGTCTGCTCAATATACTTGGCACCCATTAACATGAAATTTAGACCAGGATATGGCAGGTGCCCTTTGCTTCTTCTACGGTGAAGGTCTGTGATCGCTCATCCATTAGATCGCTCTTTCATTTCTCGTATTAGCGAGATATCGATGTTCATCATGTATGAACTTCGCATTTCCCGGTTCCTGCGGATAGTTCATTCTATGGTTAGTGCTGCGAGCAGCGGTCATCTTCTCCCTGAGGTAGCACCAAATGAACTGTAAAGGGGCTGATGGGGACCCTCCAATTATCATTCTCACCTATGCTGTAGTATCTCCCTCAGAACGGTCGCTTACACTCATTCTTCCTCACAGGCGCCTATTGTCCCCGCCCAAACCCTTCGCCCTCGACCTTTCCTGACATTAAGACTATTGCCACCGCTGTCAGCCGCTATGTTTGGGTTAGTGAACACTCGGTTCTATGATGCGTATGAACTGCAATATGAGTTCTGAGAATGCGCCACAACGCTGGTGCGCCGCTTATCGCTTACTGCAGTTACGTTGGCTAGTAATCAAAAGATAACGAGTCGTATTTGTGGGTACGCACATAACATATTCGCTGGATACAGTATGCTATCTTTCAATAGGGCTTGATACCTATCCAGTCAAAGCAGCCACTCCATGTCCTCTACATGATGGGCAGATAACGGGGAGAAGAATGCTCAACCCTATCGAGTCCGAGCTACCCCGTTGCAGTACTTGATCTGTTAAGTATGTACAGTGGAGGAACTCCGGACTTAGCAGACTTAACAGTGACCGATGTCGGGAACGCGTTTTTATTATTATAGCAATGAAGCCGTCGAGGTTGACGACATGACATTGGCATATGATGTTCAATGCTTTTTCAACGCGCCTTTCTCTCACCACACCTTCGTCGGCGACTCCGGCGCCTCTGGCAAAAACCTCTCATTGAAAGACGCCCGCCCGCTATGCACGAGGATGTCGCTGCCATAAATATGGACAGTCATCGTCAATCAGTGGTCGACCGCCAGATTGCTGGTGCCTGGTCCGTGCAGCTGAATTGATCTAGTGATTCTAGCAGAAACAGATCAATGGTACATTGCTTATTGACCTTGATAAAGTCGGAGGTTATTGCTGTGCCACCCGCCTGGCGTATATGAAGCGCCTATAATCTAGAGACATGACGACGGATGATGGAAGTCTTGGTTCAATACGAATACTTCCTTTTCCCGTTATATGCTGCCCTCATTAGGTTGGCTGTCCCAGTCGTACCCTTCAACGTCAGCTATAGAATGGAGGGTGGACTACGACCATAACAGATTCTGAAAAATCCTCGGTTAAATTCTGCTATATTATGGGTAACGTCGGATGAGACATACTCCCAGGGCGGAGAAACCCTCGTGGGTGCCTGGGCCAGCTACTGTGGAGAATCAAGAAGCAATATCCGATTGTACCAGAGTGTGGTAAGTAAAGCCTTCGAGGACCCACTCACTCATCGTCTCACCGGTCATGTTTCAGTCGTAATGATAGCCTGCAGCGGGCCTCTAAGGACTTGGCGCTGGGAAGACCGCCATATCGCTCAGGAAGTTGCTTCAATGGGCCACAATCCTTTCTGGGCAGATTCTACCATTCAGTTGCGACGTTCCTTCTCGCGTGTACCCCGCGGTTCTGCTGATTACAACCATATATCGTAGCATACAACAATTTACACGGCTCTGGAAAGGACTAGCCCAAGGGAATGGTAACTTGTCTTTGATTGAGAGACCCGTCACAGATATCACATCTGTATTCGCTTCTAGTGGATTGACATGGCGGAACGATTCCTTAAAAGTCCTATCGGTCCATCGATTAGAACACAGAAGTGTTTCAAGCTGCAATTCGAGGGTGCGAAAAGATGTAGGGCCGCTGAGTGTGAATCCGATTTACGATGTGACGGGCACGCATGCATACAGTCTTACCCCAGATACGGGGTCACCACTTCCTTGTGGGTATGGCCCACGGTTCTCGGAGGACTTCCTCAGACATCGAAACATGTTCGAGTACTTATCGGGGAGGCCAGTGGTGAACTACGATGTGATAGTGGAATTACTACGCAGATTTCAGCGGAGAACTTCGCCATGGCTCGCTGTCTTGAGCCAAGACTATGGTGGTCGATCTTTCTCCTTATTCATATCACCTGACATCTCTCGGAGCAATTCCACAGTGTCTCTTATCCGAATACCTACTGCGGTGACAACCACTGGGCCACTGCCCATGAGCTCTCTCATGGAAGGGTTGCTATATACGTCGAGGTACGGAGGTCGAAGAGTCAGGGTGTGACATCGATTTCAAACGTGCGCGCCCCACACCCCAAAAGAGTATTATGATCCTGTGTGCTATCGACAGAAGATACTCTTCACTTCCATACCCATGATGCTCCGACTCTTGTCTCGCCCCTCAAGCAACACTTACATAGCACTTATTGTTCCTGCAGGTAAGTATCCGTCAACGAGAATGACGTCACTGCCTGCTCGGAACAAACGCCGTCGCTGGTAGAAAGTCCATAGGCGACATGTTATCTTCGCGTTATCTCGGTCGGCTCTTCACAACTTGAATTCCTCTTCACAAAAGTCGTAAGTCCATGTCAGAAGTAGAGCAATATCACATCCTGACATTAGCTGCTTCTGTTGTAAGGTGGGAAAAACGATCCTTAAATCTTGTTCCTATCACCAGCCAGTGACAACCCGTAAGTAATTCCGGCAATCTAACGTACACGAGTCGGGGCGGCCGCCACATCGTCAACTCGTTTTTCTCTCCCGTGATAACTACACTATGTATGTGTGTGCCTGCTATCAGACCGAGAAAGGCAAGTCATATCCTTAATCTTGTCTCTCCAATTAGGATTTTGCGGTGCCAGTAGAGCTAGATAATCACAGTGACCGAATGAATTATTGTTTTTGGTCTGTTGAAGACTGCGGGGTAGTGACCCCAGTCGGGTATGTCCGCTTAAGACATTGTGGTTACACTACAGCTAAATATGCCAAAATGTCCTTGAAATGGAAGAAAAAGGAAAAGCGGATGGATCATGGTATCAAGTCATAATGTAATTATAGTCATGAGATATTACCAAGAGGCAGTTAGGTAGCGCACTTTTGACATCGTTGAAGATCGTTCCCATGTGCGAAGCTGTGGTATAGTAAGGAACCGGAGGGAGGATATGTCGAGCCAGCTTTATGACGCGGTATCCTTCTCAGAGACTTTTGTCGTGTGGACATCTTGCTTAATCGCCTCCACGCTGTGGTCGTCAATGTTCGATTGTGGCCCAATATAATGCCGACGGGCAGCACCGAAGTACCAGACGCTGTAAATATCATTTAGCTATATGCGAGTCCCAGGCAGATAGGAGACTTACTATGCGAGAATAATAACACCAGCAGTGATAACCTTAGGAATAGATGCGCAACGTCAGTTGCACCCGATGTTATGAGAAGGTTGAATGACGTACTGATGCATAATTCATCGTGTCTGCAGTAACAGGAAGTAGGGTTGGCAATGAAAAGATAACGCAAATGAAGCATGTCCAGCAAACGCAAGTGATGTTGGCAAACCATCCCAGGTAGCCATCACCCATGTAGAAAGGTCCAGGTTTGAACATGACATCCGGATGGTTGGCATAAAGTCTTCGGCAGATGATGGGGGGGATGTAGCTCAGGTCAAGAGCCATAGCAGTGAGAGAGAAAACGGCATTTGCAGCGACAGGCGATGCAAGGTCGAGCAAACCTGGAAGGATAGAAACCAACGTGGTGAGCCAGATGGCACGTAGGGGTGTGTGTGTACGTTTGTCGTTCTTTCCGAAGAATCCACCGTCAGGTAACCCTAAAGCACTCTGTCAGCGCACTTTCATTGTTCTAGAGCGTTGTTATTCACCATGGTCACGGCTGAAAGCATACAGTGTACGGGATGCTGCTTGTAAGGCAGTTTGAACGACAAAGAACGCAGTCAGACAAACGAAAGCCTAAAGTTCGATTAGAAAGCTGTAAGACCGGAGATTCTGTTGACTTACCCAGATTGTCAAAGAGCCTCCTTTTCCTAGTCGGTTGTAAAGAATCTGAAGACGATATCTAGTTGGTACAGAAAAAATCACTGTAAAAAAGGGATGGACATACTGTAAGCATAGCGGAGTTGGATTCACGCAAGGGTTCCCTATGAATGAATTATCGTGTCAGGTTCGACCAGGTCAGCAGAAATACCGCTCACAGTGGTCCCGAGCACAGAACAGCAACAATATTTAGCAGCCAACCAACCAAACCAGTACCGATAACGGCAATGAAAATGGCAGAGGGTGCTGTCGAGCGTCGGTGAGTGATACGAACAGAGAGAAAAAATCGTCCTTACCTGCATACGCTGCCCGTCTGACTTCCTCCCTGGAACACTGGCGTTAGCTTGTTAGCGATAAAGGTAAAGGCAGCCTTACGAGATATGAGCAGTCGCGTCATAATCAGTCATCTGTGCGACCGTGAGCACATCGACATGTCGCATTGTAAACGTCAATCATACTTACAGTCCATTGAACAGACAGCAATCCAAACAGGAAAGCAAGGCCATCATTCCACCCTCCGGTTGCATTTACGAGTCCATCAGAACCGAACACGTATTTAGCAGAATGCATCTCAGACCGAGGAGTCTTCGCGAGCAAGCAAACGATGATGACTTGTGAGAGAATGATATTAATCGGAAAGCCACTCCGACATAAACACTAAGAAGCATACCGAAGGTGGTGCCCAGATTGACGAAGACAAATCCTTGGGTGAGCCTAGCTAGATGTTTAGTGGCCAGAGAGTTCTGTTAACAATGCAGGTGAGTTGTTAGCCCCAAAGGTCGGAAGCTTTAAGGGCCACGTACCAAGATTCCGTGAACGACTAAAAGACCAGTGAAGAGGCCGACTGTTTTCCCCTTTGAACATACGGTTGGCATGGCTTTATGATAATAAGATGGTCGCATACCGCCGTGATCTCGAAAGCTCCATCCGTCCCAATTTTGGCTGCTGCCATGATCATGTTGGCCAGACCGAATTCCGTTGAGGAAATGCCAGCAATTTGTCCTATATCCGGTTTCGATACATTGTGAAACAAAACAAGCAATAGACTTACCGAGAATGTTAAGCCATCCCACTAACCAACCGACCTGGCCATACCGAATGAATTTAACCACAACAGTCAATTCCTAAGTGCACACACCTGGGCTCGGTGTTTCTTAGGCGTTAACTGGGCCGAAGCTGTATACCTGTCGGACAATTAATGACATCACTATCCCACTCAAAATCAAAATCGATAAGACTTACAGACCACCGCAGGTCGGATATGCACTAACAATCTCTGCAATGCTAGCACCAAGAGTAAAGCACATGCAAGCTCCCAGAATCCAGCACCATGTTACCTACGCGAACCGTAAAAAAAAGTGAAAATAAGAGGTCGATTGGCTTACAGAAGCGGGACCGCCCGTCAGCAAAGGTGTATTGAATGTCGTCGAGATACTGGAACAGAGACCCTGCGAAGAAATGAGGATGGGAGCTAAATAAACTGAAGCGACGAACCATGATACTGAACGCGAAACTGATCTAGACGTTCAGATAAGGTTAATATGGACCACCCAGCCAAGTATAATAGAACTACTCACTGTAGCAAGATTTGTGAACTCGCGCTTAAACGAGGGCTTGTAACCCAGTGCGAGGAGCTCATTGTCGTCGTCGTCGTCACTTATTTGGATCACAGTCGAAGCCGATTCTTTTTTCTCGTCCAGGGACATCTTGCAGGGCGTCTGGCAGAAGTGCCGGGTGTTCTTGGTGGAGTGGTGAATGAAGAAACCCGAGGAAAGGATCCTGATTCAAAGCAAAAAACGAAAGGCCTCCTGTTCCACAAGCTCACACGACGCCCAACAATCGGCGGAGAGTGCGACGGACCAGACAGAGAGATCCGGGTCCAATTGGCCAGCGAGAGGGGCAAATAAAAAAGCACATGGATCCCGGCTGTTTAGGGGCTTTTAGGCACCACCTGGCACCGCTCTGCACGGTAACGATGAACCATATGAAAAGTCTTGAAAAGTCCTCCTCCGAATCAAAAAGCGTCCAATACGCTGTGGTAATTTGATAAGCCTTTACTATAACCTTCTCCCACAGACTATATTGTGATACGACAGCCTGAGTATTTTGAATACGGCTCTGAAGCTGAGTGCTCTAAAATCGTTACTAGGGCTACCTGTTACGTGATTGATTTCTAACTAGGAGCCTCATTCTGTGCTCATCCTTTTCAGCACCATATGGATGAAAAGTCTTATCACGAACTTGTGGGTTTGGACTTGGCTAGCCCAGTTACATACCTTTAACACGAGTTGGAAAAGGGTGGAAACAAGGACCGAGAAATAAGGAGGCTAGCCTGCTCGGCTGCCGTTGACATATCCGATCTTTTGCCAAGTGAACCAAGATCGGGTATGTACATGCCATCCCTATGGTCCCGTCAGTCCGACTTGATATTCACAGATAATGGTGCGCGTTTTCCGGGCGTGTGCTGGTGTGTGGAGATGCGATTTTTCAACATTGCATTGGTATCATAGGGCATACAGGTTTTCAGTACTTACTGAGTGACTATACTAGGGTGGGTCGCGGGGAACATAGGACAGCAAGGAGACAGCGAAAGAGAGCATAAACGAACAAAACAAAGCGCGAAAGCAAAAATAACGATAATTAATGGACAAGATCAGTCAAACGGTGCGCTATGAGTATCAGGGCTGCAGTTGCATGAGTCAAGTCTAACGAAGTCCGCGGTATCAGAACATTGTAATACAGATATGCGGTTGTGTGGTCCAAAAAAAGTTCATGGGGTTGTGTAAGAAACGGGAGGATGACAGGGCGAAGCGAAAAGGTAGTCCAAACCCCTCATGTGGAGGGGACTCACATTGGAACAGCGACTCGTCTGCGGGAGCTGGCAGTCGGTGTCGCAGCCGCGTCATCAACATTCTCCTTCTCATCGCGCTCCGGTACGCTCGAGACAGGACTAGTGACCCTGGCGGCCTTTGAAAGGGTAGGTTTTGCCGACGATGTCGACGCAGCAGCGCGCTGTTCAAGAGTTGCAATGGCCGATGAGACTCGCCTATGGGGCAATGGCGTCCCAGTTGGAGATACAATTGAGGGTCTCGTCGAGCTTGACCGTCCTAAAGGCTTAGCGGTAGGTGTTGGGGTTCCGACAGAAGAAACGGAAGGTCTAGGTTTGACAAGGTTGGGGGGCGGGCCCATTGAACCCACGGAAGACTTGCCACTAGCACTTGCATTGGCACGAGAGCTGCGACCCAGCGCAGTCGATGGCCGCGAAGCCGAGGCAGAGGAGGCAGGTCGTTCAGCAGACTGTTTGCGTTCCAGGGATTTGACTGCAGAAGCACTCTCAGGAATACTCTCCGAAGCGGCCGAGGGAGGCCGCGAAACGGGTGTCGCGGTGAATATCGAGGAATCTCTTCGATGTACCTTACCACTCGAAGACTTGGCCGGGGTCGCACCTGCAGTTCCTCGAACTCCCATTTGTCGTTTGATCTATTGTGGTCATCTTAGCCTCTTGCAATAGATAATGTACTCGGCAAGGCACGTACCAATTCAAGTTCTTGCTGTTTAGCGTCCAAGGCCATATTAAGGCCAAAGATATCCTCTTTGTCAGACGCATGCTGCTTCTTCAGACGATTGATTTCTACCTCATCGTCAGCACTGGTTTGTTTCAGGGTGTGGAGTTGGCGACGCAGGCGTTCGATTTCGTCCTGCAAGGCTGCAACTTGGTCACGAGCGGTCTTCAGCTGAACGTCCACTTCAGCCTTCTGCTTGACGACTTCCTCGATACGAGTCTTCATCTCCGCTTCTTGGTTCGAGATAGACCGATCCGCTCGTGATTGCTCGTCAAGTAATCGGTTGTACTCCCTAGTCATACTGCTCAGCTGTTCGCGCAGTGATTCTACCTGTGCTTCCTTCTCGACAACGCGGTTGGTATATTCATTGATCTCCTCGTCGCGTTTACGAAGAGACTCTTGGGCGCGTGTGACGAGGTCCTTGTTGAACTGCACTTCTTCTTCGAGCTGGGTGAGGTGCTCGTCACGTCTCTGTAAATCAACATTGACGTTCTCCAGGCGCTCTTCGGCTTGATGAAGGTCATATTCCATCTGCATGATGGGTTAGCCATTTGTAAAGTAAGATGCGGTATGGACTCTACCTGTTCGCGATCTTTCTGTAGGGCTTCATTGACATGCCACATTTCTTGTAGCTGGTTCTCGAACTCGTCCTTCTTGTTTTCATTCTCATTCCACTCTAATTCCATGTTGTTGATCCTGTTCTCGAGTTCCTCGACGGTCTTCTGGATTTGCTCCTTCTCATTCTCGAGCGCGACTTTCTGTTGCTTCAACGCCTCAATTTGGTTGGACATGGTTTCCGTGTTCGTCCATTGAGCTTCGAGCTCTGACTTGAGCATTTCAAACTCTTCGTCCCGGCTCTTCAACTGTTGCTTCGTCTTCTCGATCTCCTCCTCGCAAGCACCCTTCTCCACTTCCAGCCCTTCGACCTTCATAACAAGCTCTTCTCTCTCCTGCTGCCAAGTAATTTCCAACATGCGTTGTCGAGTCTTGGTGTCCTCAAGCGCCTGTTCCTTCTCGGACATCAATCGCCTCATCTCCTCTTCGTCAATGACAACACTAACGTTCGCCAATTGATCCATCTGTTCTTTGGCTTCCCGGAGGCCTGTTGCCAGCTCGCGTTCGTTCTCGTCACGGCTCCATAGCATCTCTTTCAGTTGGCTCACATCTTCACTGCGATCCTTGACAATATCTTCGAGATGGGCGATTTCCTCCTTCAGCATTTCCTCCCGTTTGAGTTGATCACCTTTCTCCCGTTCGAGAGCGGCGATCTGTCGATGAAGCATCCGCAGAGCTTCACCACTCGCTTCGTCCATTACGCTTCGCTCAAAGCTCATCTGTCGTGAAGTATCGACCTCGTCTTCCAGTTGACGACATGCCCTTTCGAGCTCTTGCACTTTCTTCTTCCACGTGCGGAGAGTAGCTCGGCGTTTACCGTCTTCCTTCTCCGCGTCAGCAAGTTTCTGAGTCAATGTAGCAACCATCTCGTCACGAGCTCGAAGGTCGACCTCATACTGCTGGCATAAGTCATTCTGGATTGATAATTGGGTCTGAAGAGAGTAGATGAGACTCTCTTCTTTGGATGTCTTTCGGATATGGTGTTTCGAGTTTTGGGGCGGGGTGACTGGGATCATGACTTGAGGGGTGTAGTAGGTTGACGCGTGTGCACTGAATGGATCAGGCTCAGAGACGGGGGGAGCAGAATATACAAGGAGTTGGTCGCTAAATTCATCGTTGATATCAGCTTCTGGGGGTGTCTTCGTCGAGGAGTGCAGCAAGTTCTGAAGCACGGTGTCGCTGATCGCACGTGTCCGCACTTTGCTGGAGGACGAGGAGTTAGGCGATATCGAGGGTTCTTTGAGGTCGCTTGACGCATAAGCAGTCGATATCTTTGATGAGTTGCGGGATTCCTCCTCTCCCATGGAGTAGAACACGGTTTGACCCAGAGTGAATGACTGCGTGCGGTCATGCAGTGGAGTCGGGAACCGTGGAGGAACGTCGTTCCCGTGGAAAATGGAATCATCAACACCAGACCCGGGAAGAGGGACCTGCAGCGCATTGCTGTCGTCATGAACGCCCGGATCGACGATGGCAGATGTCCTTTCTTTTCCTTTGGCACTCTCAATAGCTCTGAAGGGGGTTGATGTTGTGGCTTTACCTCGTACTGGTTCCTGGGAATCTCCTGATTTATCAAATGAGGTATCTAAGTTGATCGACTGGTCGAAAGAGTTGACATCGAAATCCAATCCCGGGGGGTTGAAGGGTGGAAGGTCCAGGGATTGTGAAACGTCAAAGGGTTCCGTCGACTTCGCAGTGAGTGGACTCGCCATAGACATGGACTGTTCTTCATCTTGTGAAGGTGCGTTAGGGAGAGGCAAAGTGCCGGTAAGGGGGGAGAACAGGTCGGATACTGATGGCCGCGACGACTTTGAGCTGGACTTGTTATGACTTTGTCGAAAGACGGCGGGGGTGCTCGTCCCATCAGGACTTGCTTGGTTTAGCCTGTCAAGGAAGGAAGTTGTCTCATCTTTGCGCGGTGGTTGAGGAGGTTGCGAGAAGAACTGATCTTCGGTATCCATTGATTGCTCGGGGCTGATCACTTTGTAGGCGTCGCGAGAGAAGAATCGCACGTTCTGGCCTGTGCCAGGAGTTTTTGGGTCGCGAAGGATAGACCTTACAGAGCCCATCTTGTCATTGAAGGCCGGAGTCATAAGGATGTTTCGGTCCTCTAATGCAGGCGAAATTTGGGGACCATCGCGGTCTTGCGAGCTGTCGTTTCGTAACAGGTCCAGGGAAGGGCGGCGCAACACGTCAATAGGGGAGCGATTGTAGGCCGATGTCTTGGGAGAGTCCTGGCTTGCGTGCAAAACGTCAAACGAGGCTCGCCTCGAGAGTTCAGTTGACGCTTGCCCCTCATAAGAGTTCACCACCAGTGACAGTTGGGAATCTGAATGAACTGAAGTCAGCATGCATTCCACCTCCACAGAGCCTGGTGGCTTTGCGCTTACTGCTGCCAACGGTGTTAAAATTCAAGGCCGGGCGCGACTTCTTGCTTAGTCTCAGGGAGGTAGAAGATTTTGAACCTTCGTTGTCGTCCTTTGGCGGCAGTTTGGAGAGTCGCTTGAGCATTGTTCGCTTGCCACTTTTAGATGGTGACGGCGGTGGGCTGGAGCCTACATTTGAGTTGTTATTCGGTGCTGAATCATTCGGGTTGAATACTGAAAGATTAGGGTGCTGCTCGAAGACCCTATTCAAGACTTCTCCTTGCGACTGAGAACTTTCCTGGGCTTGACGGGGCCTGAGGGCATGGGTTATTTTCGACCACATAGTGGGAGGGGTCGAAGAGAGAAGTCCTGTGGCTTGCTCAGAATTGAACGGTGGTCGTTGTTGGAGAGGGCCTAATTACTCTGTTGATTCTCGTTCAATCCACAGCACGTTGGCCGTGAGGAATTTTCAACTTCGCGTCAGTCACATGATCGTGCCGTATTTGTTCATGTTAATTACCGCGACCGACGGATCTGCCGCTTATAATTACAATCTATTGCACCTTGAATTCCCCAGGCATGGAGTCCGAAATCCATTCAGAATTAGCGCCTTTTCTCGGAAATAACTCTTGTCTTCCAGACAATCTTCTCTCTCTTGCGCGCCAGAAGCTAGATCAGCTTGTACAAGCTGAGCCATCGCCTCAATGCAATGAACTGATAGCCCGTTATCGATCCCTCGTTTCGCCCTTCCGTCGACTTCCATTTGAATTAGTCGCCCGTATCCTGCGGGAAGATCTCGATTTCCCCCATTTTGGTCGGGAGGAGCGATATAAATTCCAGCGCCTACGATCTGTTTGTCAATCCTGGAGGGCAGTCGCATTTTCAACTCCCGAACTCTGGAACTCTGTAGTTCTAGAGGAGGCAGATCTCACTGTCGAGGCGGATCACCGAGGACAGTATTGCCTCCCGAAGTGGATCTCGTCGTGGTTTGATCGCGCAGGCCCAAAAATTGGACTCTCCTTATCGATTCGGGTTTTTCATTGCCAGCCAGATGAAGTACCGGTGCTTTTTGCCGCACAACAGGTGGCGATGGAGGAAAGAAATTGGCATAGCTTATTCCTCTTTGACCCCATACTTCAGGACCACATCCGCAGGGAGGCCAAACGCATTCCAGTTGGTAGCACTCTCCCGGTCAATATGTGCAAACTCGAGCTTCCCTCTTGGAAGAATTTGAAGAGCTTCAATGCCATGGCTAATATCAGTCCGTTCCAGACCGACGACTTTGCCATGTCGACTTCTTTTTTTCGCGATAAACTCCCATTCTTAGCTCCAAACTTGCAATACCTGCGCATCGACTATACCTCCAGCTCATTACCTTCGTCACATGCTCATTTGACTACGTTGGTTTTAAGTTTCCATTCTCTTTCCGCAGACATTACCAGTTGGGCCGCATTGGAAAATTTGTCGTCCTTACAACACTTGAAACTCGAAATGATCTTTCCGCCAGAAGTCACTGTCGATCGGCTAATAACCTTTCGCGTTGTTACAGACTTCTCCTTTGAAGGGGACTCTACGGCATTTCCAGTCCTTCAGTACCTCGCGTTTCCTAATCTCAAAACATTGTGGTTACATCCTGCGATTTATCGACCACGAACGAACATTAGGCCTATACAAAAACTTCTCAATCAGTCGAACTCTCCTCGACTCCTCTCCTTCAGTTCGGGGTTTAGCCCGTTCCACATACTGGAGCTTATGATCAAATGTTCCCAAGTGGAAGAGCTGATTGTTCATTCGTTCAGACACCTGTCGGCCTGCGTTCCTCTGGCCACTCCCATCTTACCCAGACTTGAGATACTCCAGTACCGCCTGCCGGAATATTCTCACCCTGATTACGTCTTGCGATTCTTTGCAGACAGGAGTATGGTGGCTCGGGAAGCTTACTTGGCGGGGCAAGATGTCATGGTGGATTATTTCCCGCGCGAAGGCCTCCCCGCTAGCGAGATCGAAATGCTGGAAATGCAGGTTCAACAGCTCAAGAACATTGGTGTACGACTTTGCTACGCTAACCACTCAAGAAGACGAATCGAGGCTACATGGTTCCAGTTTCCAGGCTATTAAGAGTAGTGTAGGTAAGCGTCATCCACAACTGTGCTTGCCTAACTGATTCACCTCTTCCAGGAAGGTACCCCGCAATCAAACGATTTGAGCCCAGCTGCGATTTTTCGGAGAAGGTCCCTCTCCCAACTCCTAGAGCGCACCCATGGTTCCGTGTAGTCGCCCTCGGGCTTCTCTTCGTGATCGGACCTACAGAGCCCCAGCTGAGCCACCCTCTTTCGGTTTCCAGAAATGGGGGCTGTTTTTAAAATATGCTGCCTATGGAGCTCACCCGAATAACATATACATATGTGCCTTTCTCTCGGGTCAAATGCTCCTTTCAAGCTTCGGAGCCGAATGCGTAGTAATGATATGACTATCTTTGGTGTCCACGTTCTCACTCTATACATAGAACTTCTGGCTTCAAAATATCGCTATTCGTGCTTCTCTGAAGTCTGGTTGGGAAATATCGTCATCTGAGAAGCCAGGACCAGTCGGCGACCGAGCTTGATACAGTGCACACAGTGTGTATCGCAAGGTGCCAAGTACGGTGTTGAAATTTATATTTCATTCAGTGAGCCACCTGCGCCTACACTTCAATCCTCATTGCGTTGCCATGGTTATTCCCTCTATCCATATATGTATGGCTCACAAGGCCACCCTTCGAGAGAACATAGAGCCCGAGTGAGAGGCGTTTGAGATAGTTGGCCCCACCTTCCAGGATCTCGAAGCCATCCTGTAAGCTTCTCAGACGAAAAGTCATCCAAGCAAAGCCAAAGAACTCTTCGGTAGCTGTGGGCCTATCGTCCAGTTTCCGAGTGCATACTCAGTCAACAGTATCATGCCGCCACCGCGCCACCACCGTCACCACCATCCGACTCGGACTTGTCCCCCCGGTGACCCAGTGATACCCGCCATTCTAGCGTCCGTAATTCAATGTCGTTTATGGCTCTATACAGAGCTCTAAGATATTAAGACCTCTGGATTTGTCTCCACCGAGAATGGCACAGGATGTAGGGACGAATCTGGTCTTAAAGACATAGATGAATACTTCGCGTAGACATATCAAGGCACCGAGAATTTCGATCTCGTGTACGTTTTTATTTCGTATTTCCTCTCAGACTCGCCCGTGCTCATCGCAAGTTATTTTGGCTATGCAGATTAAATTCGGGTACGTCTTGTCAGGTTTAGGTACGGTCTGAGAATGGCCAAACCCTTTTAGCTCATATCGTCAAGAGCCAGATTTTTGTCATCGATAACGGGAATGCCACATTTGCCAAGACAATCCCGTTAGCTTCTTGCGGGTACTCACAGCCGATAAAGAGCCTTCGTTAGCATGTCCTTGGATCGTCGGTTGATTGAATGCTTAACACTAACATGCCTTCACTAGAATGCTTAAATTACTGGCGCCAGGATCCATGGAGAGGTCAATCAAAACGTGGCAAATGCTGGCCCTCCTAGGGGCTTACATTCCCTGCCAAGTAGTTGGTTATCCGGCAAACACATTCTATGACCTTCGAGACTCACAGGGGGCGAGTCTTCTGCTTCAAAGTATCCTGTCAGATGCCTTAAAATAGCACAATTACGTCGAGATAATTACGAGGAACGTAAGGCAAAAAATGGACAGTTGAATGTCACGGCTCAATGGGGGTTACTCGAGGAATGGAATTATATATACTAGGCATTTGTTCGGCTAGAGCTCTATAGGGGCAAACCATAGGACCAGCGCCACAAGGACAAGGGAATATCAGCGGTGGACGGTGAGCTAAGAGAAGCGAGTTTCGGGATGTCAGTGTGGGATGTCTGTATTTGTGAGGTAAATGCGCTTGAAGAGCCGAGGTATGGTACCCCTAATGAACAAGGAGACACCACAAATTGTTATCCGATGTCTCCTGTGCGCCCACGTCCCTACTTTGTTATAAAAGGACAATCCATGGAGGTCTTAAAGGGCAGCTTTTCGACAGCCCTGAAATTTCTGCACGATGAAATTCGCCGATTCCTACAAAGAGACCTCTGATGATTTGACCCCCGACGAAGTGGAGGTGTCCCGTAAATGGCTTGAAGACGTGAGCAATGCCATTTATTGGTCCACCCTTCCAGACTACTAACGCACAGGCAGTTCTTGACCGATTACGAGAAAAAGGATAAAGAATTCGCTGCCAAATACTTTGCACAGAACGTCGGATACCATTTGAGCGGCGTTGGAACCCTTGCAAATCGAACTCTGTTAGAGGGATTCGTTGCATGGACGTACAAGGCCGCTGAGAAGGCCGATATCGTGTAAGTAATTGGCAATGACCTTGTACTTCCCAATATTAATTTTTCCTTCTCGGCACACAAGTCTTGAATCTGGCAAGACATACCTTACTCATACGCCCTCGCACCTGCTAACTAATAGAAACTACAGCCCAGTTTACCAAGACATAGGTTATTTTCAAGATTGGGGGAACCTGGACATTCCTCAAGGGGGTCAGTTCGATCCCAATTGCTTATACGGTCACTTTCGATAAGAACGTAAATGTGAGGCACTCTTGAAAACATCAAAGCCAAAAAAGGAATCCGCTTATCATTCCCAATTATAGGAAACTCAATTAACCAAAGTAAATGGAGAAGGAGACTTCAAGCGGCTCATCATCACGTCCATCGCAAGCCCTGGACCGCTCCCAGTCACGTTCAGCCTCATCGACATCCCTAATCTTCCGTCGCTCGGATTTTGATATATATTTTTGAAGCGGATAGCCGAATTGTACAATGTTTTTTCGAACCCTGTGAACTTGTCCAATGTTGTCCCAAAGATGTCTCAGGCTTGGCGGTGTATAGTATCGCAAGATATTCTCAAACCAAGAACGCAAGGCAGTAAATAGGCGGTTAGATCGGAATCACTCTCAGAATGGAATTTATGTATACCAAACGCCTATTCGGTTGGATCCTTATATGCGCAGGCCATGGGACCAACGCCACAAGAACAATGGACCTGGAGTGGCTGCGGTGAAGAGCGAACTGAGAGAAGTGAGAATTCGAGTTGTGGGACGCCTGTACTGGTAAGGTAACTATCTATCCCTAATATATAATGAATGGCGTGAATACATTTGAGCAGCCGAGTTATGGTATCCATAGCAACATAGTGCTACTAGCATGGAAGGTGTCACAGCTCAATCGTATGTTACGACGGACCACGGGATACAGCATTCCGCTTCAAAAGTCCCAGTAAGTTATGTGTAGGAAGACGCCATAATCGTTGTCTGCTGTTTTTTTTAGCTCACCTATTGCCCTGTTGCATGATAAAAGGATTGTGGAGCTTTGAAAGTGCAGCTTTCCAGCAGCCTTTGAATTTCCGCAACCATGAAATTCGCTGATTCCTACCAAGAGACCTCTGATTTGTCCCCCGACGAACTGGAGGCATCCAAGAAATGGCTTGTGGATGTAAGCACGGTACCAATCCTCGAGTCAACATCGACTGATGCAGGTGCATATACCACGGTAGATCCTGACTGATTTTGAGAACAAGACTCCAGACTTTGTTACAAAATACGCTCGACAAGACTTCTTATTGCATTTGGGCGGCGTCGGATCTCTGGCAGGTCGAGCCCTGGTAGAGAAATTCGTTTCATGGGCGTTCCTGGCCATCAAGCAGGCCGAATTTGTGTGAGTAACAGGAGCCTCCTTCACTCACTTTTTTTAGGACTAACGCTTCGCACAAGGGTTGAATCTGGCAAGCCAAATACTGTTCATGGTCCTTCCCACCAACTAACTGTAAACTATAGCGAAATTTACCCAGAAACAGATCATTTTCAAGGTTACAGGAACCTTTGCATTTCTCAACGCGAGTTTAATTCCCATTGACTATATCGCCACTTTCGATAAGGATGTACATGTGAGGCACCGTTTAGTAAAAGAACAAAAATTTGGATGTATGCTGATTTCCGAATTGCAGGAGACTCAATTAACCAAAGCGGAAGGGGAAGGAGACTTCGAGCTGCTCATTTTCAAGCTCATCGAAAGCGCTGGACCGATCCCAATCACGTTCAGCCCCATCCCTAATCTCCCTAATCTCCCTAATCTCCCCAAACACCCGTCGCTCGGATTTTGATGGTACTTTGCTGAGCTGTACAATGTCCTTTCAAAGCCTGTGAATTTACCGTCCCTTGAAAGAAATCTCGCTGTAATTGTACTGAAACGAATGGTTGTAACACACTGTAAAGAACCCACGTTCTTGGACCTCGATGGATCCAAGAGATAAGCAAATACATTCAAAGAAGCGGAAGTAGACACCACGGGATGCAATTTTCTATTCCGGTCTTCCAACAAGTGGGAAGACATGGCATCTCCGACCAAGAACACAAGGCGGTAAATGGACAGTTCGATAGGACATTGAACTTACAGAATGTATACTAGGCGTCTGTTCGGTTGGATCTCTATAGGCGTGGCAAGCCACGGAACCCGGCAACGAATTGGAAGAAGCCAGAATTCAGGCCGTGGGATGGCTGAAAGGCTGTGGGAAGGCCGAACCTGTGAGGCAACCATCTATAGGATCCAAGAGAGATAATGAATACATTCGAGCAGGCAAGGTTGGTATGGCGCTCCTAGTATGGAAAGTTGCGCAGCTCAATCGTGCGTTACGACGGACCACGGGGTACAGCATTCCGCTTCAAAAGTCCCAGTAAGTTAATGTGTAGGAAGACGCCATAATCATTATCTGCTTTTTTTTATTAGCTCACCCGTTGTATTATAAAAGGACCATGCACGGAGCTTGAAAGGGTAGCTTTCCGATAGCCGGCGCCTCTGAATTTCTGCAACGATGAAATTCTCTGATTCCTACCAAGAGACCTCTGATTTGTCCCCCGACGGACTGGAGACATCCAAGAAATGGCTTGCGGGTGTAAGCAGAACCAATTCTCGAGTCAACATTGACTGATGCAGGTGCATATACCACGGCAGCTCCTGACTGATCATGAGAACAAGAATCCAGAGAGTATTACCAGATACTGTGGACAGGACATCTCATTTCATTTGAGCGGCGTCGGAACCCTGGCAAGTCGAGCCCTGGTAGAGAAATTCATGGCATGGGGGTCCCAGGTCGTCAAGCAGACCGATGTTGTGTGAGAAATGAGAACCTCCTTCACTCACTTTTTAGTACTAACACTTCACACAAGGGTTGAATCTGGCAAGACAGATACTATCCATGGCCCTTCCCACCAACTAACTGGAAGCTATAGCGCGGTTTACCCAGAAACAGATCATTTTTAAGATTACAGGAGCCGTTGAATTTTTCGATGCGAGTTCAATTCCCATTGACTATACTGCCACTTTCGATAAGGATCTACATGTGAGGCACTGTTTAAAAGAACAAATTTGCATGTGTGCTCATTCCCGAATTGCAGGAGACTCAAGTAACCAAAGCGGATGTGGAAGGAGACTTCAAGTTGCTCATCACCAAATACATCGAACGCGCTGGACCGCTCCCAATGACGTTCAGCCATCCCTAATCCCCCGTCGCTCGGATCTTGACGGGGCTTCCTGAGTTGTACAATGTCCTTTCAAAGCCTGTGAATTTACGGTTCCTTGAAAGAAATTGTTGAAATTGTACTTACCTGAATGGTTGTAACGCACTTGTAAATGACCCGAGAGATAATCGAATACATTCAAAGAAGCAGAAGATACTTCCTGACCCCCTTCAAGTGGTACCCAAATGCAAACCACAGCCAGCTTTACCCAGAAATAAATCCTCGCAGGAACCTTTGCATTTATTAATGGCAATCAAATTGATATCGTATATGTTGTCACCTTTGATACAGGAGTGAACATGATGTGTGCTTCATTAAAAGAGCAAAATTCGGTCTGCTCAATGCCGAATTGCAGGAAATCAAGCGACCAGGATGAATGTGCAAGGAGGACTGAAATCGTTGATTGACAAATGCCACGAAAACACTGGACCGATGCCAGTCGGCTTCAAGGTCCCTAATCCTCTGCCATCGGTGGGATTTTGATAGTACACCTGAAACTGGAGGAACATGATAGCATCTATGGTCGGATGTCATTCTGAGGCTTCGACTCTGGAAGACTTCAGTACGATATTTATAACTTGAATCGGCCTCAATAGAACTGATTCTTATTCAAGCAGTAGTGTCCCATTTTCCTTTGGAACCCGTTCCGCAGGATATGATGCGGCGGGAGCGCTTAGACTGTTATACTTAGGCGCCAAATGAATCGGACGATATACCCGAAAGGGACTAAAGTGCCCGGCTCAGGCCCTGAACACTATGGCAACAGCTCTTGCACCGCCTGGCCAGCCATGCCAACGTTCTTGTATCCCGGATTGTATGAAAGTAGATAGATACAGGGATGAGAGGATGTGAGGAAATAATGGAGGAAAGGCAGCGATATGGATGATGGATGATGGACAGCTGGAGGACGTGGAGAGCGTGAGTAGTGTCGGGTGCCTATTCATTATGGTCTGATGGCTTTGGACTTCTTCTGTGATCATTACCCTTTCCAGCTTTACCGCCTTTCTCAAGCGTCAATCATTGCCGCCTTTGTATCGACAGCAGCGGCGACTAGCCAGCCATGTCGGCGGCCCACGATTCCCCCATGGCGAGGACCCCCAATTCTGCGAAACGCTTCCGACCGCCCGTTCTCGACATTTCCCAAGCCCTCGAACGGAAACCCTCAGTCCAAATAGAAATTGGACCTACACCCGTCAGGCTGCACCCAGAGGACAATGATGACAGCGACGACGATGACTCGGACAATGATGTCTTTGAGGATTCCCTCCAGCTTTCGTCCCCTGAATCCGTCGACGAGGACGCCCCCTCCAAAATGCTGCTCTTGAAGACGCCTCAGGGCGCAGACGAGATTGAGAAGGAGCTCGCTGATCTCAAGGAGCTTAGGAAGAGCGTGAAGGAGAACCTCAAACTTCGCCCAATACGCTCTCGTACAAACCTCAAGGTTAATCCATCCTCCGGCGAGCTAGTCCTTCCGCCCTCGTTGACCGCGACACTTCCCCCGCACCCGGAGTCGGCAGATTCCACAGCTTCGTGGAACCAAGATAACCCACCGGAATCGGCGCTCTCGTCCTACTTCACACCTCTTTCTGCAACTCCTCACCATGCTATTTTCCCTCCAAGTTCAAGTACTGCAACCGCCAATTCGATTGTAAAGACTGCTTTCACCCCCGAGCCCGCCTCGATACCTCCGACCGCCAATGGCACGAGTTCGAAGCCACCTGAATCGGTACCAATTTCTGCAAAAGCCTTGCACGACCGGCTACGTTCGAGCAAACGGCCACTGTTGATCGATGCACGCTCGCTGGCCGCACATGAGGCGTTTCACATACGATACAGCATCAACATCGCGATACCATCACTTATCCTCAAACGGTGCAAGAAACCAGGTGGGGGGTTCCAAACCTTGAACGCGTTGCGACAATACATCACTACGGACCACGGGAAGGTGATATGGGATGATCTTATAGGACAGCAGGGTGCTGGCTACTGGGATGGCGATGTTGTGATATACGACGACGACATGAATGTAAACGACAAGAACAACGTCGGCTCGACGGCGTGGGCGATTCTCCCTGTTATTGCGCCACTGTTGATTTATGGGACTATACGGTACTTGGAAGGAGGCATCTCTTCGGCCGGCCACGATCCTGACCTCCAGACATTGATTTTGTCGGGCGAGGAAACCAGTAATCCCGACTCAGCAGTAGTGGAGGTCCAACCACAGCCATCGCCGTCCTTGCAGCACCAGCCCGGACAACAAAAGAATCTCCGGAAACCGAGCGTAGGCTTGTTTCAGTTGGATACCCAAACAACATATCGATCCAGACAATTGCCGGAACTTGAACCTTCATCAACCGTGTCAACCAATCCACCTTCGCCTTTACCTCCTCCTCGTTCACCGCTACCTGTTATGCCCGCTTCGTCCTCATCTTCGTCTTCGTCACAAAGCTCATCAACTAGGACTTCCCCAGAAGCGATGACAGACAGAAGTGGGCAGGTGAATATTATCGATTCGAGCCCCTCTCCCCCACCCTCGTCGTTGGCTGGTTTCCGACGACCTCCTCCGCCTCGCAGACCGAGTGTCCCAAATCTACGCAAACTTGATACCAGATCGATGGAGAGAATCAATACAAATCTGCCTAGGCTCTCTTTGCGCACCAAGCCGATGCGGTCGGCTACTCTCGCTGCACCGCCCACCTTATCTCTACAAGTTCCAACATCGCCATCGCATCTCAAACTTACCCATTCTACACATTCTCCGATATCCCCTTCGACGAGGCATGGCCCCCAATCAGCCTATCCTGCCGAGTCTGCGAGCTATTTAACACCATTCTATACGCCGCCACATAGTCCTGGAACGCCCAAAGCGAGTTTCAGTTTTATTGTTGGCCAGAAACCTCCATCGTCACCTAATCCTATGGCTACCTCGTTCTCCCAGCATCGACAGCCATATCATTTACCCGATCCTCCCCCTACCGCCCGTCCGGATGCTGGTTTCGACTTTGAAGGACCACCGACGACGGAAGAGGATGAAGCGTTCCCTGCGTTTGCTGTTTCGACTATCTTGCCTAATTTCCTATTTTTGGGTCCTGAGCTGACAAGTCAAGAGCATGTGGATGAGTTGAGGGGTTTAGGAGTGAAGAGGATATTGAATATCGCGGCAGAGTGTGACGATGACCAGGGGCTTGGGCTGAGAGAGGTGTTTGATAAATATTTGAAGATACCCATGAGGGACACGGTGGAAGAGGATAACATTACCAGAGGTGTGAGGGAGGTTTGTGACTTTTTGGGTGCGTTGTTCTCTTCTTAAGATGTATTGGTGTTGATTAGTATTACAGATGATGCTCGTCTACATTCTGCGCCGACATATGTGCACTGCAAAGCTGGAAAATCAAGGTCTGTGACTGCGGTCATGGCCTATCTCATTCACGCAAATCGGTGGACCCTCTCTCGTGCCTATTCATTTGTGCTGGAGCGGCGGAAAGGGATTTCACCCAATATCGGGTTCGTCTCAGAGCTTATGAACTTTGAAGAGCAGGAACTGGGGAACAAATCCGTCGGAGTGCAGCCGTCTGCACCTGTGGTGGCCGGAGCCAACGTGGACATGCAGGATGGGTTCGCAGCTGCCGTTTCGAGTGGGAATGGTGGAAATGCAAGCAGCGGTGGAACGAGGTCGCATCATGGCCATTTAGTTCGATCGAGGACACATGTGCGGGATAGCTTGCCTCCTGCGATTGGGATGGGGGAAGGGGAAGGCCCCCTGAGTGCGGGTGGGCTGGACAGGGTGATTCATGATTCTGGGCAGGAGATGGAGATCAAGGATGCGAGTGGAAGGTACCGGCATGCGAGGAGGGCACCTGTAAACGAAAGCACTCTGCAGCCCATGCGACGGGTGAGCAAGGCAGGGCTGGAGAGTTCAATGTACGCGAGCTAGTTAAATTTGTATTTAATTCTCGGGATTTTGAAGTGGATTGGAACAAACGTTTGTTTGATGACGTAATACCAGATATAGCTTGTGAAAAGATGCAACGATAACTCTTTTTTTTCCCGTATTGACGATGAGCTCAAAGACACTGCATTCCAAGCGCTCGTTCGGTGGGAAGCTGCGGGTGAATCCACACGGAGTCCGTGTCGACTCCCCCGCGTACGATGCCTCCGAAGAAGACAATGATTACCCCCTCACCGACGATAGTGTCACCGGCCATATAGCACGCCCCTCCAGGAATAACCTTGGCCCGTCTTCCTCTTCAAAACACCACTATCACCAGCCAACCACAGCGACCACCCCTCGCTCCAGCTCTCACCTTGCTCTCCAGCACAACGAGGACTGCTCCGACCGCGGTATAGACTCCCCCACCTACGACGGTGACGTCGAATACAGCAGCGCCACCACCACCGCTCTTGGTCTCCGTGTTTTTGGAGACAACGATATTGTCGAAACATCCCAACCTAGTGCTGCCAAAATGGGTATCACATTTTCCAGCAACGGGGGCCATTCCCGAGTACCCGTCGCGTCCCCCTCATCATCTTCTCCGATCACCTCCAACGGCAACTCACCCAGGATTTTGCCCTACGCTTTGACCGAGCCTGCCGTTCCCAGTATAACGGCCTCGTCGTTTAACCCCGCATCCCTTACTCCTGAGGACATCCAGGCGTTTGTGAGGAAGGCGATTGATGACGGACCGGAGGGCGAAGTTGATCTTGGATTTGATGAAGAGGAGGATGCCAACAAGGGAAAGGGGGAGAAACGGGGCTACCAGATCAACGAGCCCCCAACCAATAGACCGATTAGAGTCTATGCAGACGGGGTGTACGATTTGTTCCACTTTGGGTGTGTCGGTTTCAAACTTTCCCGTTGGCTAGCTCTAATGTGATGTGCCCAGACATGCGCTACAACTTCGGCAAGCCAAGTTGTCGTTCTCGAACGTATATTTAATGGTCGGAGCTTGCTCCGATGAGCTTGTTTCAGAGCATAAAGCTAGAACGGTCATGACTCATGCTGAACGGTCAGTTTCTGAAGGTTGGTGTCTCTAGCACGTATGGCCTGACCCACCCTGTGATCACCAGGTTAGAAGCCGTACGGCATTGTCGCTGGGTAGATGAAGTCGTGCCCAATGCGCCGTGGATTATTACCCAAGAATTCCTCGATCAATACCAGATCGACTATGTCGCTCATGACGAGGAAGCATACCCCGGTGCTGGGTACGAAGATGTATATGGCTTTGTAAAGGGACAAGGTGGCGTCCGTTTGCGTCTCATCTAATCTAATCTTCTTTAACAAAATCCCAGGGAAATTTATACCCACGCGTCGTACACCTGGTATTTCCACTTCGTGGTTGCTCTCAAGGATTGTGAGTGGGTACAGGAATAGAAACTTCGACTCGAAGCTGGTGAAGATTGGCAGGGAGGAGCTGAAGGCTGAAGGAAGCGAGTATGATGGGATTAGCCGGAGGCCGAGTAGGAGAGGGAGTATACATGAGCGAGAAGTGAAAGATGAAGGGAAAGAAGAGGGGAAAGAACAAAGCTAGAGCCTGGGTGTGACCAATACAAATTACGTTTGGATTGTATAATATTAACATTTGACTGGCACGAGTAACTGAGGGTGGCTCTCTGTCATGTGTAATCCATGTAAAGGGTTCCGCTGGGCTAGGGGGATTATGGTATCAGTGTAGTAGTGACCGCCTCTTGGCTTGTGGGTATTGGATGACTGATACATAGGAAATTCTGATTCAGGACACCTGGAATAGGATACCTCTGCATCGGCAAGGTTGTACAATAAATATAGGCAAGTCCAATCAGAATGTCAATGGCTACATAGTGCGAACACGTCGGAGTGGTTCATCTCTTCGACAGCGCCGCATTGGTGTTTCTCGTAAGGAATATCAAGTAACACAAGTTCTTCCATGCTTTGTGTGCTGGATGCAACGCGCTAATGAGATAATACATGAGTAATCCCCCGAGTCGGTAGTTTTGTACTTCTTGAAGCGAAGAGGTGATGAAGAGAGTGAGCCATGAAACATGCCTTTTTAAGTAGGCCAGAATCAACTCACCCTTGGAGAAAGTAGGTGGATATCGCAGCTTGAGCTGATGTATGTGTCGAGACTCGCCCTGCTCGCTGAGTTCAAACTCGTCCATGATGCGGACGCCTATCTGTCATGCCATTGATAATAACGCCACCGTCCATCCATGCATGATGTCGACCTTATACGCTAGATAATCGGATAGGGTTATGCATGCCATGCAGTATTTACATCCCGCATTTTTTACTCGGTACGTGCAAGGGATGTGTCGATCAAAGATCATCACTAACGGCCCCTGGTTGCGTGTTGCTCGAATGGCTAGTACTAGCGTCCGCTTGTCGGGATGGGACACTTCGGATCGCGTGATTATTGATGATATATATCGCGTTCAGACTTTGTGCACAGTCAGCCTGATTCAGTTGAATGCAGTGGTAGTCCATCGCGTTTCAAGTGAAAGACGTTAACGGTTAGTTGATGCTTGATTTCCTTACTCACAAACCCACGCGTTGAGAGCCGGGTGGGAGTTGGTGGCTGTTATCTGAGAACATGGTCTATGGTAGATTGCTGTGTTTACATGGCCTAGGTCGACGATCGCTCAATTGTGGTCGAAACGTTGTTCGGGAGAAGATGTTCTGATGACGTCGGCCCTGGAATACGGGATGCCACTGGAAGATACCGGCGGTCGGCTTGTGTAGCTCCTATTGTCTTTTTTGTTTTCTACTTCGTAGGCTTGTTACTCGCTTGCGAAGGAGGGTCCTTGTTACGTGAGTTGTGGAGGCGCTCGCGACCTTGTACGATGGAAGGATAGGGGCAACTGATAGATCGTGATCGGCATGGCGTGGCCTAATTAGGCTTATTGATGGATAATTATATCGACAGATCGATGATCCTCAGCTCGATTTTTTTTTTCGCTTGCTGGCTCATGGAGCGGGGGAGGGGTAGTAGTGTGTTTGAAGTTGTGGGCAAACCTGTATCAGGCGAGCTAAGCGTCAATCTCATCAGAGTACGCCACCTGGGAGAGATTGGAGATATTTTTAGGATAAGGTTCGGGGTGAAGGATTCATGCAAGGGGCTCCAAGGGGTTCGGGAGTGCCATGATTTCCCATCGACTGGCGCAGTTGTGTGTCAAGGTACAGCATGTACTGAAGTCAATGTGAGGAGCTGAATGGAAGCTGTGGAGGGTTTTGCGAAACGGACCTCCCGAGGCTGGCTTATACAATTGCTGTCGGAAATCGCGTCTGCGACGGAGGAGGTGGCGTCAGGTGGGTCGAAGGAAGGCCTGGATAATCTGTACGGGTCCATTAACGATGCATTTAGATTGGTTTAGAAGCACGAAGAATCATGAGGGGAGAGTGGGACTGCGGGTAGCGGTGAATCCGATAACGGTAGTAGCATCCCACCAATTTCACAGGAGTAATTGAACTACTGGCCAATCATCAGCAATTGAGTACCGCGGAAGCGCCGACAGGAATGGGGAGAAGACGAGAAGGAAAGTTGAAGGAAAGAAGTAACACAGGACCCTGGGGATGTTGTAGACGTGAAAAATCAACTGTGCACATTCGATGCTTTACCTGGATCGGTGATAAAAATCGGTAGACGAGTGCAAGAGGTTTATAAGACAAGATCAATTATATGGAACTTCGATGACATGTTAAATAACCGGCGTTAAGCAGTCAAAGAATTCGGTGGGCGTTGGGCAGCACCGTTAGCGATGACACTAGGGACGTGGTAGTAGCCAGGCAGCG
This sequence comes from Coprinopsis strossmayeri, assembly GCA_900156845.1. Taxonomy (NCBI): domain Eukaryota; kingdom Fungi; phylum Basidiomycota; class Agaricomycetes; order Agaricales; family Psathyrellaceae; genus Coprinopsis; species Coprinopsis strossmayeri. The sequence continues at coordinate 373,675 of FTPT01000033.1, forward strand.
GTGGATCTAACACGCGGACCGTTGATTGGGTCTCAGGTCTGGCCAGGTTGGAACAATTAGCCTATGGAAGAGCAGAAGCCTGCTTTCTTCGGGCAAGGGCCAATTGTAAGTTAACATGGAAGTTGCTCAGGCTGCACAAATGGGGATGACATCAGGTGGGAGTATTAGTAGATATAAAGGCCCGTGAGGGAGCTTAGTCCTGTTTTGAAGAAGCACTGGCAAGGTGTCGCTAGAGGGGCCAAGAGTTTCGATTTTGGGTGAGTGAATGTTAATGAGTAACTTTCGGGGACCTTAACCGACCCCCTCATCCTCAAACCAGATGTGATTATTTGATATGTCTTTGTCTATGGGGCCTTCTAGCTTGACGCTACCGGGAAACCGACGGACATAGGCAGATCGAACCATTGGTTTCCGCTGAGCGGAGTGGAGTAGCGCACCGCACTACTCACAGGAGATTGAGCGAGGTTCACGCAGGTTGATCAAGCATTCCCAAGGGAGTCATTAGGTAGCAATGGCAATATGAATAACGAGATTGATCTGGTTCGTCGCAAGAGTTCTTTTTCCCATTAACTCTCCACGAGACCTTGAGTGAGTTGATGAAAAAGCTAGGCAAATTAAATAACAGACGGTCACCTCGGGCATTGGTAGGTGGATGTTAGAACGTAAGGAGGCCAAATTCAAGCTGCGACAGTCGTAAAGCTGGGGGTTGAAGGCCGAGAGCTATGTCCAGTGCATGAGCGAGGGCTTAGGTAGACACCCGAGTAGTCCGACGCGCAGTTTGTCCAGTTGCTTAAAGGACGAGTTTCAAAGGGTGCCAGACGACCACAGGTATACGGCATAGTTGAACGGGATGAGATAAGAGCGTCTGAGGAGATAATTTATTGATGGCCGAAAGCACTGGGGTACCGACTGGGTGCTATAGATAAGTACAAGGGATTGGGGCTGCGCTTTGTATAGCTCAGTGGATTCCGAGAGACGGAGTGTCAGGGCAGTACTAGTAGCATAGGCTGAGGTCGTTTATCGGACTTGGATCCGAGTCGGCGCATGTCGCAATGCCTAGTGGGACGAGGATGGGGCCTTATGACACCCTCCGGTCAATTGAAACGCCGAGTCCAGAAGGAGGAACTAACACCGTCACAAATTAGTTTCTGTATACACAAATAGGGTGGCGAGCGCTATGGTTAGTAGACGACGATCAGCTTCTATCGGTCTAAATTTGCTGGCGCTGGTGAGGCGCCCAACATCGGTCGGAGCGGCGCCTGCAAATTGCAAACACCGCCCACCACGATGGGGCGGCACGAGATGCCGTTCACACACCGTGCGAATCGGATGCCAAGAGGGTGTCAATCGAATCAGCGCAAACCCAATTCATGTTTTTTTCCCTCTTTCACCCACCTGGGCCGCTAGAATTCGCTGACAGCGGAAGTACGAAACGGGATTAATGGATTATCTCGTTATGTGGGGATGCTCACACTTGCTCCAGTGACCAAAAATCTGCCACAATTCTTGATGGCGGCGCCCTCAAACTGGTCTGTGGAAGTCTGTGGATCGAGTGTTTGTCAGGAACCTTGAAACGTCGCGACATGAATGGACGTAACTATAACTTTAGGACCTGACGTTGGATCTGTCGGTGTGGATCTGATTGTGATCACATCTGTTATCCTTCCAAGAGGCCATTTCCGGTCAGTTTGTGTCCTGCCATGGCTTCATTTCACAGTGACGCTTCCTCGGTGGCGATAGAAAGCTTTGGCACAGCAGGCTATATAAAGGGGTTACGGAGAGACCAAGCTTTAACTCAACGCTTCGGTCTCTCGTGTACTCTTAACTTCTACTCTTGTCCCTCACTGCAGCATGGCAACTCTTCAACAAGCCTTGCTGCTCAACGTCATCACTGGCCTGGTACTATGCTCTTCCATCTTACACCGGACCCTCCGTTGACTGACACAATACAGGGGACACACCTATACTGCCAACGCTATGAGCCCGAAAATTATTGGAAGCTAGCTGCGGTTGTTCTCTCGCTGCCTATACTCCCTGCCAGTCTTCTGGTTCCACATGTCTCGTCTCTCTCATCTGCGATATGTTTGGCCTTCGCCGTTTACTTTGGTTCTCTCTATGGGTCAATGGTTCTGTATCGCGTGTCACCTCTGCATCCTCTTGCCAGTTTCCCCGGACCCTTGCTATGGAGAATCACGAAGTTCGCTCCTGCGTGGTATGGAGCCAAAGGGAAGCATCACATCCAATTAAAGAAACTGCACGAACAATACGGTCCCATTGTCCGGATAGGTAAGACAGTGCTTCGGTAGTTAATCCGACTTCGGTGAATTGACGCTGCCGGATCCCGCTAGGGCCGAACGAATTATCCATCGTGGACAAAGATTCCCTTCCGTTTATTCTCGGCGCTCAGGGAATGCCCAAAGGACCTTGTGAGTGCTTCTTCCGAGTCGTACTTCTGCTTCAATTAGTGATGACCGTTGGTAGTGTGGGAAGGCCGAAGGATTCTACCATCCAAGAACTACAACATCAATGACAGTCTGGTGGCTGTAAGGGACTTGGAACGCCACAGCCAACTAAGGAAGCCGTGGAATCGGGCTTTCGCAGTAGAGCCGATGAAGGACTACGAGGGAATGCTCATCGCGCGGGCAGGACTTCTGATAGAACAGCTCGAAAGTTTCTGCAAGAATGCAAGTGACAAAGTGGGCCGAGTAGATCTCGCGCAGTGGGCCAGTTTCTTTGCGTAAGTATAAAGAAATGGTTCGAGCTGATTTTGAGCGCTAACAGACGAGCTAGATTTGACTTCATGGGTGATATTGCGTAAGTGCCAATGCAACCGATCTGCGGGTTCTTTTCTGATGTAGATTTGCTTCTTGACCACAGTTTTGCGAGCGATTTCTCCCTCCTTCAGGATGGCGATCGCCACGGTTTCATCAAGAACATGGAGAATGCCCACTAGTACGTATCCTGTGTGGCCACTAAACAAAATCCTTGCTAATGTTGATGTTAACCCAGTCTTCCAACCATTGTCCAACATATCCCTTGGATGGCCAAAGTCACACGTGTCACCCCATGGGTTGGGCGACATCTACAGAAATTCGGCGGCTTTGCTCTCAGTCAAGCAAAGAAACGGGCGACTACGAACATGATGCACAAAGACCTGTTCTATCATCTGGTATGTATCAAGAACTGCAATGATTAGTTGTCCAATCGGCTGAGATTCCGCCTCAGATTCAAGCTACTGACCCAGATCTCGCTGAACAACCGCTTCCGTTAATCATGGCCAATACGATTCTGACAATCATTGCGGGGTCGGACACTAGTGCATCGGCCGTTGCAGCGATATTCTACTTCTTATTACGCGATCCAGAATGCTACAAGCGTCTCCAGAAAGAAATTGACAGCACTGTAAATGAAGATGCCCCATCTATTACTCCGGACAGGGTGGCACAATTGCCGTACTTGAACGCTGTTGTGTACGTTCTCTATTCCTTTGTCAACAGACTTTCCATAACCTCTTGTCTCTTCAGGAATGAAGCGATGCGTGTTTTGCCCCCGGTTCCGTCATCGGTACAGCGTGCTCCGAAAATCGGAAGTGGAGGGAGAATGCTTAGGCGCTGGTTAGTCCTTCGTTTATATCATTGGTTTAGCCCACTTGACGGGAGCGCCTAATTGCACAGGTTTATCCCTGAAGGAACGTCGGTCACTGTTCCACCTTTTGCCTATCATCGTGACCCTCGATACTTCTCTCCCAACCCTGATGCCTTCAATCCCGAACGATGGTTAGCTGAAGGAGAGGGCAAGTATATTCATGACCGAGGAGCATTCCTTCCTTTCTCTATAGGACCGGCTGCCTGCGCCGGAAAGCCGTTGGCGCTCATGGAAATCCGATATGTCACCAGCTTACTCATTCGACACTTCGACATAACTCTAGATGAGAGCTTTGATGCAGTCGCTTGGGAAGAATCTCTAACGGATCGTTTGGTCTTGTGCAAGGGCCCCCTGTCCGTGAACCTAACACAACGTTCTTTCGCATCTTAATCGGCTATTTGGCACCTAAGTAATGACGTTTACTTTTTTATCTCCATGTTGTATAATATCAAGTAGCACTGACATGTCGTATTATTTGTACCATACATATGTTTCACCAATATCATATTTTATCGGAGAATGAAGACAACGGATCTTTGAGGCACGAAAGGAGGCGTCGGTCCCGGACCCGTACTATCTGTGCCTATCTTCAACTTAAAGGAGGAAATAGATTTCATGAGGGTACATATACATAGAGTCAAGTGTTCCTGGTTCGGTACTGATCCGTTAAGGTTTACAATCGAGCGGCGTCACACAAGAGGTCATAGCAGAGGTCATACCAGTGATATGTCAAGTGGACCTGGCAGCATGAGAAGGGATCAGTCAAAGACAAGGCCCCGGACTTACCAAATCACACCTAGACCACGCCCCCAATTAATCCTGGCGCTCGGCGTGCTCTTTCAGGGTATCAGCCATAGCTTGGAAGCCCGATTTGAGAGCTGATCCTACAAAGAGTTTGACAAGATAAGCGATAGGTCCGGTGAAGACCTCAATGGTGTTGTATTCCGTTCTTCCATCCGGTAGTTTGGTCAGGGTCTGCCACCTTTCGCTGTGCAACAGCCAAGCAGGGGTGAGTCCAGCGGTTTCCCATGCCGCGCGATAGTTCTGTGGATCCAAGACAGTAATTTCGACAAAAGCTGACCCTTTACCAAAAAGCCCGGGGTCTTCCATTGTTGGTGGGAGATGCACTGGCGAGATGGAGATATAGTTCCCTTCTGAAGCTGTTTTATCCGAGAGCGGAAGGCCAGAAGCATCCACTAGCTTCTGTCCGCGACTGAGAAATGAGTTCCGGTATCGTTCGAGTACGGTGATTGTGAGAGATCTTACACGAAGGAATTCCTGGCAACATTCAGGGATGCTGTCGATTAAGAACGAAACATAGAGAGCTCACCATTCCCCATAAGATTCAAAGTCCATAAGGACCTTCCAAACCTTGTCTTGAGGGGCGTCTATGACGCTGGACGCGGTCACAGCGAAGACGCCTTCTGACGCCAATGGGGGAACTCTTGTCTCTCGAGGCATCAAAGGAATACGTGAAACAGCACTTTGGTTCCAAAGCCTTGATTCTGGAATAAACTAAAGATAGTCCTGCGCAGTCTGTAGCAAGGCCGTGGTAGAAGGGCAAGAAGGCAGCTTGTCATGCCATCAAAGGGGTCTCACGGTCGTCTTGCCTGAACTTGCAACATGCTATTTTGGTTATCTTTGCTTTCTACGTATACCCAGGCGAATCAAGATACTGCTACGAATTAATTGCTTGAAGAACCTGAATAGGTCTGCTCTGCTCTGATCTTCAACGCGTCGGCTTGGGCCTGGAAGCCTTGCACCAATCCCTCACCCTTGGCTGCTTTAACGACGTATGCAAGGTAACCTGAGAAAGCTTCGGTAGTGTTATACCCGGTCTGACCATTTCCTTCATCGGTTAGGTATTGCCACCGTTCTGCATGGAGAATCCAACTTAGAGAGCCATAAAGCTCCCAAGACAGGCGGTAGTTGACGGTGTCGACGGTGTTGATCTTTTCGAACGACGAAGTTTTGCCGAAGAGCCCTGGGTCATCCATTGTTGGAGGAATATGCACCTCAGCTATGTCGAGGAAGAGTTTTTCAGCAAGAGCTTCGTCTGGTAGGCGTTTTCGGACAGCATCGGTTACGTATTGGGCGCGACTGCGTTGCAGCATCTGTGAGTGTAACTGTCCTAATAAAGAACTAATAATCTTACACGAATGGGTTCCTACGCAGTGGTCATGGTAAATGCCTGACAGGGCTTGGATGGATAAACGACAATTGCGTACCATTCTCGATACGACTTGAAGTCTGTTAACACCTTCCAGACGTGTTCTCGAGGCGCATTGATGATGCTAGAACCAGAGACTGAAAATACTTCGTCCGATCGTGCCGATACAGTTGACTGTCCTGCCATTACCAGCAGGCAAATGAGGACGGAATAGAAGGAGAACCGCATGATTGACCGCATCTTCACCGACGGCGGAACGCCCGAGCAACTCCAGTTGAACGGTGAACTTCCACCTATGCGTCTTTATACTTTCTTAGTATCATACCACACCTTTTGTCCTCCCACGGATTGACGGTGCTTGCGACTTCGGACTTCGGTAGCATCTTATATGCTCCACCTTTTGACAGTGAACCTACGGAAATCCAAAGGAATCCTTGCGCCGAAGGGACTACGTCATGCGCTGATCATGATGCAAAACTACAATTATCGGTCTAATTATACATACAAACAGGCGGCCGACTACTTATCAAGCTACATGTTCGTGGACGGCAGCGGCAGGCAACATGTTACATTCGTTAAGAAATGGTCCGAATCGCGGATTCAAGCCAGGGTGGGTTTGTTACAAAACTTCATCCACATCGGACTCGGATGCGTCAGAAGCGCGGCGGGGGCGTTGGCGCTTGGAAGGGTTGACGTTGTAATCCCAGTTCGCACCCATCTCCTCTCCAGAGATCCTAACCCTCTCTCGGCCCTTGCCCTTATACTTGCCCTTGCTTCCTCGTCGCTTCTTGGGAGCCTTTGGTTTCTCGCTGGCGCTGTCGGACGTGACGCCGGAGCCCTCGCTCAGAGAGGCGGCATCGTTGTCGGATACGGCTCCGTCGGGGATGCCGCCAACCTCGGTGGCGGGACCAGGAACGAGGACCGTTCCTCGGGTGTCCAGAGTCTGGCCTTCTTCGACGATTTCGTAGCGCATGTCGAGCAAGCTGGCCTTGAGCTTGGTGAGCTCGAGCTCACGGTGGAAGACGGACTCGAGGAGTTCGTTGTAGTTGTCGATCTTGAACTTGTGTTCTGGGGCGCCGTCGGCAGGGCAAATGAGACGTTCCTATGGGGGAAAATCGCGTCAGCCGTTATCAGATAGATGCGAGAGAAGAGTCGACTCACATCAAGAACGGGGATGATGGGTGCCGGGGTGGACATTGTAGGGCAATGAAAGTCTACGAGAAAGGTGTAGGACAGTGATGCTTAAACTTCAAGCTCGACTCGAAGGTAGGAAGAGATGGGACGGGCTGGTTGAGTTTTTCTTCTGGATTTGACGCCCTTTTATGTGAGCGATGGCTGCATATCTTGCGTAATATGCCAATTTATCCACCTTGGTTTCCCTCTGTGTGATGTGAGGGCTTGTGAGGGCCCAAGACATCGCGTGCTGCAGTTTCATGTACTTCATGTATCAATGTGGCAGGTGGTGGCCTCGAGGCGGGCTCAAGCTCTGATCCTGAGCCTCCTGCAATACGCGTGTTCTGCTCATGTACATTCATAAAACCCTCAGGATAAGTTCCTTCAGGAAATTAGATGATCCTCATGTGATGGTTGGAATTTCGAATTGCCAATACTTTATTTGAGAAGATGCGAACTGGACAATGCATTTGGTCTAGAAGATAGCATGTACTGCATGTATATCAATATGAAACGTAAAATGGGATATAGATCGGGAAGAGAGTGAAGCTGAAGGGTGAAAGATCTAGGTTCTACATGGAAGGAAAGCATAGGAGTTAATTTGAAATGGCAAGTCGACAGTCGGAGATGCGGGCCTGAAACGGGGCGGCGATGACATCAAAGGGGGGTTCGACATAATAGAGCACATTGGACAAGCGCTACCGCACAGCGTCATGCGCAAACGGGGTGAACGCAGAAGAAACCATATCGTTCGCGAATTGGTATTGATCTTATTCTTCGGGGGTCTGGGAGTCGAGGCTTGGCTCGCTGAGATCAAGTGTGCGGTTTACGCAACCCCAATCATCCGCGTAAATTCACAGCATAGTGAAGTTTGTAGATGGTGGCATAGAAGCTTCTGAACGCGAGGACATCGCGATGGTTTACTAGTCCTCCTCGGGTATCGCATTTAGTAGGGAGGATTGGCGCTTGTGGCTACGTTTGAAAGCGGAGGAAGGGGTGGGAATGGATTGGAGGCTGAAGGGCTCAGGGTTTGAGCTTATGTCCATGACATAGGTGAATGGAGAGCTGGTGGGAGAGCTCGACAAAGATCTGCTCGAGGGCTGTGTGAGGGTGTTGTAAGCATTTGAAATTACATATTGAGATGCGGATATAGACGTACGGAAGAAGGCGTGGAGCAGGGTGAATCGGGAGGCGAGATTAACCAGCTTCTCTGGCCTTTGAGAAGAGCTAAACGCTCCTTTCTTTGTACGTCTGATTCGACGAACTGGAGCTGCCTTCCGCGCTGGTCATAACGAGACTGGGAAATGTAGGTAACGATGGGGGAAGAAGAGCTGGAATACGGGAATTCGGTGAACATTGTTGGTTGGGTGGTGGTGTGGAGGCAAGGGTTGCGGGGTCCGGAACTTGGGAGCTGCGAAGGTTTTGACGATGGGTAACAAAGAAATAATTGACACGAGGCAGGCAGATATATAGTCTCGTTACACTTTTACTAGATGCCGACTTGCCGGGATCATGAGTCATCGGAAACGATTCGGCCGTTTGTATTCGCAACCCCTACGTGTTTTGATTGCCAATCATTCGACCTGCTTATTTCTTCGATTGGGGTCGTTGTTTCCCGAATTGAACAGTTCCTAGATGTCTGTCAGCCATAGCCCTTTGCATTTGTAAGCTCTGAATAAGAATCCATTGAGTGCGCAAAGACCCAAGTCGGTGATAAAGAGGGCGTTTACAAAGAGATTATCAACCAGGACGCCCAAGCACGTTCGGCACATCGGCGGGACATCGTCGGACTCGGAAATAGCCGGACTCTGTGCGAACTTTCACGTGTTTGTTCCAGGACTTTCCAGTCTCGGCTCCTTATTTCTCCAAGTCTCAGACGAAATGGGCAGAATACTCCAGAAAAAGGAGATTTCTGTATTAAACATGTCAGCGCCAACCGACAATTCGTTCGTTCACCCAACATCATCACACCGATAATCATTTCGCCATGTTCAGCTCGCCGTACGGATCTTTCTACAACACCCGTCCGGCAACCTACTACGACCCTTACTCCCAGTACTATCCGCGCCAGCAAGAGGGATGGGGCTATCCCCAACAGTACCGAATGGCGGACCGCGAGGAAGCATTGGCCCGAGCACACGCCCTTGCCCTTGCCGAGCAACGCGCCCGTCGCGCTCAGTGGCTCCCTGACGAAGTTGACGATGATGACGACGATTGGGAATACAACAGGCTAGGTCCACGAGAACGCATTCTCGTTGACGCGGCTCAACGTCGGCAGCTGTTGGAGCAGCAGCAGAGGGAGCGGGAGTACGCTAGACGGAAGGCGTTGGAGGAGGAACAGTGGCAGAGGCAGTTGGAACAACATCAAAGAGAAGAGGATGAGAGGCGGCGGCGAATAGTGGAGGAGCAGAGGAAGATACAGCAGCAGAAGCGGCAAACGGAGGAGGCTCGTCTACGTGCTGAGGCTACACAGGAACAAGTGAGATCAGCCGACTCGAAGTGCTTAGACAAATCGGCTGACCAGGACTCTTCATTTCATTCACAGGCCAGGGCTCGATCTCGAGGTCGTGCTCCCCAAAGTCCACCTCCACATAGGCCCCAGCCGTTCCAAGTTCATATCGACGATTCATCGGACACGACTAGCCAAGCACCTTCGTCTCCAAAACGAAACTCCCAACAACAACAGAGACCACCAACGCCCAAGTATGATGAGCGTCACGAAGAAGCCGCTTCAAAAATCCAAAACCAGTATCGCATCCACAAGTCCTTCAAAACTATTGGCGACCTTGAACAGCAGTTCAAAGATGCCAAATCACGTTTCTCGTTCCCTTCCTTTGTCGATTTCCAAAATCCCACGGGCGAGGAGGGCTGCATATCTGTCCCGCTCAGTGGCTCTCCAGATGACGAAGAGTCGGTCCTTATGGATGTCGATGGTCAATCTGAAGGCAAACTCGCGTTTACCTCGAGCAACTATAGCATTCACGCCTACGTGGAGTCGATGCTGAAGTTGTTGACGAAGCTGGACGAGGTCGAGAGTTGGGGAGAGAAGAAGGTTAGGGAGAAGAGGAGACATGTGGTAAAGGAGATTGAGGAGGAGACTTCAAGGGTGGAAAGATTCTGGAAGGGTGCATGGCGAGGTTATCTCGCGTCACAGCGTCCTGGATCGTCAGCGCCTGGCTCAACTGATGCTCAACCTTCCTCTGAAGAGCCTTCGACAGAGGAGCGGAAACCCGGTCCTGAATCATCCTCTTCGCTCGAGGATACAGACCAACAGAATGATTCACAGCCTGCTGACTCTGATGCAATGGACAGCACAATGCCATAAGAATTTGTTTGCTTCCAAAGACAGTATATTTTATTAATGGCCACCCTGTATTATACGCAATCGCATTGTATTCTAATAAATCTGCGTGACGTCACCTCATTAAGACGTGTTCGCGTTGTTTGCTTCCAGAGATGCAGTCACACAAAGGACTCCCACGCCTCACGTGCCAAAAATTTGGGTAAGCTTAGGCTCAAATGTAGTATTGCTCCAGTCCGTTCATTTCTGGTCTCTGTGCTTTCCATCTAATGCTCTCGTCCTACAAGTAATTATTCAAAACACGCCATGTCCACCAGTCTCGCAGCTCAGCTTGCCAAAAATGCGTCATTGAACGCAGCACTCTTTGTCGATCGAAGTCGACGAAAACCACCCGCTTCCTACCTCTTCACCGGACGTGATGCGGACAAATACGACCTCGAGACGATCCATGCACTCGGAGTGAACGCTTTCATACACCTCTCTAGTCTCTGTCCTGCCTTGGAAGCCTATGAAGACGCATTGTTCTCTGACCGAGCCAAGAACACCGATCGGACGTTGCTTAGTACGGATGCAAATGAAGAGTTGAATAAATCTATCACCGAGTTTCTGGTGCTGTTGGGCCCTTACTTGATTGAGGCGCCAACAGGGAAAGCCATTGAGTGGTTAGTGAGGAGATTCAGGTTCGTGGTGATTGGTTTGGTTTGAGGGTGTTTGAATGGAAATTAATGGAATTGTTATGGACAGAATCCACGAGTTCAATATAGATGCTCTCATGACGCTCTTCTTGCCCTATCACGAAACGCCGCATTTCACCAAGATAATTTCGATCCTGGAACTCAAGTATGTTTCATTCTTTTTCTTTGCTAAAGGGAGTTAGTTTATTTTGGCATCGGAATTCACATCCCCGAATTTCGCAGACCCAATACGTTATGGAGCTTCCTCATCCCGTACAAGTCCGCCGCCCAAAACATTCAGCGTGTCTCCTTGGTGTCAGAAATGCTGAAAAATGTCGATCTCGCGCGATTTATTGCCTCTTTGCTCCCGGACGCCATTAGACGAGACCGCGTGCACCGAACTTTGCTGGCCTTTAATGCTGCGACTCTGCATGAGTTTATTAAACGAAGCAAGAGCTTGGATGAGGGGACTGTGGCGTTCCTGTTACCTGCTCTCCTGGAACCACTGCAGAAAAAGTCCGAAAGCCCTTCGAAAGAAGCGATTGTGAGTGTTTCAATACTCTTGAAACCCCAAATATGTACCTTGACGATCTTCACTTTTAACCCAGTTGGGCAGCTACATTCTGCTTGCCACGCTGTCCCAGAAATGCGAACTGGCAGCGCCTGCCCTCAAAGTTATCATTGGGGCAATGGCATTTGCCGGACATTTTGTCTCCGCAAAGCAATTTGTTAGCGCCGCTATAGCGGTGTGTCAACCCCAAATCGAACTAGAGAAATTATCCGAATCGGCTGTCACTGCGATTCTGAATCTCAAGTGCGCTTTTCTGTTTGGAATTCGCCTTCTCCCGTAATTTACTCACCGGTTTTCCTTGTGGCTTTCAGGGGTATTAATGAAGAGATTACGGCTGCCTGCAAATGGCATGGCAGTGAGAAGCTCTTGTTGCCAACTGTTACAAAGCTGCTGCAAAAGTACGTCTTCGGCCATCGGTCTTGTTTATTCCTGTTAGTTTGTCTAAATTCGTGTTACCCATTGTCAGATTATCCGAGCCGAGCGTTGTTGAGTTCCTCGAGAACCTCATTGCCTCCCCGTTGATTCCCGAAGCCGTCCTTGTTCGGCTGGCTTCATTGTTAGTGACAGTTGCGGCGACAGAAGCTGCGTCCATTCCGGAACACCAGTTCTTAGGGGCATTGCAGCAAAGGTACCCATCAATTGTCCAGAAGGTCACCAAAGATATCATCGAGCAAGATGAAGACTCTAAGGATGCCATCGAACAGTTGGTCCTATCCCTCTCTGTAGTAGGTCTTCCAGGACGTAGTGTTTTGAAAACAAAAGCTCACACGAGGTAGACGCAAAACATCCCGAGTGCTCAAACAGGTGCCAGCTCGGATATCATTGTTGCCTCGACCCATGCCGACTCCAATGTCCGGCAGATCGCTGTTAAGAAACTGGTTGATTCATTGTCCAGTCCAAACAGTTTGCCTACTGGCGAATTGGTGGGTCGCTTGTTTGATTGATATCTGCTCAGTTCCTAATATCGCGTCTAGCAATCGATTCAGAGTGCCCTCCTCGCACGACTGTTTGAAAACAACCTCGGGGTTGTCGAAGCTCTTTACAGCAATGTCAAGGTCCTAGCTTCAAGCTTCATCTCGATCAGCTCGGAATACATCGACACATTATCCAAAGCCATTGCGTCTCCTGGAGCGAAGCCAAAGCGTACCATTCTCCGTCTACATATTGCGTTCCTTAGTGACCATGTCCTCGGCTCTCTTGACCTTGCTCAGCGAGAGAAGGTTTTCGAGCTTATCTTCTTCCCGTTCTTGTTGTTCTCAAAGCCCCGACAACATACTGCGGAATTGGTTTGGGATTCGCTCGCGGAGAAGAATACATCTGCTTTTGAGCTTCTCAAAGGCACTGCTGATATCTGGGCGCAAGAAAAGGGGTCGGAACGTATGCCCGACGCTATGGCATCCTTAAACGATGCCATTGCCTCCAAGCTCGCTGGTATGTGTTTCTACCTTAGGTTCGATTTGTTCCAAGTTGACACTGTACCCGATTAGAAAATGTCATGCGTTCTGATGATTTCACCAAGCACCTTTCCAGCCTCACTGGTAAGCTCAACGACGAAAGTCCTTGGACGAGATCATTTGCCTTCCTGGTTACGCGCTCGCTCTTGGAGAAGTTGAGCGGTGTTCATCAGCTTCAGGCTGGTCATGCCGTTTTGGAAGCTCTGGACTTTGAGACGCTCCCCAGCGTTGACGATCTTGAGGAAATGCAGTCGTTCGAGGACGTAAGTTGATATAATTGAAGGTTTTCTGCCGTGTGTTGAACGAATCATTCTGGTATAGGCGGTCAAACCTGAAGCGATAGGCAAATACATTGTCGCCAAGCCTAACAGCAAAACGACTTTATCGTGGCTTCAAATCGCACTTATCGCTACTGTTGCAAAAATTGCGAAACCGGTTGGACAGTCAATTGATTGGCTCAAGGTAGTCGAGCCTGTAAGTTTTTTGTTTGCTTGTTAGCAAAATGACACTGAGACAGCACACCAGGCCTCGAGCAATACCTTTGATTCATATGTCACTGCTGTTCGGCATATTTACAAGGTAGCCAACTCTTCAGGTTCCGTTCCTCAATTGGCCATGGGACTTCTCCAGGTGCTGTTCAGCAGCCTGGCAGACGATGCTTTGGTGTTCTTGGCTGGGATATGGACTTCACAAGACGAGAGTTTGGTTCCTCTGCAACCACTCTCGCTCCTTCATGCGACGGCGTTCTTGGAAGCCCACGCACAAGAGCAGGATGGGATTGACTTCCAGACTGTCCTTCCTTCGCTGTTGATCGGACTCCAAAATTCGAATGCGCAGTGCAGGTCGACTTGTTTGGAATGCGTTGCGCGATTGCGCATTATTGCTGGTGGAAAGCTCACTCAGGTTTACAAGTTTGATGTCGTTTATGGGCCCAAGAACCGTGAGTTGGGTCGAACATTTACTGGACATTATTCTGATTTTTTGAGATAGAAAATTTGCAGTATTTGGATCAAGGCGATCTTATTCGGTACCTTGATAGTTTGCTAGAGAACAGGGATCACTTCCACGGTGATGCGAATTACCTTGGACTCTTCCATGGTCAATATCTGGTAAAGAACCCTGGAGATAGGAAGCGGGATTCCGAGTGAGTTTACTATCTTGTTCCCACGAATTACACGAGCTGATTTCCTGGTTTAGGTATCGAAAACGTGTCCTTTGCTACATTTTATCGCATATCAATGCTGTGTCTTCGGCAAATGTCCAAGTTCCATTGCTTAGCTCGCTTCGTCTCGTTCAAGATAAAGCGAAGCTCCAGTTGCTTCTTCCTACCATCCAATCGCTCCTTGTTCCTGGTAGCCAACATTCAGAAGAACTGCCGTCTGCCCTCTTGGCTAGCTTTAATTCGTCTACTGCCAAAGATCTCAATGACACTACGAAATCTTTCTGGAAGACGTTCATCGATATCCTCCGCCGATATTTGCCCGGTTCGTAGATCTATTATATTGGATTTCGTTGTTATACTGACCTTTTTTCAGTTCCCACTGATCCTGCATGCAGGGTTCTTGTCGACGGTGTACGGCAAGGTTTGTTCGAGAAGTTGGATCAGACACGAAAGATCGAGCTTTGTCACACTTTGCTGGGCATTGGCAGCGAACATGTCGAATCGGTTGGTCAAATTATAATTCTCGTCTTCTTTTACTAACCCTCCGTGTCTAATCGTAGCACCTTGTTTGCAAGGAAATTATAACTACTGGATTGAACGACATTTCTTTGATGATCTCGCTTCTTAACTCGCTGTCTCCAAGTGCCAAGTCTGGTGACCGGGCAACTAAGAGGATCAAGACTACAGAGTAGGTCTATCTTTACGTTGTTTACCTTTTTCCTTTAATCTGGATAAACTTAGGGCTGAACAACCGAGCATTGCGAAGCTCACATTCTTTGCTGAAGCTCTCAACACGCAGAGTCTACCGGGATCTGTCGACCTCGTTTCGCATCTGTTGCAAGCGTTGAGCAGCATCGTGCAAACCTTGTCTTCTGTTGATGCAGATGTCAATTACACCGAACAGCTGCTTATGTCTGCAATTGATAGTGCCGCAAGCCAGGTCAAGGTTGGTTATTTGCTATAGATATTGATTCGTCGTTTGACGTTCATCTTTCACAGGAACTACCTAATATCTCGCCTAGTGCAATCCGTCTGGATGTTCTTGTCGAACTGATTCGAGGTAGGCTTTTGTAAAATCATTAGGTTTCCACGACGCTAATACTTGGTGTAGTCACGGATAATCCACAAACATTCCACCAGGCATTGATTCTCATGTCGAATTTGACGCGTCTCGCTCCCGATTCCGTCCTCCACAACATTATGCCCGTGTTCACTTTCATGGGCTCTAATGTCTTCCACAGAGATGATGCTTCAAGCTTCAATGTCGTCCAAAAGGTTAGTTCCGTATAACCTAAATAATCTTCCGTCACTTACGAACGGCACCTCAGACTATCGATGGCATTGTACCTGTGATGGTCTCCTCCCTCAAGCAATCGGCTTCCAACCCACTACAACTGGCAATCACGGCCAAAGACTTCCTTCACATATTCACCGACGCCGCCAACCATATTCCTCGCCATCGTCGAACCAAGTGCGTTGTAATCCTTTATAACTGGCTGGCATTGATACGACACAATTTCTAGGTTCTTCTCGCACTTAGTCAATGTGCTCGGGCCACAGGACTTCTTGGCGCCAGTATGTATGCTACTGGTGGAAAAATTGGCCAACAAGGTCGTCCGTCAACCGGAAGAAGAAGCACGCGCCGCCCTTGCCCTGGCTATATCTTTATTGAACAGTGCTGCACTTACTACTCGGATCCAGGTAAGTGATGAGTTCGATTTCGCGAAGAAGACACTCATTATGGTTAAGACAATTGTTGCGATCCTGGAGGAAGTAGAACGCCTGTGTACAAAGGTGGTAGACGCAAACGAAGCAACACTGACTTTCCTGTCCGTTCCAAGGTACGCGTTGACTTCGATGCTCGGAACTAATGATGAAAACCCCCATTCGTAGTGATACTGATCAGACAGCTGCCCCTGTGGTTCACAAACGTCGAGCACAGTCACTACTGGTTTTGGTTGGGTTGTCGTTCGAAGCACCTCTGCTGGATGCGGAAGACGCTGGGTTGGATGTTGTTGTCAGTAAACTCATTGCCCTGTCCACTCAAGCTTTGGCCGGAGCAGAGAAACTGCGAGATACTTCTTTGGCGTCTCAGAAGGCTCTCAACCAAATGTTGTCAATGATGCCAGCAGTGGGCTTCCTTACGTCCATTGCCTCGATTCTGCAGACGGAAGATGCTGGGGTGAGTATTCTTTTCGTCTGACGTCCCCAAGTTGCTCATTTAACCCTTCATAGATTCAGATTGCAAGTTTGGACCTACTTACCAGCCGAGTTCTTGATTTGTCGCAGGAGACAAGGCAGGAAACTACGGCTATTATTGTCCGGATCTTCTTGAGCCTCAAGCGTATAATCCCCAGAGAATCAGACGTAGTTGCGGTTACTGCTGCGCTCAGGGCTTTGCAGACCCTCGCTTCATCCGTCGAACCACAGGAGCATGGTGCAGCAGCAGAGTTGGTCCCTCTTGCATTGAAGGCGACCTCCAACTCGCAGGTTGCCGAAGAAGCCTGGCAGGCTCTTCTACCCCTGTCGTGGGTTCATCTTGCTTATTCGCAAATCTCCCGCTAATTACGTTTCCAGTCGCAATCTCGGACCAAGGATTATCCCTCATTTCCGTTCGATCGTCCAAGCAAGCATGGTTGCCCTTCGTACGCCCGATTGCTGTAAGCTGAAACGCGTTCCCTACATTTAATTTGAGACTGAACGGTCTGCAGCATATGTCCCTGCTGTTCAGTCCACGCTCCAAGCGTTACTGGCGTCTATTCCAACCTTCTGGGCTGCTCCCGAGGTACTTTCCTTATTAACTCTGTTTGTCGACCAGAGTGCAGGACCGACACCCGCTGCAATGGGAAGTCTGATCAAAGCTATCACCAAACGTGTTCCCGCCAAGATTCTCTTGCCCACTGTGCTCGAAATGTGGCCCCCGGTTCAAAATCCTCTGAACCTTGTATGTTTCATTTCTCCATGGCCGTAAACTTGATATGGGTCTGATACGTTCTCTCAGGACCGTATGGCTGCCTACTTCGAATTGGTGTTCCGCACGCTGCACGGTGCCGACCGCGCTTCCGTGCTAGAGTACCTTCGACCTGTCTTCAAGATGTTCCTCGAGGCATTGGGCTTCGTCACGCCAGATCACAAGGTAGGATAACGCACCAAGGATACTTCTCCAGTTCTGACGCCGCTTGCAGTTGGAAGCAAATGTCATCTCGGCTTTCCGAGAACTAGTAATCAAACTGAACGAAACTGCCTTCCGACCTTTGTTCCGCCGGTTGTACGACTGGGCATTTGCGACTGATACGAGTATGTGCCGAGCTCATTTTCTCCTGTGTAGCCCGCTGACATTGTCTCCAAGGTGATTCTTCGCGTAATGTCGTTTTCATTCATCTGTATCTCGGCCTTCAAGACTATTTCAAGGTATGAGCATTCGATATTTTATGGGCCTCTCTGACTGAGAATGATGTTAGGGTCTTATGAACCCTTACATGTCTTTCTTACTGCAACCTTTCGAGGAAATCTTGAAAGGCTATTCATCAGGCGAAGGAGACCAGCAACTCTGGATGGCAACAATCTCCAGTTTGCTCAATTCTTTCACTCATGACGACAGTGGTGCGTATACGCTTTGAACCTTTTCTATAGATGCTGATACATAAATCTCAGGTTTCTGGCGTAACGACAAACTGCGTCAGATTTCGAACACATTGACGGCCCAGGTAGCAACCTCCATCAATCAGAATTTCGCTACTGGGAAGGACCAACTCAAGGATTGCTTGGTTGCCCTTGTGGAAGCCACAAATGATGACACCCTTTTGAAGCTCATCAATTTGAACATTCTGATGCATACGAGATCAGAAGACGCAAGACTGCGATTGTATGCCCTCAACTGCTCCGAGGCAATCTGGCGCGCCTCTGGTGTCAAGCTTCTTGGTACGTTTAGAAATATTGAAAGATTAATATGTATTTAACATACGCATATTGTATAGGATTTGTCGCCGAGACAGCAACATTCATCGCCGAATGTAGTGAAGACGAGAACGATATGGTGGTCAAAGAGTCCCTGAGGCTGAAGCATGCAGTAGAAAATGTCGCTGGGAAGATTGACGAACTATGAGAGATATAAGTGATGGGATATACGCAGAGCAATAGATAAAAGCATAAATGATAAATGACCAAGTGTCGAATGCGAAAAAATGATATACACCCAAATGCAAGAAAAATAAAGACAAAAAAAGCAACAATCAACCCTGGAGTGCGGTCTCGATGGCCATGCACTGAGAAACAAGTTGGGCAGTAACAGCCCTTCCACATGCATTTTTAACGAATGGAGTCTAATTGTGCGATGAGTACGTGAATCAAGCACTTGCAGGTGGGTATGCCATACCTTCAGAAGTTCACCAGCAGTCGGACGGCTCTTTTCAGGCTCGGAGCAAAGTCGAAGGAAGTCATGGAATGCAGGAGAATACAATGCTGGTTGAGAAAGAGGTGGCCAACGGTCCGCGAACTCATTGGTGTCAGAAAATGGAGGCATAGTTTCTGCAAGTTCCCAGACGGTGGCACCCAAAGACCACACATCAACCTTCAATGCGTTATAGGGCGGACTGCGCGAGAAGTTAGCATTTGTTCAGGATTGAGAACTGTTATTTCACCTCACCTGCGAATCTCTGGAGCCTGCCAGTAAAGCACGCCTGCAGGTTCCGACCGCATTGGATTCTCGGCAGCTACTTGAACGGCATTCGCAAAATCGGCTGTAAAAAATCAGCACAAATTCGGAGTGTACTCCAAGGACGACGCGTACTGAGTTTGAGAACACCCTCCTTGTTGATCAACAAGTTGTCCGATCGCACATCGCGATGGCCAATGCAATGTTGCTGCAGATAGTCCAAGCCAGACAATATCTAGAGTGATAAAATACTTAGATCAGCCGATAAGGTGAAGATACATAGACGTACATCGCTGGCAAACCTCGCTATCGTCCGATCCTGTATTACAAGGCCATGGTCGACAAGGCCTATCAAATCCGCCAAACTCCTTTCCATTAGTTCCATCCTTATCCAGAGGGTATCTTCTAAGAAATCAACATAAAGAGCATCTAAGCCGACGATGTTTTCGTGGTATAGCCCTTTCATCAAGTTTAATTCGTGCTGAAGGTCTTTCAGCTTAGGCGAACCCGAAGGCACAATGGTCACGCTCTTGATAGCCACAAGTACCGTTCGATCGTTTCCAAAGTCTTCGCTATCTCTCGCCTTGACATGAGGTGGTAGATGCAGCTTGTGAACATCCTTCGGTGTAAGACGGGCGCAAAACACAGATCCGCTCTCGCCTTCCGCAATTTCTTTAAGGTCCAAATAGTGGTCACGAGGATCAACACCATCGTCGATATACTCTTCTAGTGGCTTAACAACTTCAGATAGCCAGCCGCGGTAACGTTGGAATGGAGACGCAGGAGCACCGGTTGGAAGACCTGTTGATAATCCTCCCGGCGAAACCTCGTTGATGATGATCGTAGGTCGGTTAGCTTGTGGGGAGGGTGCGGTGATGATATGATGGGGTATAATAAGATGTGATCCTTCATCATCATCGATATCTTCATCGTCTTCATCTTCTTCGTTAAAGGCAGGCGGAACGGCGGGGTATTCTTTGTTTCGGGGTTGAATAGGAGAGAACGAAGATTGCGATGGAGAGAATGAGGATTGGGAGGGGGAGGGGGAGGGCTCGAGATAGTATCTTAGCGGCGAAGACGTCGAATTGGCTGAGGTGGGCGTCGGATATATGTCTTGCGATTGGGAGCTAGAACCCGACGCCGAGCTTTCTTCGCTGCCAAAGGAAGAGTACCGTGGAGAAGGCAAAGGTCCAGCATTTATTGGGGAAGGGCGATGTGGCGGTGTTTTTTCACTTGGTACAACAGGATTCGAGGCTCCTGGATCTTGATCCACTGGAGACGTCGGCTTTGATTTATCGATCACATACGCACCCACTCGCCCCAGAACGGATACATGTCGGACGATCGTAGGGGCGGCTTGTAATCCAGATATCGTTGACGTACTGCTTCGACTCGAGTCTCGATTAGGCCTTGCAGTGTTAACACTCAACCGATTCAAATCCTCTTCCTCCCGATCTAAGCGTTCGCGCGAACGTTCATTCCTCAGCTTCCGCTCTAGAGCAATACGATCCTCCTCTGGAGAGAAAGGAAGGGTAGGGGAGAAGTTATCTGCCAAAGCGGCAGAGTAGGGACCAGACTCATGAATATCTTCGCTAGCCGGTGGAGATTGAACCTGGCCCAAGATACCCTCAATTTCTGACCAGAGGGGTGAACTACTACTCTGTTCGCCAGTCCAGGGAGGCGATAAGGTGGCATATTGAGCATCACTGTCGATAGGCTCTTCAAGC
Source organism: Coprinopsis strossmayeri (assembly GCA_900156845.1). NCBI lineage: Eukaryota > Fungi > Basidiomycota > Agaricomycetes > Agaricales > Psathyrellaceae > Coprinopsis > Coprinopsis strossmayeri. Next base: position 394,206 of record FTPT01000033.1, read on the forward strand.
TCAGACAAAGGCTCTGGCCTTGCTTGGATTGGCTTGTGATCTGGGCGCCGGGCATTACCCGCGCGTGAAGGCCCAGCAACGTTGATCGTATTAGTGTTACTAACATCCACGGATTTTGTTGGGCGTGGTGGTGGACGAGCCTGGGTTTGAGTAGCCGCGCTAGCTGGCGCTGATAAGGGAGTGATCGGAGTTGGATTGAAGCTGGAGGCTTTCTCAATATCGGCAAATTGGCCGGATAACCACGCCGATAGATCTCCACTCCCGGTCGCTTGATGTAGTGATAGTCTGGGCGGCAGTGCACCTGTGCGCTTGGTGCGACTAGAAACACGGTCAAGAGACGGTAGTGTAGTCTGAGGTTTTGGGCCATTTCTATCTCCCATTGCGTCTGTTCCTGCACGATGTTGTGTTGTGGTTGATGATGGAACTGGCAAAGGCCCGGGGTGGCTACCAAAAAATCGCTTCGAGGTAGATGCCGCAGATTCATTGCGGTTGTGACCATTAAGGTGTGAAGACACTTGTGATATTACAGAATGGGCAACGGAGCCATTTGTGGTATGCAGAGGTTTTCGAGCGGGGGTGGAGTCTGTTGAAGGGCCAGATCTCTTTGTATGATAAACATCCTCATTTCCGTTCGTCCCGCTTTGATGGGAATCAGATGAATACGAGACAGAAAGTTGAGGGGTATGCTGCCGGTTCGAATGATCCTGTGAGCCAACAACCCGATGGTTGATGCTTCCTGCTTTGCTAGAGCTCAATGACGTTGTTGATCCCGAAGCAGACGCAGCAAAGGGGTGCTTCTGGGGGGTAGCGCCACCTTTCAGAGAAGCGTCGGAGTATTGCCTGGGCAAAGAGGTTGTTCGAGGGACAGGTTGCGCTAGGACGGGGCCAGAAGGAGATGCATAATTCGACTGGTATGGATGGCGAATGCTGGGTGATGGTGGTCGTGTGTTGAGAATATGCTGGGAATGGGGTGACCGCGAGCCTGCTGCGCGACGAGTTTGAATGGCGATAATCTCTTCATCTGAGAATCCAGCTTGACTAAGGGTAGTGGACCATGTAGGAGGAAGACCGTTGAGGCTAAAGACGACTGTAAGCAGATTGTAGACCGCTGTTGAAAGGCGGGCTCACCCATCATCAACGTGTATATTGTGCTGTAGGCCATGATAAGGAAGCGGTATTCGGGGGAAATAGACCTCGACGCACCTGAAAATTGAATGGCATAGAAATATTTGGATCTTCCTGTGGGATTGGTGGTTCAGCGTCATCCACGCTCCCGTCCGTTTTATGGGATGGTGATCGCGGACTCCGCCTCCCGAACTTGAGAAATGCAAGCGCCTTTTCCTTCCCTCTGGATTGCGGTCGCTTAGTGTCAGGTGCTGGAGACGAGAGTCCCGACGCTATCGATGAGGTGAGAGACATTGTCGACTGGTTAGGATCGTGCGATCCCTGTGATGTGTACATCTTGTTCTGTCGCGGCGAAAGCGGGGAATGCGGTGGAAGCGAGATTGCATCTGGTGACAGGGAAGCCATGGACCGATTTCTCAGATAATATTCATCCTTTGGGGGCGGTGGAGGCGGTTTGCCGTCCCTTTCCTTGATCCCAAATTTGAAGGCCTTCAGGGTAGAAAATCGACCGAATGGGGCAGACGCGCCGGTACTATTGGACATGTTGTCTTTGTGCCGCTAACAGAACATGAGGGTGAAGCACGTCGAGCAGGGCGTTGTCGTCGTCGTCGGCGGCGCCGAGAGCTATGAGGGCAGAGGAGGACGAGTGGGTGGTTGAACTTGCCAGGTTGATGCTGGTGATCCGGATCTGTTTGCTGTGCCGTTTCAGTTTGTTGTTGCTTGACTGGACAATGGTCCACCGCCTCGAACCTGTTCTCTTCTTGTTCTGCGAAAGGTCCCTGGCATGCCCTCATCTCATTGTGAATATATCCCTGTAACCTTTTTCTCGATCACCCTACACGTCGTTAACCGTGATATCGACTCCGAGTAGTTGGGACAGCTCGGATGGTTCCCAAGTTCAGGTCTGTTGGGATTCAGACATACCAGCGGCATCAAGGTCTACGAAGTTCTCAATTATCCAAGAAATCGACTTCATTCCATCCTCACTTCTCTGACTTCCCCCCTCTTCTCCCGCTTGGAACGGAGGCGTTATGGTGAACTACATTTGGCGACCACAATACTAAGTACACGATAGAGGGCCGAGGCTTGCACGGAGACAACGGTGTTTTGTGAATGGTAAGAGCAAAGACTTCCCTTGGATGGTAGCCAAGTCTGTTATTATACTGTGTCGTTTCACCGTCCCTCAGCGAATTACTTCATCCCTCCCTGTGGTACGATTATCATCGTAATCAATCGTTTCAAAGTAAGTTCCGGCCTCTTTCTGCACACCATTTTACTTGAAATTTTACTTGGAATGTTAACATAGTCTCCTTCAACTGTCGCTCTTTCGTTGTGTCGCTTCCTTCGCACAGACACCCGACCACATGCCTTCTTTGTTGGTGCTCCGCTCTTGCAATAACTAGTAGCCTATGACGTGAACGGCTAATCCTTCACGATCGCGGACTCACTGACTGCGGATCATGACACACGAGGCGTTCTAGAGGTTTTCATTTCTCTGAGTACAAGCGTCTTGTCCAATCTTGGACAGTTCCGGGGTGAAGACTTCAAAAATAGCTTGAATAACGACATGTCGATAGGGAACGTTTTTTCACCGTTGACGACTTTGGCATCCCATTGGCGCTTCGTCCAAAAATGTGGCTCAAACCACGATTGGTTTATGGACGGTGCTCAAATTACTCTGTCTTGCCACTTAACCCCACTTGCTCGAGTTTTTGCCGAAATTGAGTGGAACTCATCGTTTTCTCGTTTCCAACATTTTCTCCGACCTGCTCAGTCGTTCCAGAAACCCAGCTGGATGGTCCGTTGGGCCTGTACCAATGCAAACTATCCCCGAGAACAACGCACGTCTAAGGCCCAAGGCTTTGTGCTGGGGTCCCTGCGATTGAATTGGTTTTGAGCGTCGAAGGTGGAAGCCCCGTGAACGGTCGAACGCACCAATTCTACTGCAGGTTGTTCGGTTGAATGTACATGGTGGTAATTTCATGATCACTTTCGTACACCTGCCTTGCCCCAGCCTGCCCACCGTCGCTCTGATATAGTCGCCTTCGGCCTTCAACGGACTATCACCACCACTATTAGACGTGGTATGTTCTTTCTTCTGTGATCCATTAAATCAATCAATGAATCTATTCTTACCACTTCAGGGCGTAGCTAAGGAACTGCATACTTCGATTCACCTGACCCAACTCATGCATGGTTTAGCAGCTACAGGCTGAAACATATAACCGAACAGCTTTACGGCGTCCGGTGATTTAGGAGTAAGTCTCATGTGGCTTAAACCCTTTTTGTGGACCACAGACATGAAGTGAAGAACTCCGTCCTCATTACAGGCAGCACAGGCCCAGCATTATCCCTAAATAAGGCATACGAGGTGGCAGTGGAATCCCCGTTGTCCACGAGTTCTTCACAGATATCAAACTTGCCCAGGGATCCAGTTTAGTCCCCGAAACTACGATTCCGAGTCGCCCTTACATGTACCCATGAGCTGTCTTGACAGGCCTGATACACGAGTCACGATTCTGCTGACCCACATACTGCTAACGCGGAGGTGAAGACGTCGTTGGAGCAACCCGATTAGATCTGGAGCTTCAAACGTGTTCTGCATACTGTCACTGAGGAAATTTGGAGCAAATTGCGTTCGAGAAAGACGGGAGGTCGTGAGCATGCTATGCCCGCGGTCAGAGGTAAGTATGTCTTATCCCCCATTCCTGGCATCAGGTAGGTGATAGTTTCATAGCTCAATAATCGACGGGAATGAAGTGAACTCCAAGATTCAGCCCCCGCCGTCAACTTTACTTCATAGATGGTTCATATCGACTTTGAGTGTCGGGAACAACTTCTGATGCTTCTTGTCATTTCCCCAATTCGGTGTAGTGGTTCGTCCTCCGTACGGTGGCGGAGTGCTCAATTTTCCTTATTGAGCACGTTTTGTTCAACACAAATAAGCTTTTACCTACTAACCTACCTGCGCAGCAACTTTGAGCGTACGCATGCCTGGATCTTGGGGCGCTGAAACTGAACAAGTCGCACGGACTTTTCGGACTTTGTGACGAAAGAACACTGTCGCCCAGAATAGCCCGGCGAATATACTCAAGCGGTGCCTCAGCGAGGGGTAAGTAGGTGGAATTGCATGTCTCCGTATAGGTTGGGTAATGGGCGACCCGCTTCACGAGACTAAACGCATTGTGAAATAGTTGGGTACGAACTTTCATTTAATTTGGCTGGCTGTATACACTAATCAGGCTCGCAGAAGAGCGCCGTGAGTGTTCGCCGTGATGACAGGAGATGAACAGACCGCGAAAGAGTCATGCCCCAGCGGAATTGGATCCTGTGCGGGCACTCTATTCCTGTCGGTCTAGAGCATCTACTGCCCGCCTGCCATTGAATTGGGGTGGCCTTTTGTTCAGTTGCCCGACTGTTTAGGGGTGAATCAAAGGGACCGACCTGCCAATGGCAGATGTTGGGATCGTGGAAGCCTCATGCGTTGCGCAGACGGAAATGACGTTGCTATAGCCTCTGAATTTTTGGAAGATTATACACCTTAGACTGTATGGATTGGCCGCTTGGATGGCCAGGACCTAGCGGACGTGATACTGATTGCCATGGACAAGAAGAACCAGAGACAGGGATGAATATGAGAGATAGATAATCCAAAGATGCTCACTAGTGCAGTTGTTGGATAAGAAATGGAACTTTATGCGTACATTAATCGGAATCCACTGTTGTTCGATGCGGCGTTTAATCTCACTACAAGGACCCACGGATATGGCGCGCGTAGCACGGAGTACGTACACTGTCCTGCTTTTAAGTAACCATGGGAAACTCACGTCCCACACATGTGCATCGTTTCTGGCGGGACTTTGTGAAAACCTTCAGAGTTTGTCTACAAGTTCGCCTTGTAAAGTTCAGTGGGCGGCGAACAGAAATTGATGGGAAGGCGGCGATCAAGGACTGGCTTGAGCTTGTTGAGGTTTCCCCATTCGCGCGAATAATAACTTGCCTCAGGCTTCTTCACCGGGACAGCCATGGAACAAGTTATCCCGTCTTTTTGAGTGTCGCCATGCCATTGGTCCTTTGACAAAATGCCTCTACATGTCGCTGGGCACTTGATGGCAGAGTCTCAGATCTCAGGGGCTGACAGGGGTGCGGTCCTGACTATCACTATCGTCAGACCCTTAGGATCTCCGCCGCTATAGCTATTGAGTAAGTGGCGATCTGACTCTGCATTTAGCATATCTCATGCAGCCAAAGAAAGAAAAAAAGGTCTATTAGTTCGATTCCGATATGGCATAGTGGTTCCGGAACGTTGCAAGCTGCTTCTTGTGCCACTGGTTTTGAGAAACTCCTTCGAGTGCTACATCCGCGCCAATCTCCAGGCTCTTTTGGTGGCTCCATTGTCAATAGAGAGATAGCGAATGGTCACGGGCATCGAGCATCTATGGTCCTTTCCTTGTCCAGGCCGGTCCTTTCTACGAAAATGACTGGTTTTCTCCAATGGGGAGTTATCGTTGGACCCTTCAGTGTAATGTCCGTGTGTTGGCACCTCGAGTATCTGTTCTTCTCATAACACCATCTACATAGCGGGGTTTGCTTGGCTAATGATTGTCGGCATCGCGGATTCCCAGCACCGGATCCAGAATGTGGGCTCCTTCATCCTTAACCTGATCCACCCGGACTTGAAACCTTCTGTCTATAGCTGGCGAGCTGCTCAATAGTGTTATGCTTTTCGGATGGCAAATTCTTCGCAGCAGGCTGTACAACGCAATTCATCGTAAGCACAGAAATAGACGCTCCGATTTTATAATGATAAAAGCCCGTGTCTTCCTGGCGTCTACTATAAGTATAAAGTAGTCGTCTCCTGTTCCTCCCAACATACTCCAACATCTCTTTCACCTACCCACAGCTACTATCAGCTTTATACCAACTTCCAATGGCTCCCTCAGCTACCACATCCTCTTGCTCCTGCTCTCATGGCCGCAATGACCATGCTTTTGATCGCTGTGGATGCCCTTCTGAAGAGAAACAGTGTCCCGAAGGCGAAGGTTTGAACCTCCCCGTCGACGACGCTCACCACCGTCTTTGGTGCTTTACCTGCCTCAAATATTGCTCGAAGGACCCTCAATGCCCCTCAGCATTGCCTCAGCTCTGTCTCTCGAACCCAGTGAACAGGTTCAACCTGCTTCGACTCGCTTGCAAGGCTCTTGCAATTCCCATCTGTAAGTACCTTCGCATGACGTCGAGTGACGGACCACGTTTTAACACGGTATACTAGGCATCCTCGTCGCGGCACGAGCGTGGCTCTGTGGCATTTGGGTAAAAGACGCCCAAAAAGGTACCCCCACCAATTGAAGAGACCTCTGTTGTGCCTGTCATAACTATGTCGGCCTCCGCACCATTGTGGACTGCATTGAACAGCATGGATGATATACATCTCTTGCAATTGCCACGCGACAGAACCCTCAACTCGATTTGCGCCCATTATGCCGTTTCCTACCGCTATATGGATATGAATTGTACCTCATGCATCATGCCTAGCCTTTCGGACTGCCAATTGTTACTTACCTCGCTCTCTTCCTATCTATATCTAATCTCTTATGGTATTCAGCCTTTTGGTCCTATAATTATCGCTTCAGTACACACTCTAATTCTCTCGATATATGTAAATCGACTTACCTAATGATCGGCCGGGCCTCAGAATTTAGTTAATCCTCCAGAAAACCGTTCAAAAGAGGAAGACTAAGGTAAAAAAGAAACATCGAAGGCCATTTCTCCAGGATACTTCGCAGGAAATTCAATGTCCAATTCAAGCCAATAGCCGAGAGGCTCCGGTTGATGCGATATGGACTCTTGGACTCAATCGTGGACTTGACGATGTCATCTGAGTCCGAGGAAATCTTCGTGACCCTCCCCTGATTGACCAGGCGACCCTCAGAGTCCAGACACAAGGTGTTCGCCTCGCATTGCAGTTACGAGAATGGTAAGTCGCCTGACTTTTAGTCCTTTCGCCCCCCGGAGTAATTAGAAATAGGGTGTTTTATTTGACATAGGGCGGATCTCCATGTCGCAAACGAGGTAATTAAGTCTTCCTCCGTAGTCGAGGTTTTGGGAATTCAACTGGCGCATTTAATACAGCGCGTTTCTGTTCGGCTGCACTATCAGGAAGACCCAATTTTGTTCGTTCTCGCTCGCCGAGCTTGACTACCTTGCAGCCTGAAACCAATCATCAATCACAAATTGGCCATTATAAGGGAATTTTAACTTACCCAACGATCTGAACAGTTGATTGACCCTGGCAGAAATCAGCCCAAACGAGTATATTAGCAATAAGAAACACTCACTCCGACGTCTTCATGCTGAGATCTGAAGCCAACAATTCGGTATCCGTGGCGAAATTGTCAACTTTGAGGCAAAGTGCGAAGATGTGGGTAAGTAGATTGGTTTTCGTGGTTGACGTAGATTGATAGCTACAGAAAGGGAACAGTTAGTTATCTGGCGGCCCGGTCGTATCATAAGGGATGGCAACTAACGACGTAGACCCTCTTGCAACCTCTGTAAAGCGAGAAAGCAGACTATCTGCTACGATGTTAGGCAAAGGGGCTAGCTTCTCGTAGATCTGGTCCTTGTCGATTTTGTGGGAAGCCGCCCGACGGAATGCGAGCATACCGGAGATGTAGAGCAATATTTTCCTGGAAAGTAGGAATTGAATTGGAAATGAACCAGTGTGAGGCAGCGGGAGAAAATTCTTACAGGCTCTTCTTTTTTGACTTGACATTTTCGTAACTGGATAGAGAGCCCAGGCGTTGCTTTATCCAATTAGAGTAGCGGAAAGGAAGAAGGGCGAGTCGCTCGTTTTCATTTTGGGCCGAGTCGAAAGCACTGACGGACAATGCCTTCCACTCTGCTTCGGGAATGATGCTATGCAAAGGATAAATGCCGTCCGGCGTAGTCGCTGTTGCTGTGAATGGTGGAATCAACCTATTTGTGTCCGATGCAATTTTAGCTTCTTCTGGAACGGGGGTCAGCACGCTTGAGTTCCGTTTGACTGGAATTGAGATATACCAGTGGTCATCAAACCTTCGGCACCCTTTTCGATACTATTCATCACATAGTCCATGACACCCTCCATGGCTCCAACATCCACATGATTCCTTTCCTGAGCACGAATGGCAGCTTTGGCTTTCTTGGTTCCGAAAGTTTCTCCGAGGACATTTTTCGCTTCTCGGAACTGCGTCTTGGACGGTGCAGCCGCCGGTGTGATGGACTTGAGAGCTTTCACGGTATGAACGAGGATGTGAGGAGATTGGGCTTTAGATACAAGGGACACTTTGCCGGTTTTTCGATTGTGGAGGGCGACCAGATAACTACAGACGATCGTGGTCAATGGGTCGATGATGGCGTTGGGGAAAAGCCCATACCGGCAACCACTTTCAGCCACTGTAGCAGTCTCTTCTTCGTTGGTTACAAACTCTACTGCGTTTGTTTCACCGGCGAGAAGAATTTCGTTGGGGTCATCTTCTTCTTTGCCCTGGGTCTTCTGCTTCTTCTTGGCATAGCAATTGAAATTTGTGTTTGGGGGTGCCTTCACAACCGGGTAGCTAACTGTAGGCTTGTCAGACGATTCCGAAGGCAATGGTTCAAAAGACTAGCCTAGAAAGGGGCCACCCTTCGCAGCTTTGGACGAGGAGACTCCAAATGTTAGGGATTGGCTGGGAGCTTGATCTCGCTTTCGCTTTTTTGAAGAATTTTTAGCGACGGACATAGAGCAGAAACTGAAATCCGCAGAGGAAGTCGGTGGTGGTCGGTGGTAAAGACGATGGTCTTGTTTTGTCGCCGGAACCATCAGAGGCAAACACGGCCTGAACCAAGCATTCACCTCGGGCTTATTGCAGAGCATTTCAGCGCCTATCGAGCTCATCCTGAGCTGTCATTGCTCTTTTTCTCTTTCTCTGCATGCACTAACACTTTTTAGGACCTAGTCCATCATTGTCGCAGGACTACGAATGAGTATGGTCGCAGCCACTATGACCTCCGAGAACGTTCACAGCCAATCGCTGTCGATAGACGCATACTCAATAGATGCGAAATCTGTCGTGTCTCTTACCACCGTCCATTCGTATCCGGCGGGGGAAACTATGTCCGCCGATATTAAACCAGATGTCAAGTCTAATGCTGCTTCCCCCTCAGAGGCCTCTGACATTCCTGATATCAAGACCAACGGTTCCACCAAAATGAAGGGATCCAAATCGCCCAGCTCACACACTAATTCGACAGCAGGCCCATCCAAGTCCCCGACACCCTTGCCCAACCAGACATCTTCGACGATTCCACGAAAGGCCGCAGCTCCCCCTCCTCAACTCATCGGTGACCTTCCCATTGCCAGAGAGGATGCTCTGAAAACTTTCAATGAGATTCCATTCAGTAATTATCAGTTCAAATCCCTGGGTCGCTCAAGGGAGGTTCTTGAGAGCATGACGTGTGACTGTGTCTATGACCCTGGTAAGACTAGCGTTCAGTTTCCACTGCCTGTGCTTCATTCTCTGGTATCCCACAGATGCCAACAACAGTGAAGATAGCGCTTGTGGCCCATATTCCGACTGTATCAATCGCCTTACTCAGGTAGAATGCTTGCCTGACGACTGTCGGTGTCGTGGCCATTGCCAAAATCAAAGGTAATGTGCACTATCTTGTGTCCATTTCACTGCTCAACCCCGCCTAGGTTTCAGAAGCGGCATTATGCGAATATTGACATTGTTTTGACGGAGAAGAAAGGGTTCGGGCTGCGGGCGGAAGAGGATATACCCAGGTGAGCTCCTTAAAAGTATTTTCTATGAGTTGACACCTAATTTTTTCTAGGGATACCTTTATCTATGAGTATGTAGGGGATGTAGTTAATCCTAATAGCTTCAAGAAGCGGATGAGGGCATACGCTGAAGAGGGAATTCAGCACTTTTATTTTATGATGTTGCAGAAGGATGAGGTGGGTATTTAATTTCGCTGAGTCACTCATCCTCTAATAGGATCCCATAGTTCATAGACGCTACTAAAAACGGTGGCATTGGCCGATTTGCCAACCACAGCTGCAATCCCAATTGCTACGTCGCAAAATGGACCATCGGCAACCATGTTCGGATGGGGATTTTTTCCAAACGGCCAATACAGAAGTATGAAGAGCTCACCTTCAACTACAATGTTGATCGTTATGGGTAGGTTCTATGCAAATCCCCGCCCGATTTCCATTCACTTTGCTCTTACAGACATCAAGCGCAAACCTGTTATTGTGGTGAACCCAACTGCATTGGTTTTATTGGAGGGAAAACCCAGACCGATGTTGCAACTATGGACGACCTCTACCTCGACGGTACGTGATTCAACAGAATTCTGATCACGGGTTCTGATTTCCTCCCTTAGCACTTGGTATTACGGATGAGGAAGATGTTGCGGAGCTAAAGGGGACCAAGAAAAAGAAAGGCAAGAAAATCGACGATCCCGACTTTATGGTAAAACCTCTTGTCAAATAATCACTTTTCAGGCACTTACCAATCACGGGATAGCCTTCGGTCAAGCCTATTATTGAGAAGGAGGTGCCCAAAGTTATGCAGGCGATTCGACAAACGCAGAATCGCAAGGTTTTGTACAAGCTGCTCACTCGAATAAAGGCAAGCGAAGCGACTGGGCCGGTCAAATGAAAGCTGATGTTCCCTTGCTAGATTACTGAAGATCAAGCGGCACTGCGTCAAATTATGCGCCTTCGTGGCTACAGTGTAATGAAGAACGTGCTAGAGGACTATATTGGTGACCAAGACCTCGTCGAACTGGTATGTTTCTTACTACCTCGTCGAGTCGCATTAACCTTGATCGGTTTGTGTAGGCATTGCAATGTTTGAAGGATTGGCCTTTGCTTAATCGAAACAAAGTGGACGACTCCCAGATCACTCTTCCTATGGAGCGACTTCTCGAGGTAGAACGCGAGTCAATACGGTCTTTAGCACGAGGAGTGAGTCCACATTTAAACATGGGACAGCTTATTGATAATATTGCATAGTTGCTCGACCATTGGCAATCCCTTCCTTTATATAATCGAATACCTAAGCGGGCCTTGCCAGTACGCTCCTACGTGTTCTGTTGCACACTCCCCAAACTCACACATATGTTGTCATAGGTCGACACCATTTCGCAAGGCTCTACATTGGAGGATCAAATCAAACGTCGCCGAGAGGCTGAAGAAGAAAATCTTGAACGAGCACGAATCCAATTTTTACTCAGACGGAAGGTTGAGCCTCGAACTCAAGAAACGCAGCAGGAGCAGGAGCAACAATGGGTGAAGCCTATACCTCGCCCACGGACCTCACGACCGTCCGGCCATGGGATACATGGCGGTACGCTACATAGCGGACCGGTGCCATATGGTGGACCGGTGCCATATGGTGTATTTGCCGATCCACCTTATCCACCATCTCCCGAACCGGAAGCCGCCCCCAGTGGTCCTAGTGTTGATGCCGCGTCGCAAAAGAAGGAGATGCTGAGAGCAGTCATCGCAAGCGCGACTGAAGCTGTTGCAGCGGAGGAAAAGGCTGCTGCTGAGGCGAGGGCTGTTAAAGCTAAGGCTGAAGCAGAAGCAGTGGAAAAGGTAGCTAAGAAGAAGGCACGAGCAGAGGCACGGGCGGCTAAGAAGACATTAACGAAAGAGGAGAAGGAGGCTAACAAGGAGAAGAGACTGTTGAAGTTGATTGGTGCTGTTGTTGTGAAATGTATGTCGAAGTATGCGAAAGGCCTGCAACGTGATTTATTCAAGAAGTATGCAAAAGAAGTGAGTGTGATCGTATGCTCTCATATGTCTGTGTAGCTCATGGTTGCTCTTTTGTCATCCAGCTGACCCAAGTTGTTGCTGACAAGGAGAAGAAGTCATCTAGCTTCAAGGAAGGACGGCTTGACTCATTGTCAGAAGAGAAAGTCACCAAAATCAAGAAATTCGCAAAAGATTACATTGCCAAGATACTTCGCAAGCTGGAGAAGTCTGGCCGTTATTCTTTAAGTTCCCACTCGAGGAACATGACCACCGCGTCGAGTTCGACTCACACGCAAACGCCGAATTCTTTGGATGGGGCTGATATTTCGATGGGCGGAACAGGCGATGTCACCATGTCCGTTGAAGAAGCCATGGATTTGGATTCGGACTCGGATGGTGAGTCTGAAGATGAGCAAGAAGGTGAACGAGAAGACGGTAATGAACCGGGAGTCGGACCATCTACTCTTGGACGGTTCCCACCTACACCACCTGCCTTTGGTGTAGACGATGAACGGCCGCGGTCGCCATTGTCTCAAAATGGACGCGAAGACTGCTCTCCGTTGCCCCATATTTCTCAGGACCAATGGGGAGATGGAGATCCAATGGACTGTGACATGTACAGAATCCAGCCTGTGGATCCTCGGAGAAGTCACCAGGCAGTGAACGGATTGGATATATAGAAGCCCCTTGCCAACTTGATAGGGAATGTAATTTACTTCATTAACTTAATGTTTTCTATAATGAGATGTCGGTCTCATTGTTGTACTCCACACGGATCTTGACAGATCCAGGCATGTTGTGAAATTGAAACAGGGCGGCGTCAGTAGTCCTTCCGGTGAAGACTCGGGGATCAGCTACTGTGATTCTAGTGGGGAAGTTGGACGACAAATCGATACATGAGCGATAATTAAGTACATAGAAGGTGTACGCGGCAGATCAAGTGCAACGGAATGAATAGTGGAGGTGTGGGACTGTCATCTCCTTTGACCCTGCGAGGACGTAAACGAATCAGCTTATGGTCTTCGATTCACAATATCCCGTCGAGAAGTCACGAGAGAAAATCGATAGGATCTGGATCGTTATCTTCGATGGGTGGAAGGGGTTCTTTCAAGCGAATGAGGACACTCTTTCTAGGACCGAGAATGTCTTTACGACCTTTGGTAACCTTGAACTGGCAGCGCAAATGAGGGACCACGTAGATAGAAACTCAAAAGATAGGCATACCTCGGATTCAGTCTTAACAGGGATAACAAAATCCGCCGCGTCCGACAGCGGGGTGTTTTCCTTCTGTTTCTTGGATTTATTGGAAGCGCTGATTGGAGAGCCAGCTAAGTTAAGAACGGATGCTTGAAATGGGGAAAAAGCAATCGCACCGTTTCGCCGTCGCCTTCCGGGACCGGTTTGGTGGCTTTGACTTTGAGGGCTTCTTTGACGTTTCTTCAACGTCAGACTCGAAGTCGTCCGGTTTAGTCTCTCGAAGAGGTGGTGACGTCAAATCGGCGGTCTTTGGCTTCTTGGCTGCTGGGGGTGGGGCGTCTGGGTCCTTTGAGGAGGCAGCTTTCCGTTTCCCGGATTTAGTCTTTGGCAGATCAGAAGGATTGGCGGAGATAGGTTGTTTAGATATAGTACTCTGGATGGTTGACTTGGAGGGCTTCTTAGTGCTACTAGTAGACGAGGCCTTCAAGCGCTTCTTTGGAGGGGGAGGGGGTGAGCGAGGTCCATCTTCGTTGTCGTCATAGCCATGGTCAGTTGCAGGAGGTGAAGCTGAGCGGGATTTCTTTCTCGGTGCTGGATCGTCTTCTCCCTCATCTTCCTCTTGCACGATACTTAGCTTCCGCTTGAGCTTCGTATTCCATGATTTAGGCGCCAGAGGTTGATTATCCTCTTCGTCTTCGATACTATTAGATGCGGGTTTGGACTTGGCTTTCTTGGAAGATCGAGGCTTATCTTCCACCTCAACCGGTTCTGAGCGCGGACAATGAATACAATGGTCAATTGCGATTGAACAACACAAACCTTGGTTAGTGGAGGAGGCCTTGCCTTTCCCTTTGGACTTGCCTCTACTGTCATCCCCTTTAACTACTTTGGTCTTCTTTTTGGTAGAGGTGCTGGGGAGGCATAAAGGTTCGTCATCCTCAGTATCGTTTGAAGATTTCGCCTTGGGCTTCGCTGAGGCCTTAGACGTCTGCTTCGCAGATGAAGGAGCCGATTTCTCAGCAGGAAAAGTATCTTCAACACCCCCGCTGACAGAGTCCAATTTCGCTTTACCCTTCCGTTTTCCCCCTTTGCTTGTCGATGCTTGAGACAAGTATCAGAACCTGCCACACCACCCATGGACATCCACAAACCTGCTTTTGCTTTCGTGGCTTTCCTTGACTTAGGCTGGGGTTTGCTTGATCTATGAGAATCTAGAGAATTTTAATTGGTAGTGGCATATTGATAGGCAGTAGGCGTACCTTCCTCCTCGTCAGTCATGTCGCTCCTGTCCTCAAAAACATGGACTGCAGTTGTTGATTGCTTTCGTGGACTTCGCCGCACAGGCTTTCCGACGGATATCTTTCCGTCTTCAATAGCCTTCGACGACGCGAGCGAAGGTTTCTTCTTATTCTTTCCTGCTGTTGGACTAGCATCCCGACGTTGCTTTTGAGGAGGGACCGAAACGCTTCGACTTCGGCTTCGACGGTACTTCTTTGGCGAGGGCTCCTTCCGACCAAGTAGAATATCGGCTAGTGTGTTCCTGCTTGTCGGCACAAATATTCTGAATGGGAGAACTATGCATTTAGCCACTGTCGTATGGAATAACGAGACTCAGCACCATCACGCACCCTCCTCTGTCACGGAACCTCGATTGTGACCGTTTTATACGCTCCTGCCTGCTTTCCTCGACATCTTTCACGGCAGATGGAGGTACTGCTCGAGGGTTAGGGGTGTTAATGTCGTTATTCTGTCCATGCATCTATATGCAGGACTTTGGGTGGTGCGGGTTTCGCAGGTGTTGAAGCTGAACGGTGTCGCGGTGCCGTCATGGACCAACGAGGTCATGTGAGCGTGTCTCCGTTGTGTTCCCTCCAAGTGTATGCCAAACATTGATGTCATGAGCCTGCGCAGTAAGTTCGAACTTTCAGTAATGTCCTTTGTGTATATCGATAACTCCTACCCTCGACGCTTCCAATAAGTGAGGACACCATGCAGAGAGGTACCCACGGTAGGATATCCCATTAGAAACTCACCTTTTAGCCTTCTAATGCTACTGTTAACTAGACAACCCCTCGGGAGGGTCGGGCGCTTATCGCGAGGAGAATATAGGTTTCATATTGTACGCGTTTCATTCTCATTCTTAACACGATCTAATGCAAAATACAACAACAGAGTAACAGCCGAAAACCCCTCAGACCAAACACGTGTATGTCATCCGTTGGGTGCACGTCCGAATGAGTCTGATTTATCGTCACCAAGTTTTGTGAACTTGCGACGGGGTCCGGTTTTCAATCGGCCTATGAGAGTCATAAGTCTGGGATCACTCACCCCGACCATATCCGATTCTCTAAATTAATTCCTATGGACCAATCGAATGGCTTGAACTCCCGGATACGGGCTGTTCAATTTCTGTCCATAGCTCAATTCACCGGCAGCGATCATAACAACGACATCGATGTTTTCATATCGTTATCATCGCTCGTCGCCGCTTTGTATGTCCTTCTCCAGTCTCTATGTACTTTGTTTCGCCTGAGTAGCTCGCCTTCGAACCATCTTTCAGGCACATGCGGTCTCAACCTCTCCTCGGCGTGATTCATTTGCACCCGCACGGGAGGGCAGTACGTCTCGGAAAGACCGCTTCACTCCATTTCGGTGCACAATTCATCGGGTCCCGGCCAGGTGAACGTCGCTCTCGATTCGCCCTTGTGGCACCGGACTGGCTTAGCGGACCGCCCGACCAGTCAACCGCGCAAAACATTGACCGCAAAGAACGTGAGCTTGTTCGTATCCTCTCGAAATCTTTTGGCGGTTTGGACCCGTCTTGTCGTACACTTCGGGGCGTCGATTCAGGTGATTTCGCATACTACCGCTTAAGCCCAACGCGCAGCAATACAGCAGAATCATTGACGTCCATCCAAACGATTCTCGCATCTTTTGCCCAAAATCACACGCAGCATTCCGTGCCACCGTTGTTATATTCCGAATTGGTGGACACGGGACTCGGTCGGGGGTTATATGATACGACTCTAGGCGCCGGCTTGGGGAAGAAAGTACAAGAGAATTATGAGGACGACCGTGATAGTTCGGATGAAAGTGAAGATTTTCTGGACGATTATGGTGATCTCAACCTGGATGTTTTGGACGAGACAGCCGGTTCGGATATGGCTAGTTTGAAATTGTGGACGAGTTCGTCTGCAGGACAATTTGTCAGGGGGGAGATGGGAAGTCCGAGGATTAGGATTGTCCTGGATGTGGCAAAGGAGATGAAAGTTATTGTGTGAGTTAATGACTTTTTCAACTGGTTTTTCGTTCCTGAGTCGTGTTGGTATGTATAGGGTGTTTGGGTACCACGAAGCCTTGAAACGTCAGGTACGATCCCGTTCCCCACTGACTCGCGTTAGCCGAGTGATCATCCTCGTTTCAGTTTACGTCCATGGATGAAGTGCCTAAATACCTACCTCTGGTCCCATCCCACGTATCGGGCGACCCTTTCTTCTTCCTCCTTCTACCTGGCTTTCTCAATTCAGAAGTGGATGAATTGACTCTGACTTCCGCTGCAAGGCGCTTATTGTTCATGTATGTTCTCACATTTGATTCGTATGGTCAGCCTATCCTTAGACCGGTCATAACAGGAAGAAATACCAATTCAAGCTCCTTGGAGTCGTCTCTCTTCTCTCCTGGCATCCCTCGCAGGTGCGAATGGATCGGGTGACGAGGCATAACCTGGATATGGTTCATGAAATTTGCGGACCTGAGAGTTTGGGCATGTTGGCGCTCGTTAAGATATCTGAAGCTAAAGAGGTGGGAAAGTGGAAGAGCGATGAGAAAGAGAGTATGTTGATGAAACGGTTCAAGGATGCTGGAACGGTGTTCGTTGATTCTACCCCGATCAAAAATTTGGGAGATACGGAGACAGGCTTGGGAAAGAGGATAAGTGTTGCATTTCTGCAGGACCCATCGAGAGCGGCAAACAATCTAGATTTTGGTTGTTTAGCTCTCGTGGAAGAGCTTGAAGGTAGTAAATTCGGCGTCGCGATGACGAGTTCAGGGCAACTCGTGCAGAGGGTTTTGGCGGGTCGACTAGAAAGGGTGCAAGAGGAAATTAAAGGGATCTCGTATCATGTGAATTCGTCGGCCGGTGTCGGGGGCGCTTTCAGCAATGCCGCCACTCCAACTACCCCGATGAACCGAAACACATTAATGATCAGGGCCCTCTACCTTCAGGTGGGCTTGATACGTTTTTCAGAGTCGTATAACATCTTTGGGCAGGTTTTGGGTGAGCTTGAGCAGGATGTCGGTTTGGAAAAGGCAATCAGGAGGCTGGAGGGAATTTTGATGTGCTGCAGTGATTTGTATGTTCAGAGTGGGGATGGGATTGGCAGCGGGGCACTGGGAGGACCAGGGTTGTTAGGAGCTTTAGGGCAGGTCCTGGGAGAAGGCTCTCAAAGTGGAGGGATAGATGCAGGAGTCAGCACTGGCACTGGCAATCGAGAGACACGCGTAGCCAAAGACACCCTGTGCAGCCAACTGGGAGGACTCTACCAAGCTCACTTTGAGTCGTTTGGGGGCAGTGTTGATCTGGAGAAAAGTGTGGGGTGGTATAAGGAAGCTGTTAGAGTTCTGGATGTGCAGTGGGAAGTGTATGGGATTAAAAATACTGGTGGTGGACCTGGTCCAAATTCTGGAATCCCCAGAGCGGGTTCTAATGTCCCTCAAACTGGTATACATGGAGCTGGAACGATAACAGGCCCTAGCATCGGTGCTTCTACTACGCCAACTCTAACAAAACAAACCTACACCGCGCTGAAAACGAACTACCTCCACACCCTCACTACGACTCTTGACACCCAATTTAAATTGTTCGGGAAGAAGAATGATTTGGTGGATGCGATTGAGAAATGTAGGGAGGTTGTGAATCTTTTGGTGAACCCCGACTCAGGTCCTGTTGGTGCTGGTGGCGCCGCGATGGGAGGCGGGATAGGGGCGGCGGGACTGAACGAGACGAAGAAGGCCGTGGCGTTTCATGCGTTGGGTGTGCTAATGAAAAAGAGATTGGAGAACTGGTTTCAAACTGGCTCGCCCAAGGGTAGGAGCGCGGCTGGAGGAACTGGGAGCGGTACTGCCCAACAACCCACGAATATTAGGAATGTAACTGGGGATTCAGATTCAGGCTTTACATTCGAGGCGGGAGTAAAGGAAGCTCTCACTTCATTCAGAGCTGCGGAAACATCCTTAAGGGCGAGCGGGGATGATAGAGCGCAAGCGCTGGGTATACCAATTGTTATTGCTGACATTTGTTCGACATATACACTTTCGTCCAAGTTCCATTGGGAGGGACATGTTGGTAGCAGGTACGTCACTGCCATTCTATCTAGTAATAATTAAAGAAAACTCATTACTACTACCAAACAGTATGAACACTTCAACACCGGCGCAACGGGCGCTACGCGACATCGAGAACGCAATCGGGGAATACGAACGGATGAGACCCGAACCTGACGCTCGACACCCCGCCTATCCAGTGTTACAGAATGTGAAATGTGTAGCTTGGGGGAAACACTTTAAGATGTGTGTTTTGGGTGCGTTAGGGACTGGGAAGATTATCCATGGTACTAGCGCTACGGCCGCTACGAATCCGGAGGTACAAGGTTCCGACAAATCCCTGAATCCAGGAACTATGCCCTCAATAGACACAGCAATTTATGCGGGTGAGCAAGCGGTGAAATACTCGCGCTTTACAGTGCAAGAGTGCGGGTATTTGGTTGGGTTGGGAAAGGCGTATGGGTATCGGTGGGTCCACGAGGTGCGGATGCGAAATCCAATAACCCCCACAACTATAGGAGGCGGAGACAGCGAAGATGAGGAAGCTAGGTCCGAGGATGATAAAGGAGATACAGAGAGCACCAACAACGAAGACCCGAAAAAAGACCTCGATGATGCGCTTCTCTGCCTTGAAGCAGCCTCCGCGTGCGAGAATGCGGAGTATATGGCTCGGTTCAAGGCTGCAAGGAACTGGGGGCGATGGGCTGAAGCTGGCTTGTCGTATGGATCTGAGGAGTCGGAAAAGGCTAGAAGTCACGACCAGAAGGAAGAGGACGATTTTGACGATCTAGAACAAGACCGCCGCGGCGAAGAACTGATCTCCCAAGTCCTAAAATCGTACAACACCAACCTTTCCATCCTCTCCGAGCTGGTAAGTATGGACATACCCATCGACGAGCAGTATCGGCGGATTGAGAAGATGCAGAGTGTGGCCAGGAAGGCTGTTGGGGCTGTTCTAGAGTTATGTGAAGGAAGTGGGGGCCATCCGCGAAGTGGAGCCAAAGAAAAAGAGAAGAGTGAATGGGATAGGGGAGAGAAGGGGAAATACCTGAGAACAGCTGTCGAGTGGTTCGAGCGCGGTAGAGGACTTGTCTGGAAGAACTATTTTAGGATGGATGAGGTTATCGAGCGGGTGAGGCGGAGAGGGAGGCATGACAATAATAAGGAAGATAACGATGGAGGTGAAGCTGACAAGCTCATCAAGGGATGGGAAAGTAATTGGGCTTTAAGACGCATGCTTACTGCGGGTGGGAGTGATAATGGGCTGTCGGCGGTCCTCGGTGCTGAAGTTGGTGATGGGAATCGTGATAAACGTCAAAATGACTCCCCTCAACATAACAAAAAGGAAGGGTGGGAGCTCGTCGATGGCATACCAGGAGAAGCGTGGGACTGGAATGGAAGGGAACGCATCGAGAAGAGGAAGTTAGATGGGTATCTGAATCTTGTCGAGAAAGGAAAGGAGATTTGGGGCATGCTGAGAGATTTTGGGGCGGGTGGGGACTCTGAAGACGGAGGTGACGGTGATGGCGAATTAAGTTGGGAGAAACTCAAACGTGTGCCCAGGTTTGGACCTGTTGTTATTTTTAACATGACGGCTCAGAGGTGCGATGCGATTATTTTGGCCATTCTGCCACGGCCTAATGCAACTCTGGTCGGGAGGATGTTTGGGCTTGGGGCTAAAGGAAAGAGTGGTGGCACGCGAGGTGAACAGGATACGGAAATTCGACATGTCCCGTTGAAGGGCATTGACTTCGAGAAAGTGAAGAAGTGGGAAGGGGAGCTGAGAAGTGTACTGGAGGAGGGAGGGTTTAGGATGCGTGGAGCAGGTGGAAATGAGGCTGAGGGAGATAGTAGAGGAGCGATAACGGTGGCTCGGAGTGATATGGCGAATAAATGCGTGGAATCAATTTTAAAAGGTCTATGGAGAGATGTCGTGGGTCCTGTTACCCGTGTTGCCAGAGACGAGATGGTGAGTGCATTGGCTCAGAAGCCTATATACTCTTATTGAGATGTACTCAGGGGATGCAGAGAGATAGCCGGATATTCTGGTGCGCTTCTGGCCCGCTTGCATTCTTGCCATTGCACGCTGCGGGTGACTATACTAGCACTTTGGGCGATATCCAAAGTGTGCAGGAATGGTTTGTACCGTCGTACATTCCGAATTTGTATACACTCTTGAGAGTGGAGAAGGGAAGCGAAGGAAAGGAGAAGGCGAGCAAAAGACAGCGGAAGGTCTTGGCCGTGGCACAGAGCGTGACTCCTGGGTATTCCAATCTTCCCGGAACGATCGAGGAAGTGGAGGAGATCAGGACAAAGGTGGGAATAGACGGTCGGGTGAGGGTCTTTGTCAATGAGGAGGCCAGCGTCGAGGTGATCCTGAAACAAGTGGCGCAGTGCGAGTGGGTGCATTTTGCATGCCACGGTCAACAAGATGCGGCAGATGGACTGAAGAGTGCGTTGGTATTATTTGAAGGTAAAGGACTGACGCTGCGAGAGCTAATTGAGATGCCGCGTGCTCCTGGATTCGAGAAAGAATTAGCCTATCTTTCTGCGTGTCAGAGTGCGGTTGGGGATGTGGCATTGCCAGAGGAGCATGTGCATTTGGCTGCTGGGATGTTGGTTGTTGGATATAAGAGTGTTGTGGCGAGTATGTGGAGCATCGGAGATCGGGATGGCGTCGCTGTTGCTAAGGGTGTGTATGAGAGAGCACCTGGCGGAGACTATAGTTATGTTGCAAAGGCGTTAAGAGATGCTGTTGCAGACCTTAGGAAAAGGAAGCCGCATGCTTATTTGGAATGGACGCCTTTTGTGCACGTTGGGTTGTAAAAGATATTCAGGAAACCGGACTCATCGGCGCTAGGCACATTGAGTCGAATTATGTATGTACTCCATAGTGAAGGGTCTGGGAATTCGATTTGTTAGCTTTATCAGGCAACATGGTTCCTCAGCACGCTGTATGAACGGGGCCGAGCGTATGGGCTAAGGATTATATACGCGCCGTATGTATGCAGCGGTGTGTAACATCTTGCCGCCAGCGAACGGCGATAAGTACATATCAAAACGACCATTACCTTGGGGCTCCACCGGTCTATGGAGAACAGGGCACTGATGAAAGGTGCCGGCGGAGGAGATGTAACTACTTACCCCATATGTACATGGTCAAATGCTTCGGTTCGAACTTGGAAGGTATGTACATTATGAAGAAAACTGACTCACAGTAGCTCACAGTTTCCCACAATGATATGTATAAGTACCGCATACGGAGACCGTAAGTTGAATATATGTCCTAGAGTGACTTACCTTGGCATTAACAAAAGGAGTGTGTGAAGTATAATTGGGGTTTCCCAAAAAGGTCTTTAGGATCTGTTGCCGCGGCGTTCATCTACCCGTTGATAAGGTAGAACTGGTCGCCGCGACTTGGCATGACTCCGAGTCCCGAGCACTCTCAACTCAGTTGTCGCTTCTCCCGGAGAGTTCGATATTTATAACATACAGCCAGACCTGTCACCATGTGTAAGGTTCAGGCCTGGGCCTGAGCTCGTACATACTGTTTTGATACGCTCCAGTCCATTGCAATCGTCGACGTTGCACCTTGTATCTGGTACATACATACCAAAGCTCCTTGGCGTGAATTGAGCACCACCCTGTACGCCGTATTTGCCGGCGCGTCGGAATCGCTGCTTTCGCTGACATCCACCAAGAGTTCCCAGGTGATAGACGCCCAGCGCCTGATTCAACTTGGAATTGCAAAGAAGCCGCGTCTAGTCCATAGGACTCCATTTAAACTCAATCACGATCAGTACGTGTACATAGTTCTTTCGCGTCCCAGGCGATATCTCTTGAGACCCATGTGAGCGCCCATCATTAAGGTATCAAACTTGTTTCCAAAACTGTCAGTCAACATTCCGTAACCAGTTATCGGAGGTATTGAACATGTGTTGGTTTCGTTTTACGACAGCTTATTGAAGCTGGGACTATTCACACGCTTGCTCACTCTAACCGTCCCGCCAACAATGGCGGAACTATGTTATACACAACCTGTCACTGTTGACGTGATGGTGTGGATCGGATCTGTGTTGGTTCC
This sequence comes from Coprinopsis strossmayeri, assembly GCA_900156845.1. NCBI lineage: Eukaryota > Fungi > Basidiomycota > Agaricomycetes > Agaricales > Psathyrellaceae > Coprinopsis > Coprinopsis strossmayeri. The sequence continues at coordinate 416,720 of FTPT01000033.1, forward strand.
ATTAGGCCTTTAGGTACTGCCTCATTTTTAGATTCTTATTCCGAGCGAGGAGGAAACGCCCAGTCTATCATTAGTCTATCAAAACGCCATTCTATCCAACTTCAAAAGCTTCATGCATCGTCGTAGCTATATAATTACTCGCGATCAGACAATTCTAGAGTGAAGATGCAGAATTTTTGTCAACAATTAAACGCCCTTTACCATCTTGTGCATTCTTCAACGCCGTGGAACCGATGACACCGTTATAACCCGTCTGCTTCATCCAGTCAGCGAGCTTCAACGACTTGGGGTGAACGCTCCGAATCCAATCAAAGTCTCGTTTGATGAGGTCGTTCTTCCACAATGACCAGAAGCCTGAGAAACTCTGCTTAATCGTTGTCGATCCATCTCCACGAGCCTTCTCGTTGGCAATGGGTCCATCGTGACCGGACAGACATTCGAACCATTGATCAAGCGAGATGCGCTGATACACAGCTTTTTCACCTGTCGTCTGTTGGAAAGTTTCGACAAGATAGTCCCAGCCGACCCAGTCGCTTGCGACTAGCAGTTCTTGACCCGAGGTTTCTTCGCGGTGCTCAAAGACGTATCTGGCCCACCAGCCGAGGTCTGAGAGAGAAATCATTGGGATATGGCCATCCTCTATCGGGCTGGCGAACACGCGGGTCCCGTCCTCGCGGATGTTAAGAGGACCACAGAGTGGCTAGAGAACAGACATTAGCATAAAATAGTATGCAGCACGTGCAACAGCCTGAACTCACATATTGGAGCATTTCCATGTAAACGGATGTCGTCAGAGATGTCCAGCTTAATCTATCTCCCAAGAAGGATGGCTGGACTTTAAGCCAGTCGTTCACGATGCCCTTGGCATCGTGGTGCTCAGCTTTGTATGCAGGGTCGTAATCGCCCAACTAAGTCTGATGTCAGCGTGGGACAAGAAGAAAGGGAGCCTGTGAAGCTAACCTTGCTACCATAGTCGAGACTGCTGAAAACCCAGTGTCGCATGCTTGGCGTTCGGCGTGCAGTTTCATAGAGCTTAATGGCAGCCCAAATTTCCTTCTCTTCACCGACTGTATAGGTGTCTGTGTTGATGAAAGCACCATAACAGCCGTCCATAAACTTTCTTGCTTCGTTTATATCGTAAAAGGAGCCTTTATTATAAACATTAATCAGCGGGACAAGCAGGGTTTTGGTAGACTCCGCCCCACCTTGATAAAGCTCAGCTCCCATTTCTTGCAGCTTCTTCGCTCTGATGTTGTTGGGATCGCGGGTTAGAGCACGCACACCGAAAGGGGACGGTGTGCCATCCTCGTTCGGGGCCAACAGTGCTGAGACAACATGCATCCCCTGGGCACCTGTTGCACCCACGACGAGGATCAGCAGTTTCTCCGTTGAGGTCATGGTCGGGAAGAGAGTCGTGGTGAGAGTGGTAGGCGATGAAAGAGAAGAGGGTGACCAAAGGTGGGTATGGCCCATACAGAGCTGCACAGAGAGATTAAATACCCGCGGCAAGGCACCAAGAACCAGTTAGAAGCCAAGATCAAACTATAGTAATCACGAAATGCCAGGTACCACAATTTGGGCTCGCAGGAGACGAACCGCTGCGGTCACTCCGGGTGGCAATGGCCTTGAAACTCGGCCACGATCAGCGAACTAGAAGGGGAGATCGAAAGGGGGATAGATGCAACCTAGAATAGTGGCGAACAGCCTCCCCGAGATAGGCGCCAGAAAGCTCGGTTTCCTTCCAAGAGGCTTCCCTTCATGATGCCCGGTTCCTTCGCATGGGTAGAATATACCCATCTATCATACCTTCTTAAAATGGAGATAAGTGCATGATGAGCGGACAGAGAAGAGAAGACGATTCAAACTCACGCCTGTATCCAGCCTCGACCTCGACTCCTCGATCCTCGGAATGCACCATGACTTGGGTAGTAGTTATTACCTAACTTTGTGCCATCGGTTCCTCTTTTTCGGCGCTGTTTCTCTTCCTGTTTCCGTCTCGGATGTATTTTATCTATGGAATCCGTCTCGGGGACAGGCCTTCCCCAGTCTGCTACATACATACCGCTGTTGTACATCACAGTAACACTCTCGAGATCACCTTGGAGCATCACCTCCGGACTGCTTTTGTTATGGCAAGTGTATATATCGTAACACTGACCGAAACGTTGCAGGGTGCCCATTCACTGGCGTGCGACTTGCGGCTCCTTCCTTCCTTCCTTATTAGCCTGTTCTTTCTCAAGTGTGGCGTTTCGTAGGAATGTCAGCATTCGATTTCGTCTCTTGAAATTATGGAATGAAGCAAATACGGTTACGCTTTCTAAGAGGTTTCGCGGGAACCGGTCTCAATGAGTAACTTCGAATGTACATATTCAGCTGAGTGGATTTCTATGATATTGTAAGTATACTGATTATTAGTCTACCGATGGACTTCATCTGAGCGTGCTTTTTCTGTGAGCAGATGAATATATTATGCCTTGCCATTCCAAACGAGTATCGCTTAGGTGTTACATACCTGGGAACCCAGTGATGAATCAAAGGGACATGGCGACCGCAGAACTGCCCAGGATCTGAATCCCAAACAACTCCGATCCTCCGGCATACTTAACACATCTACATAAGTATTTGTGAAAATTGAGTCATGTATTTCTTCTGACATCGACCGGCGCCCGTAAGTTAGGGAAAGGAGTTACATACAGCGCTCAAATTGAATGAAACATTATCTGTTGCGCTGCGACACCGAGTAGGCATCAGTGCGGGATTAGGAGTTGTGCGTACAAACGGACCCTCGACAAGAGCACCCTGTAACGTAGCAATCTGTTGCTCCAATACCCCCATTGCGCACGATCAACATTACGTATATGGCTTGGTGTCGGGGAAACGGTACCTAGCGCTCAGTAGACTTGGCCACACATGTAGAAGAGGAACTTTAGTTCAAGGGCAACTCAGGTCGCTCTTCCACTGATGATGTTGCGATTTAGCCGGGTAATACCCATTCCACTTGCCTGGTACGCCGTTGAATCTGATAGATCAACTGCACGAGTGAGTTCTTACAGGACCATCAATCCGGGAGTTAACACAGAAGAGTCGGAGATCTCACTGTCAATGTTCTCGACCAATCATGACAAAAACTGTTGTCACACAACGACAGTACTCAGTATCGGCTTGGCATTGGCAAATAACACCATATCAAGGTCCAGATTACTCGGATGGTCTATTGAGGCGCGTCTTCCGTACATTTTGAAAAAGGATATGTACCAAGCCCAAAAGCCCATTAAATGATTGGTTTGAAGGATACACACTCGATTTAAATTCTCACGGGGCAGAGCGGCAAACGGCCCCCTTGAATAAATTGATGGTGGATAGCACCGATATCATGTTTGGCCTGGTCTGACGCACCCAAGGGTGATAGGAAGTGATAGGCTATTAGTATTTAGCAGCCGTGACTCCTTCATGATCAAAGAGGAGCCGTGAGGTGGCTCGGACCCGGAATCACTGTCAGCCGCAAGGCGGGAACGGCGGTGAAGGGTGGGAAGCTTCAACCCCAAGCATTTCAATGCCATATTCCCAAGTTCTTGCCCCCGGCTCCCGACATGACGCCCTTCATACACTATCCAAGGCGTCACGAGACTCCGATTCTTTAGTTTGGATATCTGAATCTCCAAAAAATTTCCCCGCTTATCAAACACTGGCAACGATTGAATCTCAAATCTGATTTAAATTGGGTTGGACATGCATGGTATGTAACAGTAGGATGTCCCTTTCAAGGAAATTCCGTTTTACATTGAACCCAGCCCACTTTTTGGAGATGATTTCTATCATGATCACGGCGTTAGAGCGGGGATGAACGTGTTCCGGAACCGCTCGGAACGGAGAGGTGATGGGAGCGGGTGCGGAAGGTAAAACCTCCAAAGAATACATATATAAGAATACATATCATAAACAAAGCAAAGAGACGATGCCGGAGTCTGTACGGCATGAAGATGTTTCCGATACAGGTGTCTGAGGCTCGGGTGAGAAGCATGGCACTAAGCCGTATGGCCAACTCGACGAGGGTCAGGATCCTGCTTCCCGCGTCCAAAGTTCAGCAACTCGCGCCACTCGGGCTTCACGGGCGCTGGATTCGGACGCCTCTGACAGTAAAAATATTTGACGTTTCATAATGAACTGGAAGGTACCTGACAATCAGTATGTAAAGGAGAACCATTGTGGATCTCTTGTTGCCAATCCTTTCTTAAACACGTTATTTATATAGTACATCATTAGGTGGTATTGAGAATATTAGGATTGTGGCTATGGGCGAGCTTGCAGATATCGAGAAACATACATTCAAATTTGGAGGGGACGTCACCCGCCTGCCACAAGGGAACTTAGGGAAGCAGCAAGACTTTTGTTTGTAAATATTATGACACGGCGCTTAAACAAGCGCTGCCATGGAATCCGAGCGATTCGGACTTTGGGATGCTGGTATATCTGGCCTCAGAAGTATTTGGGCTAATATTTTGGAGTTACGGTAACAAAGAAAGCTCGGAGAAATCCATGACCCCCCGGCGATGTCGAAGAAGGCTGGAAATAGAATGGGATTCATTAATATTATAGGTTGGTATCTGGGATGATGCTTACACTGCTCCCCGTTTTAAATCCTGGCGCATAAGAGTTTGTCGCACATTTCCAAGGTAGAAAATAGTCAAAGACCTACTAGTATGGTACACGTACCATGATTCTGCGTGCACTCACCCTCGGCGCCCAGTATGCGCCGTGCAAACGCCGTGTTATCTTGCCACTATAGGTCCCGGTAAGCCGCAAAGGGAAGTGAATACTTGAGATCTAATTCTAATCATGATACGTGGCTGGTTGTAGAAGGGAGATATTGACCATGAATATCGGGAGCCTACAATTCATAGTCACTCCATCAATCAAACAACGATAAAAGGATGTATTCTTATCAAAGCCATTGGGGTGAACAAGAGGTATATGAGCCCCGTTGAAAGTCTCGAGCAATGACGGTCTCATGGCTGGTAATTCAGATGGAGGTCCACCATATTGGGCACTGCAGTCAGCAACAGGATTTTGGTAACCGAATATACGAAGAACAACCCCATCGAATCACCGCACGATGAAGGAAGAGGCTATTTGAAGGAAGTCGGAACGGTATTCGCCGGGGCCAGTTATTGAAATAAAAGGGTAGATACGTACTAATATGGCCTTTCTGTCACAACATTGGATCTCAAGAGGAGAAGTCGTCTTAAATAACTCCCATTCAATTTAAATTGGCAGCACCATAAAGGCTCAACTGCATAAGGGTCTAATATTAATAACATCATCCCTTAAGGACAGCGGATATTATTAGAAGGAAGATGGTAACTTTTCCATTCAGATTTCCAATTCTGAAACAAGAATAGAAGTGCCTATGATTCGCCGCTGCTCTACTAGGTCGGCCAAAACACGATTTGGGCAAAATAATCAATAGCTTCGCTTCAGCTCTCCCCATGACCTCCTGATCATCATTTGCGCTGATACTGAAACAGGGACAAATCTGCTATCCGTCTTAGATTGAAAACACCAAAATTGCTTTAACCGTCAGGTAAAGGTATCAATTGACAATATATTTTTTTGGATGTTGGATGGTATGTAAACCTAGTATTCCGGACTTCGGTACACGGTAACGGTAATTGAGAGTAAGTATGTGGCATGGTTACATGTGGCGAGCGATGGATACTAATGCAGTTGGGTCACGCAACCTCGCTGCTTTATTGGAATCTGGTGATGATCCAAGCGGCACCAAGCCAGATGGCGTTTCTTCATGGACGGCTCATGGTTTTGTGCACTTCAGAGAAGGTACGTGCACTATTCCGGTGAATATAGATCTATGCCGTTGTCTCCACTCCTATTGAGGATACACTGAATTCTTAGCAATAACTTAGCGACTGCCCGTTAGTACTAAGACCATAGTAGCTTGTTGCGAATATCACCTTGGCTCCAGCCTCCTATTTGAATCCGATTTCGTTTCCGGACTTTTCGTGCTTTACAAGTTGCTTCCAACTTTACTTTTGACTCTTCTTTCTTATGACATAGGAAATTACAACTCCTCATTTGGATAAGATATGAGGGGGTTACTGTCCGCTCGAACTTGTGCATGTACCTAATTCTCGGGAAAGCGCCCATGTTGCCCACAATTGCAAGGAAAAACAACAGTTCTGGACGCGGGTTGTAAAGACCAGGGTTCCCGGGGCTGACTTTCATACGAGCTAATGACAATCGTACGACGAATCACAGCGCACAAGTAAAAAGGGTATGCTTACAGCCATCAGCCTTCGGCTCGGGGAGCAAAAGGGTTGTTTTCTTAATACCATGGCCTTAAGCTAGATATCAAATCTAGCCTTCGCCTTAGGGGAGAAACAAGAGGACGACCTGCCAGTCTCACCCATGGGATGGCCAGGGGATTTGTCTTACTGAGAAATATTTACCAACATGAACAATTTTGAGCGAGACATCTTTGTATTAAAGCTAGTGTGACGAACGCTGCCGTTCGTGGCTGTTAGCGTCGTCGGTAGAGGTTTCGGCACGCGAGAAGGTAAGAGACTTCCTGAGCTGACGGTTTAACACAATCAGATTCAAGAAGAACTAAAGAAAAACAATATCTGTCGACGATCTACCTATGGGTCGTCGGTTGTTTGTACGTAAATAATAAGAATAAACAAGGTATAAACAAGTGGATAGGGGCGGTTGCTACAGTTAGGCGGCCGGCGGCCGGAGATAGGGTTACGGAGGTAAGTATGTTGGCGAAAGTTAGTAACGTTACGGGGGAGTCGACTCTATTTACAGATCGACTATCATATTGGAGCTGAATAGACAACAGATGTACTTAGCATCGCCTTTAATCCTAGCATGCGCAGCATGTACGACAAGAGCTTAGACTCGATTTCACCGGCTGGGCTCGGGGGGATCTCGGTCCTTGGAAAAGCAAGGGCCAGCCCATTGAACCCAAGTGGTGGCCCGAATGCCCGTAGTCTTTTTTGCGAGACGGGCCCGAGGCCTAGGGTACTTATGTTGCTAATTACCAAACCATTCTCGAGCGGAGAGCTTGTAAGGTTTGAATGCACATGTTGTGAGGAAAAGGTATTGGCAAATCATTCATACCGATCTCGCATTCCAATGGATCGGTGCCGCAGACAATCTGCAATCTGCTTTTCAAGACAGCTCAGAGTATGGTAGGAATTCTAATAATGCCTAGTCGATGCAGCGCTGCCTCTGGTCGTTGACATCGAACCTATCGTCTATTTTTAACGTACGGCGCCCCATAGCAGTTCTCACTGTCGTCAACGAAGTCTGTGCCATCTCATGAAAGCATTTCCTGTCTATGACAGTCGCCTTACACTCTACGGATGGCCTTTCTCCATCGCCGTAAGCCCAACCGCGATGGCGATGCTACCGACTCTCAACTAGTACTAGATGTGAAGCACGGTGGACGACAGAATCTGTCACCTCAAGCTTACATCGTCCACACTGCTGTTACCCACTCTCGCTTCTTACCAACTGTTTCCAGACATGCGTTTACCTATCCGACACTTTTCGTCTTAGTGTCGTTGAGGGCGCTGGAGGAAGGTAGATTGGACATTGGATGGGGATTTGGATACTACAATGGAACACAGCGTCTAGAAGAAGCCGGGCCCACGTTCAGGCCGAGGTTCTTGTCGATGTTGAAGCTACCTTGGCTGATGGGTATATCAGGAAGAGGGTATCTCAGTAATACGGGGAAGGAAACAACGACGGTTATGCAGAGATTGGAGATGTTATTGAAAGAAAGGGACTGCTGGAATGCGTCCTGGGGCGAGAGAATCGAAGATGCATGGATGCTGACCATGCCGAGCCTACTCGGTTGGGACGGAATTAACCCCCTGACAGTGTATCTTGTCTACACACGGGCCCAAAACGATCAAGAGAACGACTACCGAGACGTGGAGAATCTTGCGGCCTGCTTAAGATTCGTCGTCCTCGAAATTCACAACACGTTCGGGGAAAGCCATGTTCACGTTCTTGAGATCGGGAACGACGAGGATGAGTTGAGTGAGAGAGCTCGCGGGTGAGTCCAACCCCGTCTCGTCATAAATTGGGCAAGCTCAGTGAATATATGTATCTAACTATACTTCCAGATATGACCATCAATGGACGTTCCATCGCGAATTCCACGTATCCCCATTCAACGATCGCTCAGGCTACTACCGCATTGCCGTGAAGCGACCGAGCAGCGGGCCATCTGGTGTTTCATACAACGCAGCCATAAAACCACCTGCTATAAGCGTAAAGCTATACACGGACAGTGAACGTTCCACCTCATCCTCGGGTCTTTCTTTAGGATCCTTAAAACTGTCCGCTCTCCTCCGACCAATCCCTTCAGGTTGCGTCCCTCTGCGAAGTACTGATGATGTGGTCAAGTCTTTGATACAAATGCCGTTCGACCTGTTATTGACTATGCCAAGGATCATATACCAAGCTATGATACTGCACTGGAGGAAGGGACTGGACATGTGGGTTAGGAGCGAGATGGTGTGGCCCGGGAATGGCCAGGTTGAAACGGCTCGTGCTGCGTCCGAGGGTGGGGAACGAGTCATTAAACAAGGAGAAAGGAAGAGGGGATCAGGAGGTGGGGTTCGGTGGCTTGGGGAGAGTTGGTTAGAGCGATATGCGAGATGGAGGGTAGAGAAGTTTATTGAGCGACGAGTGAACAGTTGGAGTGGACGAGAGGCGAAAAGACAGCTTAGAGTTACCCTCATCCCTGCCAATCCCGTTGTAGGGGTCAAGAAGTGGGAATCTTTTTCCACAGACACGGATTGTTTAGACCTCGAAATCCGGTATCTTTCGTCCAAGTTTTTCATGGACTTGCTTCTCTATCCCAGTGTTGGCCATGCGATCGCGGTGGGTGCTGGCGGACGTCTCAGAACGCATGGCCTGGGTGGCCCAGATGGTAAGGGGATAGGTGAAGACGAAACAGATTGGAGTAGGATTCTGAGCTGGGTTGTCAAAGAAAGCGAGAAGGAGTTGTTCGAGGATATTTTCTCCAGCTCATTGAAAGATTTGGAAGCGATCCAAAGTCAGGCCTCAATAGGGCAGCAAGTTCGAAACTGGTTCGCGAACGGGACTTCGCAGCGGCCGGGTTCGATACCTCCCAAATCCAATCACTTCCTCGACACCTCATTCCCAATTTTACTTCTGAATATGTTTATTGTCTTGATGAATGCAGGGTTGGACTCGCTGGAGAAAGGCATGTATCGGTTACTGAAGGTGAGAATAGTCGACTGGCAGTCGTCGGGGTAGCCTACAAGCGCCATGTGTCTCCGATTCGAATGTTGCTTTCCAGACTCCGAGACTTTCTAGGCCCGGCTTTCAATGCTGTAATGTGTTAGATTTATGACGCATGTAGCGCCGAGGTAATAGTAACAGACGGAATGATAACGTTGTGACTCAAAATATTAATGATTGCATATCCGGGGTATTTAATAAGTCTAACTGACATACTCTCACTGTGTAGTATCATAAGACAGGAAGCGTGGAATGCCTTCAGGGATCACCCCAGGTCTGACCCCGAGTGGTGCTGAAAGATTGAATGGGGGATATCTCGATCTTGTCTCAATGCCAACCTCTATAAATAAATGTACATGTGGTCTCAAAATTTCCTCAATTCCCTGACATCTTGACTCGGCTTCTAGTACCTTCCTCTAGACCTCAAATAACAGTTAACTTCGCATGCCAGGTGCCGAATATTATCAGACTCTTGCGATCATCTTACCAATTGCCGCCGGAGTATGCCGTGTCCGGGGAAAGCGGAAAGGCGGATATATGACTGAGCAATCATGTTGACACCCATCCAGTAAGCTATTAGTCGTCTTCGCAAGAGCTAATGGGCTGCAGCCGACAGCAGAGATCCTTATACCAGACCTTACGATGTCGAACCTCCCACCAGAACTCGTTCGGCAGATCGTTGACCACCTGCGGGACGATGAGCGGTCGCTGCAACAGGCTTCACGCGTTTCCACCATATTTCGACACCCATGTCAAGAAGCCCTGTTCTCCGAGCTACTACTACACCATCCAAGCCATACAGCCTGCCAGAACCTGGTGGAAGCCTTCCAGGAGTCCCCGAACATATTATCGTATATCAAGGCTGTTATCATCATAGACGACACCCAGCATTACACTCCCGAGGAGGTAGAAATCGAGGCGCTTCCCTCACTCAACGAGAAACTATCACATGTCCTCTCTTTCATTCAGACAGAGAGGATACGTGAATATGTCTGCAGTATCTCCTACCCCACTTGGAGCAAGGCGTCTGCTACACTCAGAGCAGAGTTGACACGCCTGTGCAGCTCTCCTTGCCTCCAATCACTGCACCTGAACCGTGCGCCGCTGCATATCGTCAGGCGGACCACAAGTCCTCATCTCAAAAATTTGGTGTTAGAAGACATGTGGCAGTGGGAAGGCAACGATGGTTCTCTTGCAGAAGACAGTAGTCCTGACCGGGCATCCCAAGATACCCAACCTACACCTCAACTTGAGATGCTGTCAATCGACGAAAGCGTCGAAACATCCTCCGCGATCGTAAAAAACGACACCAGCATATTTAATCTACGGAGCTTGAAGACACTTCGCTTCATACCTGCCCGTGATGAGGCCTTTCCTCTTGCCGATATCAGCGACTTCTTGTCGCTATGCGCTGCGTCATTGGAAACCTTGCATTTCAGTACACAACGTGAGTAGGCTCATATGTCAGGACTTGCCATCATTTTGCTCACAAAGTACAAGTGATTCAAGGTACAGACCTCTCTCCTCTTATCAACTTGAAGACACTCGGTGTTGTGTGGGTTACGATTTTCTTTGATCACTTCGGCCGCCGTTTCAACCCGTTCAATCTTCTACCAACACTTTTGGATACCATTCCTTCGAACAACGTTGTGGAGACAATCCAATTGTCCTCCGCATATGACAAGATATCAGACGTTCGGGGGGATTCTGCGTTTTGGCTTGAGATAGATCGACGTCTGGCCACTCGGCAGCAATTCCCAAAGCTACGCCACGTCGAAATCCAAGTTGATACTTACAGGACTCTGACCACAACTTCTGAACACGTTCAACAAATATACAACGCGGTCGATGAGCTTTTCCCTTTATTGCGACAGGCTGGAGCTTATAAAAGGCGAAGATGGTCGGACCTCTAATATGGGAAAACGGGGAAACGGTTGCTTCCATTATATATTAATACGAAACAAATAGTACGAAGTAGGTCAAAAGAGGGCGGTGAGTACAATACGAATTCGGAGTGAAATGAAAGAGTACAGGAGTACGAGTAGAAGAGTCCAATGGAAAACGATGGAAGACTGGAGGAAGGTGATGGCAATCAATCCTCGAGTTCAAACACAGTTAAGCATGAAGATCAAGAAGGAAGGAATGGGTGGGTAGCAAGAAACCTAGAAGGCGCATATTAGAATCGCGCCAAGAATAAAGAACATGGCATAGAGAGCAAGAGAAAACTAAATAAAATATAAAAGGAACATAACATGGACAAACCATATTTTACTTTTCAGTTTTCAGAGGAAGGCAACGGGCAGGGCCGAATGCCTCCTTTCGATTATTCCCTCAATACTTCACGGGCAACGCCGCCAGCCATGATGAGGCCTTGTTCTTCAGGATCAAAGTGATGGTTTTCTCCAGAATGTAAGAATTCCGATTCCAATCGCGAGATGTAGTTTCCGTCAACCTCCAGATCTAGCTCTGGTCCAACGTATCTGTGAAACGAGCATGATATGTTGTGTGACAGCAATAGGCATGAAAGGGAACATGACTCACAACTTGTTCCGGATCGTAAATTGCAGGAAACTCTTCCAGTAAGGATCCTTTTGAAGGAGAGCGCCGTTACCAACTACGACGAGCAACTCTTTAGCTCGGGTTATAGCCACGTTCATCCTAGACGCAGAAGAGCGAATGTCAATTTGGACCCAACAAAACCGCGATGTTTAACCACCCACCTCTTCTTTTCATGGAACAACCCCAACCCTCTCCTGCCATCCTCCTCCAAAAATCGCGGATTCGATCGCACACAACTAATGATGACAACTCTGCTCTCCCTCCCTTGGAAGTCCTCCACAGTTCCCACACCAACAGCATGCAACTTTTCTTTTCGGAGTTCTTCACGCAGCTTCCAGACCTGTTCGCGCCATGGGGCCATAACGCCAACGTCGGCCGGACGGAGGGGTGGTGTGCAGAGCAGCTTGTCTGCGAGCATCGATTTAATAGTTTCAACGATTTTACGGATCTCGCCTTTGTTATACCAGGTGGCTCGCTGAAGTGTGAAGACATGAGGAAAGGTCCTTCAGAAAGAAAGAGATGATGGACTTACCTCGTCGTTCGTGGCTTCGGGAGATTCATGTCCAATAAACTTGAGTGGTAAATGCGGAACTGGAAGACCTGTCCAAGTGACGGTCCCGTTCTTCGCACAAGGCTCTAAGGTATCATTATAAAATATGGCCGAAGGTGGCATCAAGATAACTGGGTGACTTCGATAATTCTGTGCAGATGATAAAATCCGACCATCAGTCACATAGTAAGAAGAGGGATATTCAAGGTTAAATGCTTACCTTAACCAAATTAGTGAAAGGTCGTAGTGTAGAAATATTGGTGTTTGTCGGTGTGATTGCAGAACTAGGGTATCGGTTAGAAAGACTTGTAGCTCTTCCTAGGGCTTTGGATGGGGCGTATAATGGCCGTTCGAATAGTCGTTCCAATAACGAAACATCGAGCTCTCCGGTTCGAGCTTCCTCAGAGGTTACAATAGGTCCCACTAGAATCGTAGAGCAACCAGTCAGCACACGTTAATAATCTGCTGGATAATATTAAAAAGAGACGTACATTGGTTGGGATCTCCACACAAAACCAACTGAGGAACAAACGCTGATTTTCCAACGTATTGAGCATGGGGCACCACCACAGAAATGGGTATCAAGAGTTCGGGTTCGGAGCCTTGAGCAGCCTACAAAGAAACGTCCGTCACGGTCAGAATCACACAAACCTCCAGACGGTAGGTACTCGCCTCGTCAATAAGTAAATGGGTCCAATGGGGCTCAATTACCACTTTCGCAAAATTGCTTCGGCGAGGATGGAACGCGTTGATCGTCTCATCTTCCATTGCCATCAACGAGAGGTTGGTTAGCTGAGCTGCAGCAAGGATAGATGCGTCCAAGCACGAGGTGATGACCACTCTGTACTCGAGGAGCGTTTTCCAGTGAGGTAAAGCAAACTTGTCATTCTCAACATCTAGAACAAGTGTCAGTTTATGTGTACAATGATAAGAGAAACTTGGGATGCAAGTGTCGACATGAATAAGACTCACAGCAATACTGCCTAATCTCATCCGGCACTTCCGCAAACGTCCTATTCTGGTCATTCAACCTCAACATATCCTTGGGCAACAGATGGCTCTTAAGCCTCTGGACAAGTGTATCCGTTGCAGGATTTGACGGCGCACAGAGCAAGATACACGCTTGGGGTTGAACGCGCAGGATTTGGAGCACAGTTTCAACAACCGTTCGCGTTTTACCGGTACCAGGCGGTCCACTAATCAAATGTGGAACCGGGGACTGGAACATCGCGATTGAAGTCACGGCGGACTTGTCGTCGTTGATTAGATACACCAAGCCAGTAACGTAGTATAAAAGAGGCATACCTTCTGTTCGTCATTGAGCCCAGGATCCCTCCATTCTCCATCTTGAATGGACCCTTCGCCAATTGCGAAGGGAGGACACGTCCGAAGGTGCTCACCTTCAGGGAACAACCAGTGCTGGATCAAGTTAACACCAATAGGCTCAGGTGTAGGCGCCATCGGACTCTTCGCAGCAGCACCTGGTGGCTTCAGCAGCATTTGCGCATAAGATGGTCCAGCTACCGACATTCCTGAAGTATCCAACGGATTCTCCTCGTTCAGAAGTTTAGATATCGCAGAAACCGCGTGCTCCATCACACAGAATGGGCGGGGGTTGAGCATGAATGTAACGTTGAAGAGATACGGAAGCGAGTCGCCTGGTTCGAACACTGGCAGGTTATCCATGTACTTCGTGGTCTGCGTGATTGGGGTGTATGTTTGGATATGGATTTTCAGGGTCGGTGATGTCACATCTATCCGAAGGCGAAGCGATTCGGTCAATGAGGTATTCAAACAGCGTAACATGGAGAAACAACTTACGAACAAGACCTTCTCGTCTCCTGACGACAGTAACACGAGCCTCGAAAGCACGTCCCGTGCCTTTCCCACCAATAACCTCCCCATCCTCTTCGCTCTCGACCCCTTTTGGTCCTCTATGATTCCCAAATCCACTGGCACCATAATCATTATGCTTGCCGTGAACATTGGCGTGGTTATCACCAAAACCTCCTTTACGAATCTCGACGACCTCCCTCAAATGAACCAAGTCGCCTACAGCCACCTTGCCACCAAAATCAACGTCTCCACGTACGTTCGGTACGCTCAGAACAAACGTATCTTCTTTCCAATTCAAGACCGTGATCCCAGTTTTCCAAATGACGAGCGCTTCCTTGAGTGTTGCGAGTGCGTCAAGCTCCCACCGAAGAAGGTGAGTGAAGTGCGGATAGTACGTTGGAACACTGAGAGGAGGGAGAGAAGATGAGGTCGAGGCTGTGAGTGAAAGCGAACGAGAGTGGGTAGGTGAGGAATGAGGTGAGCTTGGATTATTAGACGCATTCCATGCAATTCGTCTGGACGGTGGAGGTGGAGGAGGGGATGAGATTAATGCGAGGCTCATAGTTCGCTTCATTGCTTCTTCTACCGTCTTTTGTGGGAGGTAGTGCTGGAGGTACGATACAGATGGGAAGATTGGAATTGGAGGTGCCGGAGCAAGGATGTGAACTTGGTTTTGGACGTCTTTGAGCCATTGGGGTATAAATGGATCTGCCTGAGTGTTGGGTGAGCGACGGTGTAGAGAGAGTACGCATGTATGCTCACGTAGATATCAAGTGGTATATCGTTCATGCGTGGCGAGAGAAAAGGGTCCTACACACTCCCAGTTATTCAACACGATCTTGTCAAGTGGTGATTGAGAACTTACCTCGCCGATAACACTCGTTTCTCCGTACAGCGTCCGTCCTCTATCTTTATCCTTTTCTCCAGCCTCTACACGTATATTATCATTCCTTTTTTCCTGACTAGCAAGGCCCTGATGCAGCTGGTGTTCACGCTCGTAATCAGCCCCCAACTCATCCTCGTCCCGCTCACTTATAGGCGAAAGTACAGGCACGCTTTCCTCTGGACCTCTCGAAGACGGCGAAGGCGAAACAGATGGGCTCCCATTCGTCTCTGCCGGTGACGACGCTGGACTGGTGTTGAGCTCTTTGCCAGGTATGTCCGACATGGCGCCAAACGATACTGGCGATACCAAGGTCAGTTTCTTCTTCTGTCGGGTTGAGCTGTTGCCGTCTGCACTCGTGTCAGTCTTCTTTGCATCTCCGTTCACCCCGCCATTAGTTTCCTTCCCCGATCCCAAGCCTAACTTTCCGAGCTTGTCTTCTTTGAGCTTGTTGACAACGGGAGAGGTAGCAGCAGTATTCGCAAAACTTAAAGGCGCTCCGGAAGGGTTCTTGATGGTGATACGCTTTGGACCGCCGATAAAACTGGAAGGTGTGCCGGCACTTTGAGCAGGCTGAGGGGCACTCTGGCCAGAACTACCACCGTTAGATCCTCCGCTCACTCGAGCAGGGTTTGGCCCCAACCCTGGACGAGAGACGAACCCTGGCAAAGGCGCAAGTCGGGATTTCCAAAAGTCATGTATCTCCGTGGAAGGCGTATTCGATGCTGACCCTGAGATAAGGTTATTATGCTGCTGCTGGTTCAATGAAGGCCACTGACTCATTTGTATGTGGGCGTTATAATTCAAAGACCCGGATTGCGGAGTATATGCGGCGTTGTTATTATAATTCTGCGATTGCTGAGACTGATGCTGATGCGGATGTGGATAGTTGTTGTACTGGCTAAATTGATGCGGATTGAACGATGCTCCGGGCGTCATGTAGTAGACCTGACCGATTGGCGTTGTCGGAGAGGTTCCCGCTGGCGGTGGGACCTGATAGCTCGTATTGAGATTCAGGTTCGACGGTTTGACGAGGCCAGGGGGAGATCGCGGAGGCGGTTGCTGATACCCTCCGGCGCCATTCGGTCCATGGGGCGAATGCAACGGCGAAAGATTCGTATTGGACTTTGCCGACATTGGGCTCCCAGAGTGCGGCAGAGGCGCAAAAGAGTTGTTCGGGCTGATATGCGGATGAGGTCGACCCGGAATAAGGCCTGGCGGCTGGAGAGGCTGCAGCGGAGTGCTGCCAGCGCCGCCACTACCACCCGCGGGGATGGAAGAGTACGAGAAATGGCTTGCAATCAGGCCTGGAGGCGGGGGCGGCGGTCCTGGCTGCATGACGAGCTGCTGCGGCTGGGGTGTGGAGTACCAGCCATGGGCGTCTGGGTATGGCTGGCCGGCATGCTGGTGCTGGTTGGGCTGGTAGGCTTGTTGTCGCTGCTGCTGCTGGAGATACTGCTGGTACTGCTGGTACGACCAATTCTGGGGGACATTGACGTTAACGAAGGGCATGGCCGCAAGCGGCGTGGTCGTCGAGGTCGGAGGGAGACCGCTCTTCGAATCGTGCAACACAAGGCCTTGAGCTTGATATTGATTTGAGTTCTGATTGTGCGGGTGGGGCCACTGGAGCTGCTGGCCGTTCAGAGGCGACGACGAGGGTGACGGGGTGGACGAGCTAGACGAAGGGGGATGCGCATATACACGGAGGCTCTTGTTGGAGATGGGAGTTGCTGGAGAGCTGTAACCGTTGCTTTGGGTCACACCGGCGCTGCGTAACTCGTTGGGATTATATTGAGAATTCAACAACTGATTGGCGCCGGCGAGCTGGAAGGCAGAGGCTATGGAACTGGGGATTCCACTGTCACCCGACGAGGAGAACGTGTAGGCCAAGACAGGCGCCGTCGTTGTTGGGTGCACGCCCACCGACATCAACCGGGTAATAAATAATCTAAATAAGCGAGAACAGGGTAGAAGTAGAAATAGTTGTACTCGTCGCTGTCCCGAACTACAAAAACTTGTCAGGGTGCTGCCATCAATCCCGCCATCATGCTACGTAGCATCTAACAAGTAATCACCAGCTCCCTGTCCGCGACATTCCACCGTGCCTTGGCCTCGTCGACCTCGAACGGTCTCTCCCTCTTCAGCAGAAGCATCCTCGAAACCTCCTCGTCTGACTCGTCCATCACTTTCTCCTTCGCCGCCTCCACCTCTTTATCCAACTTGGCCTTTTCCCCTTTATCCAACGGAACTCCTCCACCAGCCATTCGCCGTTCGCGTCGAATACGTTTCCCAACCCTACTGGCCTTTTCTCTCGCGCTCGCGTGAATATCCGAAACAATCTGCGCGTCAGCATTCGTTCGGTCAAGGTCAATCGTTTGCGTAGGCGTCACCGTCAGTATAATCCGGCGAGGTTCAATGTCCAGTGCAGTTTGACCCGAACGTATTGCCGATGTCGGCTACAAAGCAACCAGTCAGGAAAAACACTCAAAAGAAAGAAAGAAAAAAGCACATACCAGGTAGGGAATCTTGATGCGCACTTGCAGCTTTCCCGAATCCAACTTCTGCCAAGCCCACGAATAATCCAATGGCTCCACCTCTTCCTTTTTCTTCACTGGCTTGTATGCATTCGGATCATCTTCACTAATACTCGTCAAAAGTGTCCCGTCCGGACGTTCAATCAAAGCTCGCTTCGCTTCGTCCTCCACTCTCGGTAAAGGCGATTTCTTCTCTTTCTTCTCCTCCTTCACCAACTGCTTCAGTGCAGAGGGGTGGTAGGCAATACCGTCTGGCCCGGACGTAGGGAGTGCCGGGCGTGGTTGTGGTAGGTACGGATCGGGATAGCCGTCTGGAGCTGGCGTTGAATTTGCGTTGGGTTGTGGAATAGGGATAGTAGGTGGTGCAGATCCAGGCGAAGGAATAAGAGCCGTCGGGATTCGAACAGTCCGAGGGAGCAATTTCCCTTTGGAAAGTATATTCGGCTTGGCAATTCTACGTGATAATGTCAGGCCGGTTTGCGATTCTATCCTTTGCAGTGCGAGTTCTGTATAGCATTAGGATTTAGCTAGTGAATAACAGTTCGATGATGGCATTGACAAAGAGAGAACATACCTACCAAGAAGATTTTGAACCCTTGGTCAATCAACGCCCTATTCTTAACGATCGAGTTGTACACGCAATCCACCACCAAACTCGGTTTGCCGGCTTTGTCTTTGTCGATGCGCGGGTGCGAGACGATTACCGGGACATACCACCCATCGCCACTCTATACATCCGTCCCAGTAGAACAATGGATCAGCAAGAATCCCTACACATAATATTACGTACTAACCTCAGAAGAGACTTCGCCATTCATAGCTTTCTGGACCGCTTCTTCGCTCCCGTCAGGCGGAGGAGGAACGTTAGGATCGTACGCAATGTTAACAAAGACCTTCATTCCAATGGGGACCGGGGTCGGGTCACGCGAAGACACCGTAGGTTCCAGAACCCCTCCATGGGACGGTCCGCTTGTTTTTGGCGTTTCTTTGGGTGTTGTTAATGAACCGGGTTCTGATGAGACCTCCGAGATCAGAGGTGACAGAGCTTGTGTAGAGCCTTGGTCTTGAGAAATGAGAGGAGGGAGGTATCCAGGTTCGAGCGTTGTAGTCTTGATACAGAACCCGGCGGTAGGAGTAAGCTCAACGGGCGTTGTTTGAATGGACATTTTGGTTGCTTGTCAACTTCGTTTGCAAATTTTAGTCTATTTCGCCGTCCTATAGTGAAATTATATCTGAGGGATACAACTGAGAGCTGCACAAACGAAGGTGAGAAGCAGGGAACAAGGAGGAAAAGGGAGGAACGTGAAGGAAACTTGAGATTGATGAGATCATCCGATCCAGGCGCGTTGGCTCCTATTTGGCTCTGTGGGCCCCACGAGTGATTCGCTTCAAACCGACGTGTGGTCGTATCTTGCTGCGTAGATTAGGGCCCTCCATCCTTTGTTGTCTTCCATGTTGACGTCAATTGCGAAGTGTACAAGAGCGTGTTTACTACAGGATACATTAAAGTTGTGCATCCGTCCCTCGTCTTTAGCACTGGTTTCAAGTCCTGGGATGTCGAGTAAGCAGCTCGTAACGTCCTGATATTCAGAAGCAGTCGCCAATATAACGGCTGTCCAGCCATCCTTTGCAGCAGCATTGACTTCAAGTCCGGCCATCGATTTTGTTTAAACGCGGTGAGGTAGGCGCGGACGTGCAATTGAAATACAACTCTATTCCCACTACGAGATCCTCATGAGTCCCGTTAAAATGCAATTACCTTGCATATTAAGACAGCGTTTGCGTTGGAGACGACCTATCGGTTGTGTCATCCAAGGATGGATCATTGCTCATTAAGCATTTCGATGCGTGGAAGGTGAACAATCCCACTGTAGATGCTGGTGAATGACCGTTAATTGAGAGTGAAAGCTGGGGGTGATAAAGATGCTGTTGAGCACTGCCTTAATATATAAACCAGACTGCTTTTGTTGTTCTGAACGCAGCTACCGCCCCCTTCAGATCGCTTCAACACTCAACCCTCTGGTCGCTTTGCTATCGGTATTGATGGCCGCTTTCACCAAAGAACAGCCGAACGCTTTTGCCAACTCAGGCAGCCTATGCAGTTGTTACAATATCTTTAGTCGTAGTTGGTACGAATTTCTTGTCTATTTGTGGCTCTCTGTCTACTTATTGAAGGTACTCTTGAAGGTATACAACTTTGTTTTATGTGCTTTTATGCATTTTCCATATTCTTGGAGTCACCAGTATACATCCATCCTAAAAGACATCACTATTCTGACATGAGTGCTACAACGAACAGGAGCGGAATTTCTCCGGGATCTAAGGGTAAGATAAGCAGGTCATGGGTCAATAATGGCTCAAATCACTCACTGTGCCTGTCGACGAGTATTCTTCTTTGGAGCTGGAGCTTGGGCACCAATCTCATTAAACAGGGGTTTACACTAGACATAAATTGTATCCCTCAAGTGGATAATTGCATTTATTAATGACCACGTACTCTAGTTCAAAGCATAGAAATCCGTTTAAATGACCACTTGCGCTGCTTGCCCCCAACGACTAAACAAAGTCTTTGAAATGTCTATTATCTAAAAAGCCTGCACTAGACAAATGAAGTCCTTGGAAATGAACGTCAGTGCAGTAACGATCAATAAGGCGGATGGAAGAACAGCCGAGGCTTGGGCGCTCAATTTCTAGCCCAGGCGCTTGTCACGACTCGGACGTCTCGGAAGGAAGTGATGATGCAATGGATGATGGGATCAGCGGTCTCCCACTGGTTCCGTAAATTGAATTTGTAGGTCCGAGTCTATCATTGTCTGTCCTGGTATTGCATGCCACGCCTAGAGAGTGGGAAGGGGTGATAGCGACGGGCAAAATTTCTGACTGCATGGGAAGACCGGTAGAATTTTGAAAGACAGAAATCACACTATGAAAGAGGTCCTAAGAGGGCCCTTGGTGTGGTGATTGAATCACCAGGGTCCAGAGTCTTGACTCGGACCAGTCCACTTCCGGGGGCTTCTTCAGTCGGCAATTTCCCCTTCCGCGTTCCTATATTGTTAGTTATAATTACGACCCTCCTCGCCTATGAAGACATTGATATGTTATGGAACTTCACTGCCTTGGACTCTGCTCTTGTCCGGACTATGACTTTCGGCTCCAGGAAAGGTCTAATTTGATTAGGGCTATGCTTCCTCAACACGTTCCAACAAACGTTTTGGCTTTCAATTGGTATCTCCGGCAATTTGACAACGTGCATGGTTAGGAGCAATCGTCGCATTCGAAATGCCGACTAGGGAACGTGATCACGTGACCGGTATATCTGAAGATCGGCCGACCGAGTCACAATAACGAGTCAAGATCAAAAGTTTTCTACAAATATTCGCCTTCTGCAGACTCGAAAGTATAAAAGGACCTACGTTTTCTGAATCATGTCTACCCCATTCAGATTTGGTACATTCTCCAATACCCTTTGCTTCGTCCCATTAACCTCCCACCGCTATAGCCGTCCCCCAAGAAATGGCCACATCCCCCTTCGACGAAATCAGAGAGACCATCCAGGACAGACGCGTTCTGGGATACGACCCTCTTGTCCAACCAGCTCTCCTGCGACATGAAATTCAGTCCACGGAGGCTTCACAAAACACTATTGCTATCGCCAGACACGGTGCGGCACGTATCCTCGCAGGCCGGGACGACCGATTGCTAGTCGTCGTTGGACCTTGCTCGATTCATTCACCAACACAAGCCGTTGAATACGCCAACCTTCTCAAAGCAAAATTGGCTGAATGGCCAAACCTTTTAATCATCATGCGTGCCTACTTTGAGAAGCCTAGGACAACAGTCGGATGGAAAGGACTGATCAACGACCCTGACATCGATGGCTCCTTCAAAATTAACAAAGGCTTGAGGATTGCCAGGCAGTTGCTCTGTGACTTGACGAACTTGGGTGTGCCTGTTGGTTCGGAGTTGTTGGACACAATTTCGCCGCAGTACATCTCTGATCGTATGTCCCCTTTTTCTCTTGGATGGTGCGAGGCTGCTGAACGGTTGGATTGCTAGTTACTTCCTGGGGTGCTATTGGTGCACGAACGACCGAATCCCAGCTTCACAGAGAACTCGCATCTGGTGTATCCTTCCCAATCGGCTTCAAGAATGGCACAGACGGCAGGTTGGTCTTCTCACGAATGTGGTACCACCTTCCCTCGACTTATTTTCCTGCCTTCAGTGTGACAGTCGCAATTGATGCCATGTCCTCCGCCTCCAACCCGCACGCCTTCATGGGCGTAACCGAACAGGGCCTTGCCGCTATCGTCAAGACACGCGGAAACCAAGACCTTCACGTTATCCTCCGCGGCGGTACTTCGGGACCCAACTACTCTGCTGAGCACGTCGCCAAGGTTGTTAGTGACATTGAGAAGAAGCGGAAGGGCAAGTTCGCCAGCGTCATGATTGATTGCTCCCGTACGTATCTCGGATTTCACGCTCTTGGATCGCCGCTGATTCAATATTATCTTATCTCCGTTGTTCGGGATCATCGCGTCGGGATGTGCAGATGGCAACTCGTTGAAGAACCACAACAACCAACCGCTCGTCGTCCATTCCATTGCTGAACAATTGGCCTCTACTGCATCTGATTCGAAAGCCCGACATATCACTGGTGTGATGATTGAATCCCATATCAATGCTGGACGACAGGATGTTCCTGATTCAGGCCCTGCTGACCTCAAACATGGTGTCAGTATCACCGACGCCTGCGTGGACTGGGAGACTACAGTCAAGATGTTGGATGAACTGAACGAGGCTGTGGGCAAGAGGAGAGAGGTAGCTGTTGCTAATGGCTTGAAGGTCAACGGATCCTCATGAGGACATTTGATCGATGCCAAAATCGAAGAGAAGTTGTCGTATTGTATAGTAGAAGCGTCATCTGGATTAAAAATACCCACTGTGTTGGGATAGTATACCTGGTACTATATTCGCGTTCGTTTTTGTACCTGAAACCCTCTGCAGCTTTCAAATCATGCATCATGTGCATTATTGTGGAAGAAATCAGGCCCCCCCGGACACTTTTTATTCCAGGATATTGGTGATTCTCCCATCGTTGTGTAGTGATGCAATGCACTGACAGTTGCCGACCGGATGACATTTCAAGATCGCTATCCACGACAGAGCTATGCAAGGCGCTTATTCATCTTCTAGGCTGTGTATATGCTGTAGAGCGCAATTGCCTCATCTGCCAGCTTCCCATGGCGAGTCGACCCATTGGAAATCTCTCTCGCCTGCTATGCTAATATTTTATTTCTTCTACTGCCTCTTCCGTTCAACATGCGACTCACACACACATCCAGTATCCATCCCCGGAACCCGTGGTCATTTATTCCACCGAGTTCCCTCTAATAACTCCTCCATCGCATCCGAAGCAATCGATGGCGTTACATTCCAAACGAACTATCGCTCTGTCTGGGATATCGTCTGGGCCTGTTGGCTTACCATATTCGCCTGCATTTGGATATCCGTACATCCGAACCTCCGGGGCCATAGCACGACATGGCCCGCGATAATGCGACAGAGAGCGGAGTTGCTGTTTTGGGCGCTTATTGCCCCCGAAGTCATAATCGCTTGGGCGTTTCGGCAATGGGCGGGAGCACGGGAGATCAATAGATTGGTTAAGAAGAAACTGGAGTTCATGCAGCAAGAAAACGTTCGGCAACGTATGTGGCGCTCGTTTTTAATCAAAGCATTTATAAACTTACATAGGATTTGTCGACTGTAGTATCACCCACTCGCATTTTCTACAAATGGGAGGCTATATGTTCGAAGAGGGGGGTGTGCTTCGCTATATCGACCCATTGGAAGACACCCAGACATCCTTGAACGCACTCGGAGCACTCTTGAGGCGTGCCGACGTGACGGAAGCCGAGATACAAGATCGCAGCAAGGGTGATTGGATTGCCAAAACTTTTGTTCTGGGCCAGACGCTTTGGTTTATAGTCCAGACAACTGCGAGGAAGGTGCAAGGGTTGGCGATCACTGAAATCGAGATCATTACACTGGCGTACGCTGCTATGACCGGGGCTATGTATCTCTTCTGGTGGAATAAGCCGTTGGATGTCCAATGTCCCATCATAATTCATCTTCCAGCTTCGGAGCACGACGGGGGAGCTTTGCCGCATGGTGGTGGACGTCTGCTTTCCGAGAGACACTTCAACTTTGACATATCGTTCTCGACCCAAGCCAAGGAATGCGGAATTTGTGCGCGTGCTAGGGAGGGGTCTAGTCTAATACACGCGGAGGAACCGTCGACTCATACCAAGGCATCGCCATCCGAATATCCTCTGCAAACGGTTGAACGAGGCAGGCATGCCAGAAATCAGTTCGAACCCGACCTCGAACGGAATGGATCGTTAACCGAGACGAGGGAAACAGATCCACCAAAAGTCGAAGCATTTATAGGCCTAATAGAAGAGTACATGCAAGCTTGCTTTGGAAAAAGCAATACAAGGTTCACCTCTGGTGTCAAGACGTTTTACATATCATGCACATGTAGGAGCTCTCCTCTTCCTGCACGAATCCGTAAGTGGTATTTCCCCTCTCACAATGCATGGTCTGACAGACGCCTCGTAGTTATTCTTGCCTTCCTGGTGGTGGTTTCACTACCGCTTATTATCCTAGATCGTCTATGGGGTATCATAAGTGGTGAGACAATTCTCCCTTCCGGTCAGTGGTCCTCATTGCGGCCATTCAAGATCTTTTATCCGACATTTTACGCCCGCCAAACTACTTCGAGCATGTTCGAGTCGGGAGTGGCAATATTTATTATTACGCCCCTCCTAGGTTCTGCATTCGGCGCCATCCATTGTGCAGCATGGTGCCTGGCCTTCCCTTCGGCAACTAATAGACTGCTTTGGAAAATATCAGCCCTATTCGTCTGCGTAGCTCCGATATGCCTGGTTCTAGTCGTGGCGGTAATTAATTCTCTCGACGGTGTCAAGGCCGCATGTCAGTGCATCAGAGACTTTGGAATGCTTCCGGTAGTACTAGGTGTGATTTTGTTATACGGTGTTGGTCGATGTATTCTTATCGTCCTCTCATTCATCGAACTGGCACATCCTCCTTCAACAGCACATCAAACTGTAGAATGGGCCGGCCTTCTAGCTCGCAGGCAATAACCTGAAGTGAATAGAGACTCGGAGTTCGCCTATTTTTTCAGCCAGTCGTTAGTATATACTGTACTTTGTCACAGACTCTCTACCAGTAAGAATTAAATATCGAATGTCCGGTTAAATTATAAATGCAATCGACAACACGGGGAAAGTTAGTAAGTATACAACACAAAGCTACAATGCTCTCTATGCATTCGACACCATATCCCAAGCTTCGCAAATCTCATCCAAAGACCGCAAAGACCACCCAGCAGCAGGGTTGTTCGTCATCTTGGCACCGGCAATGTGTACCAGCTCTTTGGTGGCCACGTCCAAATTCACCCCGTCAGCGAGGTGAGGATGCTTCTTGTCGAGAACAGAGGCCCCCAGCTGACGCAGTTGCTCGAGAACTGTCGAAGCTGGGACATTGTTGTACAAGAGGTACCAAGCGAGCATACGGTCCATATCCTGAGTGTCTTCCTCCTGGAAAGGTTCTTGCGCCTTTTGCTTCCCTTTTTCGTTCCTCCTCGCAAACGTGGAGATAGATCCGATATTGACGTCCCCGAGACCAGCCGGCGGATTGGCGTCACCCTTGGAAGCCAATGCAACCGACATGGGGTCCAAAGGCTGGTTGACCGCATATCTCGCCAGAACCCTCTTGAAGTCTTCCCTCGTTCGGATTGCATCCAGCCCTTCCTTAACATCATGCTCCGCTCCCATCACGGCCGTCTCTCTCAGCAAGCCAGGCCTAGGGTTCCTTTCTTGTCTGCCACTAAACTTCCTGTCATAGATCTTGGCGTAAAATTCTGAAGCAAAACGAATGTCTTGGAGGACGAGATGGAAGTATTTTGAGCGAGGAGACCAGTATCGGTATTTATACAACGTGAGGTGAGTCTGCAGGGTTTCAGGCTTATCTTGCATGATGCAATCCAGGAGGGCGGCGTGGCAATAGGCGCGGAAGACGTGTTCCTGGTCCGAGGCTCCGTCTTCGTCTTCGTCAGTTGCTTCCTCGAACCGACAGAGGTGATCTGCCCAAGCCAAGAAAACGACGTTGTTGGAGAAAGAGGTAATGAATTCAGACAGGTCGCTGGCTGGATGAGTTCTGGCAGCCGTGATTTGCGGGAAATCCAGAATAGCAGCATCTCCCGCCGATGACCCGCTTCGCACGAACAGACTCCGGCTTCCTCTAGGATCTTCCGTGTAACTGAGGAATGCTGTACGTCGTTTCACGTATAAGGTTTGATTGCGAAGTAAGGCGTCCCGATGTCTTGGTAGGTTCGCAATATCGAGGTAGAAGGGCCAATAACGGGGTGTATCAACACGGATGGATTGTATTTTGTTGATATCTGGAATAAGGGTGGGTGAGATCAGTTGCGATGTGCCTGTGTCTTCCTCTTTGACAGTGATTTTGACTGGGAGGTAAAC
Source organism: Coprinopsis strossmayeri (assembly GCA_900156845.1). Classification (NCBI taxonomy): domain Eukaryota; kingdom Fungi; phylum Basidiomycota; class Agaricomycetes; order Agaricales; family Psathyrellaceae; genus Coprinopsis; species Coprinopsis strossmayeri. The sequence goes on from FTPT01000033.1 coordinate 442,940, forward strand.
GACTTCGCCCGTATCCACATCGCGAGCGATGAGACACCGCGGCTCGACTGCAAGAACCCATAAGTGCCTTAAAGCTTGGAGGTAGCTTTTGTTATCAGAAGGATTAACATGGGCACGAGGGAAGAAGGCTGCTACCATGCAAGCGATTGCTGCATCAGAAGTTCCTAGCGTGTACCGGCCAGCACCGAGGAACAGGAGCCCCAGAGATTGCATCGTCGCGAGGTGGATGCTGAAACGGAAGTTGGGGTGATACATGTTTGTTTGGAAGACACCATACGCGAAACGAATGCGACGGAGGCAGCTAGTTTCGCCAGTCCCGGCCATGACCATGCATAGAGCTATTGAGATCTGGCTCAGACCATCCCTGATGGCTGCCCGTCTGATTTTCTGATCATATCCCGGACCAGCTGAAAAGAGATTATCAGACAAGATGAAACGAGGGCCAAAATAACCAACGTACTGTTTGCGAAGGCTAACCGCGAAAACAAATCATACTGTTTCACCACGACGGCATATGCTTCTTGCCTTGCTGTTCCAGCATACTTTAGCCCTATCGCAAAACAACATCCTGCCAAGATATTGTAATATGCGAGCTCAAACGCATCTTCACCCTGTTTTCCTTTCATTGGATCAACAGCAAGGCGAATGCTTTCGGGAATTTGCGACATCATCCATTCATGTGTCGGTGCAATTTTATCCCACATAATCAAGGCCCTTGCGACTGTCCGAATCATTAAGAAATTTGGCTGGATACGGTTTAAGGCAATGGGTGTATCGGGGATGGCCAACATATCTGCGACGTTCTGTCGTTCTGTCTTGAGATAGAACAGCCCTAGAGCGATGGATGCAGCGGGAGATGTGAGGTTGATATCGAAAGGGTTGATAGATTTGTGTCGTGGTCGCGTAGACATGTCTCCGTGGATTAAAATATTCAGTCGCTGAAGGAAGTCGAGATCCGCGGGAATGCTTGATCCTCTTCCCAACATTATCATTCCAAACGCGATGGCAGCTGAAAAAGTATAGGCTTCCCGATGTTCGTTGCTGAGGTCGGGCTGAACGAGGTCCTTGCGACTCATTTCTGAGAGGCAAACCTCCGCCATTCGCCTGTTCCGCATCCCAAGATAGAGGAGACCTATACCAGAGAGACCAGCCGCTTGAGTAAGAAGGTGAATGTTGAGGTCGACATCCGGGGTAGGCAAGAGGGCAGGAGTGTGCACAGCCAAAAGTTTTGCTATTTTTTGCGTCCCTTTTCCGATGCTCGACGCAGCAAGCCCGAGGAGAACAGCAATGGATGTCTGGTCGTGCTTGGGCGTAAGGTATTGGAATGTATGCCATGTCATCAATTCTTTGAGATGACCCGTTAACCCAAGGGCGAATAAGAACCCTGCATGTTCGGGGGTGAGTTCTGAGGGTTTGTTAAAAGTGATCCATGAGCTTTCCACTCCTTTCGCCAATGGCCCAATTCGGAGACCAGCAGCAACTCCGTTGTGGAATTCACCCCATTGGATGACGTCCGGAGGAAGTCGGCCAATTTCTGGGGCAACGATGACGTTCAAAGGGGAGATCTTGATGTTGTATTCAATTTTGGGAATAATATGCGCTTCACGAGTGACTTTGGGCACAGAGCCGAAGGTAAACATCGCTCGGCCAAATGGCAAAGCTAATGTTCGCTCGGCGACCCTTATGACATGGGCTTGATATTCCTTCATTTGATCGTGTTCACTAGCAAGTGCATCAGTTATGGTTTATCCGATTGGGTGGGAAGACGTAGCTACCTGAGCTCTGGACGCTCCCCAACCTTGATGTTGGGAGTTATCGCCGAGTTAAGTAGACGAGCGACCTCCTGCAATCGGCGGTCTTGGCCAAATCTAATCTGCGTAAAATCTTCTTGACCGAGTTCGACGCCAGTGATGGCATCCATCTCCCCGTTGGCCGCTGCCCTCGATTCTGTAATGATATCCTTCATTGATGGCCTTGGTTTAGAAGGGTTCTTATAGGAAATGTCAGTTAGTAGACGTGGAGAGTATGCGGAAGGAATGCCTGACCATGAAGTCTTTAGTTGGCCGATAACCTTCATTAAGGGCAAATAATTTCTCCGGTTCCTCGCTCGCTGAAGCTGCAAGATCATTCCTTCCAATTTGACTATACGCTGGGAGAGGCCAATAGGCCGGCGGGGCTAATTGGCAAGTGCGCAGGGCCTCCCTGAGCGGTGCAGCAACACCTAGCGGGAGGATATCAAGTTTCTCAACTCCGACTCCTGTCACAAGCCTTTGTATCGCAAGTTCCGCACGTTTTTGCGCACCAGAGGCACTTGAGTCTGCCAGAAGGGTGTACAAGTTGAGAAGTTCGTGAAGATCCGCAAGGGGGTCAAGTGTATCATGAGCATAGGTAGGGTGAATTTGGAACATCCTCGCGATTTGCAGTGGGGTGCACCAGGGCGATTTAGAATCAGAAGTGCTTGCTACCATGCTAAATACAAGTCCCATGATATCCTGAGGCCATATTGGAAGCCGATCATCGATATAGGCCAGATCTGCAATCGCGGTGAGTGGAGGACTGAGGGGAGAACGGGCACACTCACCATATTGGCCTTCGTGCGGCCAACCAGTGAAAGCGTCTGGTACCAAGCGTTTCCAATAATCAGTCCATTCTGGACGTACTGGCAGTGCCAATCTTGCGATAAGCGGTGCAAGCTTAACTACTGAGTCTTGGCGATTTTTAAGGATGCGAAGGTCTTCACCAAGGAGATGCAGTGTAAACATTATCACGCTATGCATGGGGTGCGGTGGTTTGGAGAGGCGTTTTGGAGAAGGAATAGCTCGTTTGGGAGGCAACTTCAGGCGTCGGAGGGCAGGATCTTCGCGGAATTTTTCATTCTCTGCCGTCCGGGACAAAGACTCCCAAGGGGAAGGGGAAGGAACCAATGGCTCGTCCTCGAGATGCAGAAGACGGTACAAAGACGTGCAAAAGCATTTGTACTGAATGTCAGAGTCGTGAACGCGCCGATATCGCGACCATTCGTTGATGAAGTCCATGTGCAGGTGGAAACATTCCTGAGGTGGAAGTACCAACGACAGAAGTTGCATGCATTCAGTGACCAGGGTATCCTTGAAATATAAATCCATATTAATCCGTTCTCGCCATCCATCCGCGTAACGTAGAGTGACAAGGCTCCCGCGCCCATCTTCGAGGGATGTTATTAATCCATGGGTTGACTTGGGTACTCCAGCAGATTGGTATTCCTTGGTACGGGGGTTTTGAGGGTCGAAAATCTCGAATCCGACTGGAGAAGCGCCTTGCCCTAAAAAATATAGCATACCATCCGGTTGGACTGCAAGGGCGTCATAGATTGTAGGTCGAGTGGCTAGAACCGCAACAATGGATGTAGCAGGATACTCGCATTGGAACGCGACCTTGATTCTCGTTTCTTCATCATACCGCAGATGATAAACTCTGAGCATCAGCCGGTCGGGAATTACTATCCCGAGATGGGATTTGAGACAGGCACCGTCCCATCGCTCGTCCCAGATTGCTGCCTCTACCACATTCCAGTGCATAGCACTGGAAAAAGTTATCCAGTCAGTCGACCTAGCCACTTGGATATCAAAATACGAGGCTTACGCTTCGAAGGACAACGGCTCGGAGTGCACACGTTCCATCCAATAGTTGGCTTTCATGCGTTCGTCTGCGACTGGGATGGGATCAGAGGAAGACGAGGACATTCTGTCTAGTGTCGCGTGCGTGTCTTGCCGTGTGAGAGAATCTCGCCTTGGTCTACTCGGTAGGGAGGATTGTGAAGACGTAGTGCCAGCGATGACTGAAGACATGGAAGCGGCAATGTTCATACTGGCAGCGGCTCCAAGAGAAGCAAGGTCAGCGGCAGTAGCAGTTTCTTTAATAGAGGCATGGCGTTTGCTGTTAAGGCGGTCCCCTTCGAGCGCTGCAGACGTCCGCCGGTTATGATTTCCCATCGACTGTCGCTTCTTCCCTGCTATGTTAGCTGAAGGAGCAGGGCAAGAGTCTTCTTGGTTTGGTCTTGCATATGCATACCGCCATATGGACAGCTTGGAGGTTTCCGAGTCGACAGTTACCACAATATGTTTGCGATGATGCCTGGAAGATTTGTTTCCGACCGTAACGCGAACGATCATTTCCGTAGGGGGAATGGATTTGAGGACTTTCTTCGACTTTTCGTCGTCGTTGTGGAGGGTAATCGGTGTTGCGTCAAGCCCACCAGAAATACTGTCGGCCAGTCCTACGGCTGCTGGTTCCGCTAACGGGGAAGTTATGGTGAAAATAGTAGGAAGGACAGTTTCACCAGCCATCTGTGCCTCTATAGCTTCTACAGGCTCAAGGACACGCTGGATCATCACACCGTGTGGAGAGATTGGCCAGGCTTTACGGACGATGAACGGAATACTGATCACATAGCTTATTCCATTCTGCAAATAAATCCTGGCGGTGCTGCGGAAGAAGATGAACACGGCGGGAACAAGTTCGTGTTCGTCGGGGAATTTACGGGGTCGTTGTTCCCTCGCTCCGAATGGGCCAAAAACAGGTCTTGCTCCAGATTCGTTATTGACTGATGGAGGACCGTCGTCGTGTGCCACTGAGGCATAATTGGGGCTGGGGGCAAACCATTTCCTAGACTCGACCGCGTTTTGCTCTAATAGACCGAGGCATGCGGTCTGAATATCCTCCTTCTCCTGGTCGAAGCTCCATGTTTTGACTGTAAGCCCTCCTATGCTCAGGACGACCGCCTTTGCGTGCCATGTTAATTCGCGACCTTCTGGATTATCGTCGTCTGGAAGCCAATGCTGATGCATGCGATGAGGGTCTGCTGCATTATGGCCTCTTAAAGCGCTTCTGACGGTGCTGAGCAAGGGCGTTTCGTTGGTTGGTTTGCGGCGGTTATTAGCTTGGCGAAGGTACTCATAGGCGCTGCTGATGGGAGCACCTTGTAAGGGGATTTTGATATGATTCATAAGAGATCTGTCGATATCTTGTACCCAACGGAGGAAAGCAAAAGAACAGAGAGTAAACGGGCTACGCCATGGCGGAGAAACGTGCACATCGCCTGCCACTTTCTCCAGGCGCGTCGCGATTGTGTTTGCCCAATCACGCCGACGCCGTCTCATTGATACACAGACAAATATTTGCCATGGTTCTCAGGCTTGGACCCTTTGCTTTTCCTCCAAATGCCAGTTGCTCTGTACATCTCACCATCGCCAACTCGTTGAATGTATCCATCGAGAGCTAAGCTAAATCAAGGTAATCCAGAGGAATTGCTCAAGCCCTGGAGAATCACACCAGGTCCGTCGTGGCCCTGGGCGCTTAATTCAAAGAATCCGAAGCTATCCGAAGTCTATTATCGCTGGCCTCGTGCCGTTGTCATGTGAGACTTAAGGTTCCCTCTTATTTAGGCGAGCCCTGCCCCAACCGCCATCCTACGTGCCGCAGTAATGGCTTTCAACCGACTTTCGTCCCTCTTCGATCCAGGCTTGATCTTCGCATCGGGGCGCAATCCTACCTCAAATGACAACGGTCGCAGTCCTGCGCCAGGACTCGGCGATGCTTCAGGGTCTTTCCTCGATGATGATGATACTCTCTGTATAGTATGGCCGTGTCGTCTATCATAGACGTGCAGTTATCGCAACATGCGTTGACGTCGTGTACAGGTGTGCCAAGCAAGGCCTCAGTACTTTCAAGGGAACAAATCATACCCAACCTGTGGCCTGACCTGTGCTAACATCTTGAAGACATTGTGCCAGGCAATTTCCTTACTTAAATGCTGTTCTCTTTTACCTCTAACGCCTTTCGAAGGTTTGTCATTCGAAACCGAGGTACCAGCAAAACGGGAGGTCTTATCCAACCTGCGGTCTACAATGTGCAGCCAAACTTAACATGGGGAACCAATCAACCGTGCAGAATAGCAATCTTTGCGGGGTAGCGCTCCTTTACCCCTATAGCCCGCTCGGCGCTAACCAACGTATAGTATTGCCAGCAGAGACCCCGACTTGTTCTCAATAACCAAACCTACCCACACTGCAGTCGAACGTGCCGCGATGCGGCTGCTCAGGCAAGCTCCCTCCCTTCGAAGCCTGTGGCCCACAGAGGTAGGCTTCGACTTACCCCTCAAAAGTATCATAATTCCGGGCTAATGATCTGCGAAAGGCCCCATCCCCCGGACAGCTAATCTGCGTCGTGTATCTACCATGGCGTCATTAAACTCATCACCTTGGAAATTCAATAAGTCGCAGGCTTCAAGGCACGCTCCAATTCTTCTGGAAATTCCAAAGTCCGAGGATTCCTATGACAAAGGTCTGTTACATGGTCCATCCTTCGTCCATGGTCGATTGAAGCCGTGTCTAGTCCTTAACTTGTTCCAGTCTGACTGGAAATCGCCCGATCAACCCATTCCCACTGTTCACCATATCTTCGCCGTAGTCCAGACATCTGATATCCTAGCACGTCATGAACAGTTCAAGTGATTATCTTATTTATCGCGTCTGTTGCTTTGAGACTCATTTATCCTTCAGACAGCAGCTATACTCATCATCGGCTGGACCTGTTCAATATACCCGTCGTTGGATTGCTGTAGGCCATGCCTGTTTGTTGATGAAGTCAGGCAACATTAAACCGTGCCAAAACTTGAACTGCACGTTATGCGACATTATCCGGCGGAATGTTTTCTCTCAAACAGAATTCCCCAGAATGATACCCGCGGCGGGTACTTCAAACAAGTACGCGTATCTGCCATGGATCGCTTGATCGATTCTAATTCCCATATCTAAACCCATATCAGAGCAGACAAACTCGCTTTCCCGAATGCTACTCAAGCGCCGAACCATAAGGCTATGCTATTGACAAAGGTGGTGTCCTCTGAAGAGGTAGAAATGTCTGCAGAGCAAGCTGTTTCCATGAATACCGGCCCAACAGCTCGTCGGGGATTTGTGAGCGTATATTGCATTTACACTTCCAGTTGCTAACCCGCGTACATATGTGATGTGGTTTTAGATTCAACTTACTCAGCCCGATGAGACCGGTGCAGGTACTGAAAAGGCGTCAGACCAGCTATTGGTCTTCGTGCCAGATGCAATCACCCCCCGCTACCTGGTTATATATTCTTGAACTCCTACGCGATCATGATCCGTCTCGAGAAGGTATCAGTACGGCTCTAATCAACTACTTCAGTCTCTGATCAGAGAACACTAGACTGCTGCTGTTCAGGTGCTTACCTGTCCATATGGTGTAGACGATGAAGTTTCTCTATATATCCCAATAAGTTTTTTCGGAAGAATATTATATTTACTTGATTCCACTCAGAAGCGCTAACCGTGAACACCGTCTACCTCCTCGTTCTTGTCTGTAGGCTACTTACTACCATCAATATCAATGTTGTGTGTACATAGAGATACTCACACTAGAACTCTCACATCCTATGTTTCTGGCCTTCGACATGGCATCTCTTTGATTTCGAAGTGATCTCCAATCATGATGTAAGTGCAAGTAGATCATCTATCCCCCACACCGTACCCTCCGCGCTCATTAGAATAGGGATTTTACGATATTCACACGTAATGGTGGCTTCCCTGCGTTTCAGGACAATATCAATCAGAAAGCTCAGTGGGACCATCAACATAGTTAAGTACATTAGTCCGGTGGCGCTGTTAGTGGTCCTGTCCGGCGCTATCTCATCCCCATGCAGGCCATGGGTGCGGCCCTCGATAATTCACCTTCCACCGGTGCTACCACCATGTCGACTCAGGAACCTATACCATCTTGGCCTGCGCTTTTCGTAGCGTTCTTCTCTACTGCCTTTGAAAGTCTGTTGACCGGGATTTTCGTTATCTTAACACTCACGGCGCTGTATCTATGGTTTACTCAATCCTCCACTATCTTCAATGCCGACCAAACCCCCATATTTCCCTCACCCAAGGCGAGATTATCGATATATCTTCGGCGTCTGAAGAACCCCCTGGTGTTTGGAAGCATAATCCTTTTTGTGATGGTCATTGGCGTGAGTATTCTGTCTCTTCGACGACTCTCATGCGTATCTAACGCAACCCTGGGTGCTCTAAAGCATTGGGTATGCACCATGATTAGGCTCATGGAAGCTGTACGGTATATCCACTCGCAACGGTCGCCCATGCTGGTCTTTTCGGACTTATCTCACCCCGCATTCGTGACCATGTCGCTTTTAGTGACGCTATCTATCCCTGTTGTGGACTCTTTGCTGGTAAGATTGTCTGCGAGATAGAAAATGCACCTCTATTAACAAGTATCAGATATGGAGATTATGGATTGTTTCCGGCCGTTCCAAAGTTATCGTCCTTCCGCCGATTGTCACTGTCGTAGGATTTCTCAGTAAGGGCCCCTGTTTTCTTTTGAAACCGAGATAACGAGTAACTATATAGTATGTGGGCTCAGAATTACGGCGTGGTTTGCGCTCCCGTCTAATTCTCACGACATCTTCGACCCGAAAATTAGGCATTGGATCCTTGCAAACACTGTTCTCACAGCATTGTACGTTGGTTCCTACCATGTGTCGTCCGTCGACAGGATTCAGCTGAAGCTGTATTCATCAGTTCCAACTTATACTGTTCTGGTAAGCTCCTATTATTACTCTTTTCATCCTCCACTGAGCAATTGGGCACTGGCAGTGAGCCTCGGGATTTATATCCATCGAATAAGCACTTCATCGGCGATGTACGCGAGAAGGAATTCTATGGTAACAGATTTTTGTGCGATAGCCTGATCGTTCTTCGCCATTGACACGAGTAAATTTACAGATAGCATTGACTATCATCATGGACGCCGCGATTATCCACAGGTAAGCAGAGAACGAACTTGTCTGGCTTCCGAGTCGGGCAATGGTGAACCAATCTGATCATATACCCGCAGTCTCTGGTCCATCTTCGCTTTTGTAACTTATCAAGTCCGCTCTGTGTTTATATTCCTAGTTCTAGATACTGGTCCAGCGGCGGCAAGTATCGCGTTCATGCTTATTAATGTACGCGCGGGACTAGGGTGGGATATACGGCCTAGACAAAACCTTGAGGATTTCCATTCCTTCGCCATAGTACGCGCATTATCTCTGCCAGCCTCTCTGCCAGCCTCTCCAGCTAGCGACAGCATAAATACACCAACCACTATGTCATTTGCATCACCTTCCCCGCGCCGTCCACGACATTCTGACGAAAAATCGACGCCCATCAACTCTATGTCAGTTGACTCTCGGCATGTCGAAGGGTCCCAGGTTCCATGGTCGCAAGAATCCTCTAGCAGGCTAGAGGGTGTTTGAATTTATGCACATTAGTGTGCCAGTGGATGACATTACTCCAGTACTCAAGAGAAGGCAATAAATTTGTATTATAGACGCCCATCAAATACCCCCTATTTAATGGCACGCGGCAAATCCCGTCCTCCGTTCCGCGATAGGAATCCTGCTACCTCAGTGATTACAACATACTACCGTGCCTGGGTTTGTACCCGAGCTGATGGTCAGGCTCAAGACGGAATAACGACAATAGGTCCAGCCTCGTTCCTGATGAACCCGTTAAACAACGGCAGCATTGACCCGTACCCCACCAGTAAGCTTCCAGTCCTGGATACCATTTTATTAGCTGGAGAGTTACAATGCCTGAGTGGATATCCAGGAAAAGTTGACTGGGTCCCCTTTCGCAAATTCTGCTGTCCAATCGATCTCTTAAATCAGTTCTCCCGGAGTGAAATGTGTATGTGAAGGAATAAATGATCTTCTTACTGGATTCGAGCCTAGATAAACGACACATTCAGGCGATTCATATCAAAGTTCCGTGCCCTCAGTCCATTGGAAAGCAACACATGGAAAAAATTTCCAGAATTCAGACTTCTGTACGTCCATGCAAAATACTCTTTAAGTCGCTGCGACCCTTGATAGATCCTATATCCGTCAGCCAGATCGTTGCGTCTGTCGTGAAGAATCCAGAAATCATTGGATCATTGTTTTCGCATACCATCATTAGCTGGCAGTTGAGGGTCTACCAACCAGAGACCGTGAAATAGATATAGCTGTTTACATCTACAATCCTCTGCTTAAGGCTCTCGACGTCATGCAAGGTTAAGCTTGAAGACACCTGTAGTGAGTTCGGTATCTTCATCACAAGCGCTAGCGAACAATATGCTGAAAACAACAATGGGCCATAGGGTTTTTATAAGCTGTGAATCAGGGTACTTTTTAAGAATAGGCTCATATGTCCACGGCAAAACTCTCGTGGGACTTCCTCGGGAATGGGAAACGGGGCATAAATTTGAGCAATGTCGGTGGGTTCTTTCCTGCCAGTGCATGCCATTCTAACTTTCGAAGTTCAAGTCATGGGAGTGGCAATCTTCTATACTTTCAATCCAGGTTTTAACTCGATCTCTCATTGAAGCTATGCAACTTCCAATTCATATGTACAATCCAGCGATCCATGTTAATTAACTCCGGCTACAGACGGAAGATCAGAGCTGAAGAAAGTGATTGGGGCTGGCCCGGCGCTTTCACTGAATTTGGAAATCAAGAGTTTCAGATCTCCTTTTACATCAGCTTTGGCAAATTGAGTATCCTGGAGTTAGACATTGAGCAGAATGAATTATATCTTTGTCTAGGTGCCTCACATTTATTCCTTTATCCATAGTGAGAGTATAGGAGACTTCAACCGTGTTACCTTTGAAGAATTCCGGAGTACCCCCATATGTCAAGATGATTTGTTTCTCGGTAAACTGGGCTGGAGTTTCTAGTTAGATGGGAGAGATAAAAAGGTGGCGAGTGATATCTTACCAGTTTCAATGCTGATTGGGAGCCTTGCGGTTGAGAAGTATTTGAACCTATTTTAAGTACCCCTACTCACATAACATCAACACTCTTGATAGCCTGGAACCCCCATGCAAAGAACGCCTCCCATGCCGGAAGGCCTGTTAGAGTTCCGATTCCGGCCAAATGGACGCTTATGTTCTGCGAAAGGTACTTGCTAGCGAAGCTCGGATTTTTATTCTCGAAGTCGGTCACGAACTGTCGAGTTATACAACCCGGTGTATTAGCTGAAGGTAGCTGTCCTAGGAATGGTTGTTGCTGCTTACATCCATGACCCATTTCTTCGACGCTTCTACTTCACCGGGGGACAGTTCAGAAATAATCTGGAAGGAATCAGAAAACTTCATCTCAGAGAAGAATGTGAAGACAGAGTTAAGCTTTCCGAAAGTTCTTGTTCTCTCGCAACCCGATACAGTAGTCTTAAATAACATGGCAGGGGTGGTAGTACTATGTAAGAAATGATTGAGAAGGCATTACTACGCAATGCTTGCAGATGTGGCGTTTTCTTATTCGTTTCCTCATTGAAGCACTGGAACGGCATCGATCCCGTGTTGCCCCCGGAGGGGCTTCTCTGGATGTGTCCGTTTCGCTCGTTCTCTCATGATCTACCAGACAGCCGCGTGCATTTATCTCACCTGGCACTCAAATTATGCTTCTCTGTAATCACTTGTCCGCTATGGTTATGTCATTGTGGACGTGAGCTAGGTCCCATGGTAGGGTCCAATAGAGTTCCCTTTGAACGCGTGTTATACATGATGATCGAGGTCTTATTGTACCGCTACACTGTGAGAGATTGTCTGAAGATGATCGAAGCTATTTTAAGCTATCCGAAAAGGCCTTTTGCTTAAGCAGAAGAGGTCAACCGGTCACCATTGACTCGCTAAGTTGTTGCCAGCCTTCGAAGTCCGAGTCGGAATGTGCCTGTTGTACGAGGCAGCTCTAAGGGCTTCCAATGCTTGCAAGTCACCGTCGTAGAGCATGTAGTACATTAGGCTCGCAAGTCCCTAATAATATCGTTTGAGTACCTTCCTATCTGACCGAATTGCAACACTGAAGCTTCGAGATGTACGGAAAGTGATGTGATACGCGTTCTTCGGAGAACGCGTAGGTCCACGAATCTGGGCCGGAGTGTTATTGGATGATGTCTTTTGGGCACTCCCGGTGAGTTCTGCCAGGCTTCTACACAGAGTGGCCCTGTGGACCATCAATTAATGTTATTGAACTGATCTCGATGACACTGCGACTGTTGGCCAATTCTATCTCCGCTGACATAAGTTTGACATAGAGCGAATTGTCCTTCCTTTCTCTCTCTCTTTTGAGCATTTTTCCCAGGAAGGAATTTGGGGGGATATAGACAAAAAGTGAGAAAATACGATCTTGAAACGCCATCTTCGCGTTTGATGTATGTAAATGAATTGAATTGAGGCTGTGTTGCTAATGCGAACACGAAAGAAACAAAGGGAGGTCATAAGGCAGCGAGAATTGAGCCCTCCATCCGCAGTGTGAAGACGTGGCCCGAGCTGAATGCACATAAACCATATTTTATCTGGTGGTGGCTCGCGGTCCCCATCTCGTATGCATTATAGTCAGGGGGCAACTAACCCTGCTTTCTCTAACTCCACTTCAAATTGAGGAATTGAGGACGGAGTGGCTTTGATTTGTGCAATTGCCAAGCTTTTGATTGCATCGCCTTTCACTTTCTGTTACATCCACAGCTTTGCCACTTGTTTGCCACAGCTGTGACCCTTAATAATTCAGGCCCAGGACCGACCAATGCCGGTTGTCTTTTATCCATTATCTTCCTGATGAGCTTCTTCAAGAACGCCAAAGCAAAGTTGAAGGAGCGACTTGGAGGCTCTACTAGCCATGGACAGGACATGGCTCCTCCTGTATGGGCCCCAGCTCCCGAAATATCTGTGAGTATAACTAGAAACTTGGCATTTCAATCGAAGCTTACAAGTTGTGAATGTTAAACAGCATCAATGGGGAAAATGGAACGAAGCTCCTGACGACGAATACCAAGCGGCGGAGGATTTCTGTCTTGAATACCCGCCCAATCCTCCCCGGTTACTACCCTCAGCAGCAGTTGATTACATCAATGGTATAGGATGTAAAGCTTGGGGAATCGAGCATCCCAACACACCTCGCTTCTCTGGAACACTTCACAATCCAGGCGAGTCGAAAGACAGCGTGGGCGTTGTTCGAGTCTCGACAGATTCGAATTGCAAGGACACCTGCTTGTTGAGTACCTTGCCACTCCTTGCCGGTCTCTACGACATCCAGGGAAAGACTGGTGTTTACTATGAAGTCACAATTCGAGAAATGGGTGGACTCATTGCGATCGGGACTTCCTGTCGCCCTTACCCTGCATGGCGTCTCCCAGGATGGAACAGATTGAGTGCTGCGTGGCATCTTGACGACATGCGCAAGTTCTTTGAAGATCCTGATGGCGGACGAGACTACGCCGACCCGACTCTCGTGCCCCAGATCAGACCAGGGGATGTTGTTGGCTGTGGATACGAATTCAGCATAGGCGCTCTTTTCTTCACCTACAACGGACATCGTCTTCTGAATGCGTTCACTGGCATCTACTTACCGAGACATGAGCATGATGTCTTTGCTGCGATTGGCGTGGAAGGTGCGTGTGACTTTGAGGTCAACTTTGGAGGGGATATGTTCCGGTGGAAGGGGGGTAACGAGTGGGCTTGGAGGACTGAGGGCCATGTTGGGAAAGCTGTAGGATCTTCTCATGGTTATGATGAGGAATTGCCCGCCTATAGTGTGTAATTTAATTGTTGTTTGAGTTTATATCGTTATCACATATATATGCGACTCGGATTCTCATTCTCGAAAGGATAGTGTCTTAGGCACAACAACAAGTATGCAGTGCGCTTGGAATTCTTTATTTGATAATAATTATCCCGGGTCACTGAAGCTCGTAGGCCACTTCTTCGGGGTAATTTTCATTTACTAGTAGTCCCTCCTTACTCCATCTTCGGTCATGTTTACCCGCCCATTTCAGGTACCGGCCTGAAGAAGTACACATATATCGCATTCACCCCTTCATTATTATAATCGACACGTATTAGCCACAGTGTCGTCAGGAATACTGAGCCCACTTGATGATTGAGAAAGACGTCGGATGATGACATTGGGAAAAAGGTAGGTTGTGAGACGCACTTTACGATATGCCACCGAATATGATCGTCCAAGCCGGGTACATTGGCGGAAGAAAAGAAACACATGGTATCAGAATTTGTGAACAACGTATACAGATCGCTCGTAGCATCCACAGGTCTCCAATTTGAGCTGTAGTCATAGCCCCATTTCGCTTGATACAGAGATCGACCATACTCGAGGAGAGCCGCTGAAAGGCTGGAGTCGCTGTCGATTCGGTTCTTGAAAGATACCATATCGGAAGCCGTACCTCTATAGCACTGGTTAGAGATTGTGCATGTTCGTATGCCCTGGATCGCAAAGTATCTGTGTAAACCACGATGGGGCGCTTCGTTACGGTACTGGAGAGTAGTTTTCTCGAGCACAGAAATTCTCCTCACCCACATCTGGATTCTGGTTCTGACACATTGTAGAAGGGTGGAGATAATCGATAACACGTACTCTTATGTGTTCAGAAGTGTCAAATCATCGATAATGAATGACAGGACGAATGGAAGAGATGTTATCATATCACCGCAAACGAATGGGCAATAGGTCCTATGACTTACAATGTTCGAACACGACCTCCATCGACATGAAATAATCAAAGGGCTTTTATTGACTTGTTAGTAGCGAATATACAACCTATTATCCGTGTTACGTTACGTCCCGAGGTTAGTTCTTGGAGGCTAGAGGTAAAAGAGTAAGTAAAAGGCGTTCATAGTAAGAGAATCGAATGTCCTCACAAGTCGCCATGAACAAACCTGCTTGCTGCACATCTAAATCTTCATCTGCGTTACTATCCCGAGGAGGGTGCTTGCTAATATCCCGTCCGTCACCAAACTTCCCATCCATTCCGTCTTGTTTATTCGTGTAATATTCCGCACGCGTAATCTGTAGCCGTTCTTTGACCATCGCCCTCCAAGCAGACTTGTCCTCCCAAGTCATGGGATCCATCATCCGCTCCTGGCTGATCCGTGGGTTGTCCCTAAAGTCTCTGCGGTTCAGGTCGGCGCAATCGGTGAAGACGTTTAGCGGAAGCCGGATTGTTCCTCGGCAGATGATGGGGTAGTGGTCACCTGCAGAGGCAAGACCGGGTCCATGGGCGATAGCAGCGTAGGGGTCCTCGCAGATCATCACTTTGAAATCAGCGTTGGGATAGAAGAACGAAGGAGGGTGTTCTCTGTCGAAGGGCTCCATCGACCGTTCGGGACGGTTAATGTACAGAAGGAGACCGGTTGCAAGCTTGTCTTCTGGCAAAGGACGATCCAGAGACGTGAAAGTGATACGTTCGGCCGTCAGTTGCGCATTGGGAGCTTTCAGGAGCATATGGTCGATGTGCTTTTGAGACGATGTGCCATAGAGATAGAAGGGAGTGTACTTGGAATCATATTCCCGATCTTGCCAACGAGAGAGCAAGGGACGATTCTTGACGATGCGTGGATCAGCGATAGTGATTTCAGCAACGGCTAGGTCACTGAAGATTAATTTCATTAGCTATAGAAAGAATTATTCAAATCATTCACTTACTTGGCGTAAACTCTACAAGCAATCTTTGCTCCGCTCAAAATATCGGCCATCTTCATCGGAGGCGTCGATAACGTAAAGATCGCGTTTGGATAGGCATCCCTGGCAGAAAGGTAGCTTGACCAATCTTTGTGATTCGGCACCGCGACTTCGAGAATCAATTGCTGACGCCCGTTGGCCTTGTAGAACAAAGGCCGATAAGCAAGAAAGAGCTTATCGGTGCCTTGCATGATGAACTTGTGGATCTGAGGAGTGATCGTGTTCCTAGCAACGACGAGCTAGGTACCAAAAATGAATGAGGATCAGTTCAAGAAGTAACCTTAGAACCGTGGAACGAAAGACGTACTTTCATGTTCTCTTCCAGCACAGATTTGAATGCATTAACCATCTTCTCCGTGAAATCGGCTGCAGCTTGGAAGGGAGACATGACTACATTACGTAGAACGAACAGGTCCGTTTTGGACTCTGTCTCAAGACCAGCCCGTGCCTTAAAGTTCTGCAAGCATTCACCGTAGTGGTCATACTTGAGGACAGTCGCAGAAAGGAACATGGGTATATCCTTTGGGACCGTGCCGATATCGCTGATAGACAGCTGGTCAAAGATGCACTGATTCAGATAGTTAGCTTCTTCAACGTCTTTGTTTATAGCCCATCCATCAGGATTCACAGAACTCTTGAGGCGAAAGTTACAGATGAAGGCGTTGATGTTAAGGTCAGAACCTAGTGATTTAAGTTCAACCATGACTTCGGGATCAGGATCGCGAATGATTTCTTCGTTAGAGCGACCGAGGATTTTTTGGCGAATAAAGTCCTTTTCCCATTCGATGGCATCTTTGTGAGGTTCGGAGCGAAGTTGATTGAAAGGAACAACGACGTATTGGGTGCTATCATTGGACATCGTTGCCCAGTGCGCTGCAAGCTGGAGGACAGTGAGATGGGGAAGTGGAGATTATGGTTGCAGCGTACTCTTGCACATGTAAATGATACTTCGCCTAACAAGCCACCGTGACCCCGTTTGTGTAAGCCCACCACGGCATGGTGCATGTAAACTGAGGCTGCAGCAGCTCCTGGTTTGCTAGAATGGAATAGTATTAACACCATCATGGACCGAGTGTGTCTGCTACACACCTTCCTTCAACGCCATGCACGCCGATGTTATCGCCTCGTTTCCCATGTTCGATGTATGGTGCAGACCAGGTGAGCATATGGCGCATCCGTCTATCCCGGTAGCACTGGAGAATCGAAGTATAAGAATGAATTATGAATTCGATCTGGATGCACTAACCAATCCGCCTGCAGGATAAGGGCAATATCCACTTTTGTGGGGGTCGATTGTCACAGCATCTGCGTAACGGAGACTTTCCAACTGATGTATCGTATATTGCTTCAAGGCGAAGTAGGGAACATAGTCCCCATCAAAAGGTACCTTGTCATTCTCTTTGACAATGGGCCAACTCGAGATCCAACCTTCGGGAGGGTCACGGAGGGTAGAGGTGAAGTAGCCACCCCATGCAGCGTCTAGGTGACGAAAATCAATTTAGCGGCTCCGAGACGAGTTGTTGTAAATCCTCCGTACCTGCGTGGATGAGTAACGTCAATCCTCTCGCGCGATATTCATCTCTGATTTGCAGCATCTTTGCTAGTGGGTCGACAGCACCTTCTGTGAAACCAATGGTCGCAACTACAGCGTAGACGGGTTGGTGATTGTTCAGACAGTGGTCAAGTGCGTGTCGAAGGCCCTCTAAATCGATACGTGCGTGGTGATCGACGGGTACGTCGACGAGGTTGTCAGAGCCGATACCAGCAAGGGCTTGATAGAATATCAGCCTAATGTCGAGGAGGACACATAGGAAGACCTACAAACTCCCTTTGGCCAAGAATAGTGCTTGGTACCAGCTATGAGGAATTTAGGCGATTGTTGGATACCCCATCGCGTTTCGAAACCCGCAAGTCCGGTAGACTGTATGATGTATTTGGATAAGACGTCCTCGAGGTATCGCGGACCTATACCGTATTCTTGTTGGAGGCGATCAGGGATTGAAAGAACTTCTGAAGAAAGAAGATTCAACAAATCCCAAGTACTGAGGTTTTTAAAAAGATAACGTCGCTCCTCTCCCGTGCACTTTGAGATCAGAAAAGTATCTGTGATGAAGTTGAGAGGGCCACCCTCCTTCATTGCCTCTCGGAGAGCGAGAGGGTAGAACTTCAAGTTACGTGCTGCGCAAATAGTTATTCGGAAGTAGATGAAGGGGATGTAAATCACTTGCCAGCGCTATTGGGATGGTTAACTCCAATTCTTTGGTGGAAGGGATATGGACTCACCAAATGAACTCGAGGTTTGCGACCGTGCCGTCACAAGTAAGGTGACCCCATGATTGCATATCTCCCTCATTTTTGAAACCTATCATCTGACATAAATCGTGTCCGACCTCCATTTCGAGGAGGGTGGTAATTGGCCCCGCCTCAAAGGAAACGTTATTTGCGTTGAGGAGCAAGCCAGAAAGCCAGCCGACGATGGAGGGAAGGCTACTTTCAAACGTCATATGTGCGGCATACCGAGGAGAGTAGAATGGGGCAGAGAAGTCGTTGAGAAGTCTTGATAGTTGGGAAAACTTCTTGCGAAGGTTTTCGACCGTTTGTTTGAAGACTTGAGATTCTTTCACTTCGTTGGTGATGAATCGCTAATGGGAATCAACACAGGAAGTGTTGGGTCAGATTAAGAGGGCATACCCCGTCCTCCGGATGATACGACGTCCTCGCGGTGACATGATCTGCTACAGCGTGAGCAAAGAGCTCTTTGAGCAGTTCCGCGTTCTCTGCCTGTGGTCCGAGAAACCAGGCCGAGACAGCCTCGTGGACTTTAAGCGAGGAAGATTCGTATGTCGATGAAGATTGCATGGTCGAAGAAGATACTAGCACCACCACTGGGTAATAACTGGATGTTTCGTATTCTGAATCAGGACTGACGTATGCTGAACCAGGTGGAGCCGCTTGATCGACTCCAACCGGCTGCATGAGATTGTGTATAGCCAGGGCTCCATGGGTGCGACGGGAGAGACCACCGGCGCTAAAGCTGCGATGTAACCCTAACCCCAAGAGCATTGCTTGGTGATTGGATCAACCACTTTCACTCAGGCTTCGACCATGTTATTCTGCCCGACTTGTGCCAATATTCTCGTTATCTCTGCAGAGACGGGGGTGAACAAATGGGCCTGCAATTCTTGCCCCTATGAATTCCCTATCACGAAACAGGTATCTGCTATGCTAAATAAACCCGGCTTTCTTATATTGGATTATAGATGACTTCGAGGACTCGGATGCAGCTGAAGCAGGTCGACGATGTTCTTGGAGGAGACGAGATGTGGAAGCACGCAGATCAGACGCAAGGTCCGTGCGGTTTGCCTTGCGGTGCTCAGCGAACTAATCTTCCTTTAGCGAACTGTCCTAAATGCAACTTTGATAAAGCGTACTTTTATCAGCTTCAAATTCGTTCTGCTGATGAACCGATGACTACTTGTGAGTCCCTCTTCGGGCTGGTTGTTGTAACACTGACCCCTTCCGTCCTTTCTTCCAGTTTACCGGTGCGTTTACTTTCTGGTTTCACTTTGGCAACGTCTGACTGTCTCTTAGCTGCGTCAACTGTGCCCACCAATGGCGTGAAAACTAGACGATTCCTCTCGAGATTGCACATTACTCTCCCCGGCGGTCGGCCAACATACATTTACGCGCGCCATTCTGCAAGGCGATTTCGCTCGTACTCAGCACCGAACCACCCTCCATCGAGGGAAAGATAATTGGCGCGTCCGGAATCTAATAGATTTACTTTTTCTACATACTAGTCCTGCTGTTGTCCATACCCAAGTTCACCGAGCTCCAAAAAGGGCAATATAACCCCTTTTTACCAACTTTTTTCTCGCGTTACGAAAAAGCAGCCGGGCCATCGGAGTTAGTTGGCTCGCTGGTACTTGCGCAAGGTTCTTGCAGCAACCACATTCTCCCAACTAATTTCCCTTTCATGGAGCCATACAGACGGGCATCCCGAAAATCCTTGGGCTTGGTGGCCAAGGATGCAGCGACGCTTCTGAAGCTGAATTTCGTCACGCGTCAGGCGAGCACGGAGACTGGCCTGACGCGACCCCGCGTTTCGTCCCCACTGCAACACCGCGAAACCAGTCTGGGACTCCGAAATTTCTGTTTCCAACCATCACAATGCCGGCGCCTGTCGACTGCCGCTTTGCGCACAAAGACTCAGAGCCCTCCCAGCTTTTCGACGTTTGACGAGGAGGAGGCTTTTCTGTCCGTTTCCGAGGTCGAGATACCTTATCAACCGTCTTCGGCAAGGACTCGGTTGGATGGGGAGCTGGATTTGGAGGCGAGCGATACTTTGGGTTCTAGCGCCTTTGTGCACGACCCGACGCGGTACCAGGCGCGACGTCGGGCTGCACCGCACAGTCGAAAACCGGTAGAGGAGAAGGAAGATACGCTGAGCACAGCGAAACTCGAAGTGCTGCCTCTATCCACAAGCGACCCATACTTTGCGCATACCGAGGAATACAAGCAACAGTATGTTGAAACCCTCCTTTCAGTGTTTTGCCAAGTTCTTACCTTTGCAGCTTTTTGCCAGCTATCAATGCGGAGATGATGGAATCGGAGGCTGTTGTGAAAGAGAGGCTGTCGACATGGCCTCTGAGAAAGCTGGAAAAGGAGGGGTATTGTCTGACGGGGATGAGAGGGCGCTGGCTGTCGACAACTACGTTTGGAAGGCCGACTGCCTCGTTCACTATCGGGCCAGGAATCGAGTTTCCAGAACACAAGTTTGAGTGAGTTTAGACTACACATTCTCTCTCTGACACAATATTTATGTTTCAAAGCCAGGGCTCCCATGTCCTTGTTTCGCTAAAGGACCCTCTGGTGGAAGAACCTTTCCGAGGAACTGTCGTTGGCCAAGGGCCGACACACTTGAACATATGCTTTCCGGAAAACTTCGCACTGCAGGATGAGAGGAAGCAATTCAAGCTCTGGCGATTGGATCTTGGGAAGACGACGATTGTGTTTGAGAGGATGCGGGATGCCATTCAAGCTCTCAAGTCTGATCCTCCGGCATCTTCTTCAAATATGCTCGTCCGCGGTACTTATCTTCGGCGCGTTTTGCTCAAGTCGTTTTGCCCCGACGGTGAAGAACAACCCACGGTCCCTTTGGACGATCTGGAGGACTTGGACAATCTAGAGCGCATCGAGGTGTACGGCCATTCCGGGGCGTTCAGCAAGAATGAGAAGATACAGAGTTGGGTGAAGAGGTATTCATTACCCGTTCCTCTAATCCAACAGGGTGATATGCCTCTACCGGGCATGAACCCTTCACAAATACGTGCTATCGCGACTATGCTCGGAAACCCTCTAAGTCTGGTGCAAGGGGTACGTGTGTTTTCAATGCTGCATCCACATGTTTTTAATCTCCACTTGGCTAGCCGCCTGGGACGGGCAAGACGAAGACGATTCTTGAGACGCTGAAGCTACTGAAACGCCACTTCCGGGTATCGGACCCGATCCTCGTGTGCACGTATACGAACGTTGCGGTTGATAACCTCGTGGAAGGGCTTGCTGATGCCGGTATGAAGCCCTTGAGGGTCGGCTATGTGGGGAGCGTCCGAAAGTCTCTTTTGGAACACACGCTTCAGACCCAACTCGAGAAGCATCGTCTGTATCCTAAATGGACAAAGCTGAACAAAGACCTCGAAGGGTTGCAGACAAAGTATATCAAAACGAGTGAGGACATTAAGGACTACGAGAAAAAGTCGGGGGCCAAGGCGAGCAGGTTGATGAATATGCGGGGAGGGCGAGAGTCGATTTGGAAGCAGATCAGGGCGGTGGACATGAAGGCCAAAGCGATGTACAGGCAGATGCTGCTGGATGTGATTGCTGCTGCTGATGTGGTGAGTGAATTGTTCTATGCGTTGGTGCATTATTGAAAATGTGTATAGATTTGCACGACGTGTATCACGGCTGCTTCATTCCACCTGCACGTCACCAACTTTCCCGTGGTTTTCTTGGATGAAGCGTCGATGGCCACCGAACCGGTCTCATTGGTTCCGCTAATGAAAGGAGTGCGTTTAAAATTTGTGTTTACAAGGTTTTCAACTAAACTATGCACGCTAGTCGAAACATGTTGCGCTTATCGGCGATCATAAGCAGCTGCCACCGGTTATCGTCAGTAAGGAAGCTCAGTCTCTCGGACTCGGAGTTAGCTTGTTTGAGAGGTTGACAAAAGAAGGAGGTGAGTTGTTTTGTGATTCGCAACTTCTTTTCCACTGTTGCGGCGGTTTTGGGATGGCGGATGGCAAAAGTGGATGTGACAGGACGCGTGTGAGGATCTCTGGCATCCGCGCTCGGAGGGAGGGGCTTCCATTTTATTTTTGCATTCTAGATCCCGTTAATGAGTGCTAACTGACAGATGAATTGACAGTTGTGCCGTCTGTGATGCTAGACGTGCAATATCGGATGCATCCTGATATTGCGAATTTCCCTTCGAACGAGTTTTACTTGGGGAGTTTGCGGGATGGGACGGTGGACGAACGGGGCAAAGTTTTGGCGAAGCTGAGCCCTCCGCAGTCCGGGTATTTAGATTTGAACCTGGCCAAGCTGAAGGCGGTGAATGAAGAGGAAGAAGGCGGTGCGACTCGACCGTCTGTGCTGTTTCTGGACCATTCTGGGAATGAGGCGATGAAGGATAAGAGTCGGGTGAACTTGGCGGAGGCGGACATCATAGCGGGTGTTGTTGTTGACTTGCTGCTGGCCAATCCTGTGAGTGCCGGTTGATGTTTTGGCCGAGCGAACGGAAGCTTGTTTGCTAATTTGTATGACAGGATCTTCGGGGTAAAGATATTGGAATTATCGCACCCTACGTTGCGCAGATTTCGTTACTCACGCGGATGCTCAACACGGACACGCGGTACCAAGAGCGGTTCAGGAAAATTCTAGGTGACACGCTGACAAACGAGCTTGCGTCAGTGGAGATCAAGACTGTAGATGGATTTGAAGGAAGGGAGAAGGAGGTGATTGTATTTTCCACTGTGCGGAACAACTCTGGGGGGAACATTGGGTTCTTGGCGGACAAGAGACGGTTGAATGTAGGGCTGACGAGGGCAAAGAGGGCGTTGTTTGTGATTGGGAACATTGAGACGCTGAGCAACGGCAAGGTCAGCGGGGGAACCGTGAACGGCGACAAGGGAAAAGGGACGGTGAAGGTGGGCAAGGGTGCGGAGTCGTGGAGACGGTATGCAAAGTACCTGTCGGAGCGGGGGCTTGTTGTGCGGGTGGATGGTCAGGTACTGCGACAGGCGCTCATGGGGGAGATTAGCTCGGTGCCCGAGGGGAGTGTTGTGCCGAAGAGCATTGCAGAGCTGGTGGAAGTGTAATAGGCGCGCTTCGGCGCCTATTGTATCATGGCGACCGAGAGACGGTACCTGGAGGAGGAGAGTGATTGCCGAATCAGGCGATAGATTTTAAAATAGGATTGCAATAAATCAGAGCTTCCGAATAATTCGACGATCCCCCATCATTCGTAGCTGCATGAATGCCCGGCGCAGTCTATAAGGACGACGAGCCCCGCCGAATTGAGCTGCCCACCATGAATACTCCCCACCAGTCCTTTGAAGCGTTTTTTGCGACGCGCTCTCGCGTTGTGCGGGTGAGTGATTCTGCTGGCTGTGTTCGGCTGAGGCTGATGATGGTGTCCAGCTGTACAATTTGCCGGCCAATGCAGAGAGCTACTTGGCAGTGTTCTTTTCGTCAAGCAAGGTAGTGCCAAAGTCGCTATGGGAGGAACACGGAGAACAACGGTCGTCGGTGTGGGCAGTGTTCGGGTCGCATGAAGAGGTAAGTCACATGACATGATTAGCGCCAGGCACAGCGGTGGTTCCACGGCGTTCACGGACTACCTCATCCATGATGATGTTTATGCTGTCAACAGGCTTGTCTTGCTCTTACCCTCGGTGGCCACGCTTTCTCTGTTGCCACCGCTCTGGAAGTTCATCTTGAACCCTTTGCAAAGCTAAAGCGTCTTCCTATGGCCTATACCATCTCCTCCAACCCACCCAATCCAAAATCTAGCTTTAGATTTGGAGACTGGATGTGAGTCTTTCTCTTTGCGATCAGAGTATGTCTCTCAACAACCTGCAGCTGCCCTCAGCTCAAGTGCGCCGCACACAACTTTGGGTGAGTAAAATATGTCTGAGACGTTTCCACTCTGTTTACCCCCCTTCAGTCGCAACTTGTCCTGCATCGGTTGTGGCTCTCCTCGTTCTGCCAACGGCCCTCCTTCCTCTTCACCAGCTTCTCGTTCCCCAAGGTTCACCGCAGAAATGGCAAACCAGGTCTTTTATTCCTCTGCACAGCCAGACCACCAACAGCATCTCAACGTCCCAAATCTCTTTGAAGACTATCCTCGTTCAAGGCTGCCCCCACAACCCCAGCAGATTCCTCCCCGTGCTGCTGCTGCTGCTGCTGCCCCGCCCAAGCCAGCCCACCCCATCCTAACTCCGTCAGGCCGTGCCTTTGCCGTCGGTGGGAAAGTCCAAAACATCTCCAGCGATCCTCTCTCCCCATGCATCATGTATTGGCCAGATAACGAACCTTTCCCAGAGCAGGGACAGATCCGTCCGAACAACGTCGTCGGTGTCACCGTACGCTCCTTCCATTCTTTGTCTCTTTCTCCCCTTCCTCACACATATCGCAGCAGCCGCCCATTCTTAACACCGGCAACCGAGGTCCCATCTCTCACGTATGTCTCTTTTTTGTTGTTGCAAATACGACATCAACTAACCCTCGGTCGTAGCAACCCGGAGATTGGATCTGTCAAAAATGCAATTATCTGAACTGGAGAAGGAGAAAAGTCTGCCAAACGTGCCTGCCTTGTACGTACCACGCCTTGTCGGAACCATTACCGTCGCGACTCAACTCTTCCTTCTAGATGCGGAGGGCAACGGCGATTCCATTTCTGCTGCTGTCCAGGCTGAGAGAATTGCCCTTCTTACGCAGGTCCTTAGCCAAACACAGCTATCTCCAGCTCAGGGATCCACCCCTACCGGATCTTCCTTGCCCTTTCCTCAGACGACGACCCTGACCCCTCCCCAGGTCAGGCGCAGCGTCAACATCGCCAGCCTCCAGCATCAGAACGATCTCTTGCCTAACAAGAACTTGCATCGATCGCAATCACATCTGTCGCTGAACAACATCCCTTACTCTCCAATTTATCAGACTTCGGGAAGACATGTCGTCCAACGTGAGCCATCACCGCTCTATTCCACCGGGCCCACCACTACTCGGTTCAGCTTTGAGATCCCTGGTAACCAGCAGGGCAATACCGCGGCCCCTTTTAACAAGGTCATTGGCAGCAACCCTGCGGGGAACGCCAGCCGAATTAGCTTGAACAGCAATGGGAGCAGCCGCCGGAGCAGCCCCCACAACCCGCTCCCTGATGTCCATGCTCCCGCACCCCTTCTGCCCTCCTTCCTCCAGGACATCGTCCAGTCTCCTTCCCTCTCACCCACCTCCACAACAACCGTCTCGTCCTCTGCCGATCTATCTTCTGTCGAAGATGATTTTGCCGATTTTGGGCCGGGGGCTGGTAAGTTTACCCGTCCACGTGTGAGCAGTGGGTCGACCGATTCCAACTCGGGCAACGTCATTGGCAACATCTGGAAGTTGGACGGCGAGGAGACAAAGAGTCTGACTGGCTTTGGCCAGGAGATGGTCGTTCCAGGACGGAGGAATGGAAGGGAAGTATTCGCGGCTGCAGCATAAATTCGTCATCGTCAATTTTTTGGGACATTAACTTGGATGTCGCGTTTGTCAGTGGGTTGCAAACGCACTTTTTCTTCTTCTGTATAGGGGACAGGCTTGCTTTTACTTTATACACGTCGTCTGCGTGTTTGTATGTACGGATTTCTTCTATCTTATTCCGTTTTTATTATTGGTTGGAGGTGGATGTTTTCAGCTCTGTTAAAATTACATTACCTTTTTCTTCTCTCACCCCCCTGCGTTCGGCGAACTACCCCTCTACAGCAACAACGCCGCAGTTTTTTTTCTTTCCTCTCCATGTTTTTCCACTTTTTGGTCAGGTGCTATTTATAAGACAACTCATCATTCTTGGAACCCTTTTTTTCTTGGCCCCCCAGTACATAGTTCGCGACAACTGATTCAAAGCTTGCAAGCCATACACCACGTTGCATCTAAATTATGATTTTTTTTCGTTACTCTTTGGTGTAACATACATTCATGCATACGCCGTATATCCATGTTGATATATTATATATGTATCCTAGTGCGATCTGTCGTCCATGTGTCATGATGTTCAACCGCTGTTCGATGAATGGGCTGCTAAGGGATTACATATTACTGTCGATCGGAGGGCTCAGATCTTGTGACATTTGAGAGATGTTTGTCAGTTCGGAGAGTCGGACTAGCGCGACTTGCGACTGTTGGGTTGTTGGGGTGCTGGATTGGACCATAGCTACTGCGGTGAGTACGTGATGTTTGGTGACATAGAACCCTTCGGGCCTTCAGGGCTTGACGGTGGCGTGAAAGAGCGGTGTGACCGGAGACCGCGCGCGCGTGTGTTAGCTGTTGCTGTTAGCTATGAGCTAATGGGCGCTTATTTGAAAGATGATCCAATGGCTTCGCGGAACGCGGGGATGCGGTGGGGCCGCCGGGTGCCGTATGATGTGATGCGGCTGTGCCATGTGGCGGGCGCTTAATTGGTTGGACCGTGGATGGAATCGAACCATCCTTTGTGGCTGGTACAACATGGATCTACCTCTCCCATGCCATCTCCACTTGCTCTAGCCTCTGTCTGGGTCTTTGGGTGTTCCTCTGGCAAGGTCGGCAGAGTCGTGTAATCGTACCGTTATGTCTACATTGTTGACAATTGAGTTTCCTCTATGGCGTTCCCTGGAGGTGTCGTCTATGACTTGCGGCCCTTGGTTTCATCCCGCTTCACGTTACAGCACATCCTCGTCCTAAGATCTCTTCTCTACCTCTCTGCAATAACAGCGCTAGTTCTTCTCCCAATTGCAGGGTGCATACGAGCAGGTGGAAGACAGCAGCTCCTCGGGCGCCAAAGTGATCGGTTCGATGAAGTAGCGGGGCATAGTACGAACTGGGTCTCTTGATCGACTATTGTTGCTTTGAAGGCCTGGATATCCGTCTTTCGTGCATTGTTGGGCCTGGAGGTTATGACCGTTTGGGATTGGAGGCTGGAGCGAAGTTCAAGGAGACGAAGAGAGAGAACACTTTGTGTATGTACGGTTCAGAAGGTGCCCTGGACAGTCATAGATTGTTGCGACTTTAGAGCTCACTTAATGGAGCATGTCGCCCATAGTATTATATTGCCATCTCTCATGGAGATGCGAGGGTTTATCTTTCAGAAAGGTGAGGTGAATATCTTGTTCCATGCGTTTTGGATAGATAAGATTTGAAAGAAGGGCTTACACTCATCGAAACACGGTAACGTACACTGATACAGACTGTAGCAAGGGAGTTGTCCTTGGAATGGTTTGTTGTCCAAAGGAGCGCTCAAAGGCTAGACATTACTGTTTTTAAATGCCTTGTTGTGGTCACTAGTATTCGCCTTTCGAGCGCCCGATTTTAGGACGGATCGATGGGGAGGTTACCCTGCCAGAGGTTGGACAGACTCCTACATCCTCTTCCCAACAATCAGAACAGGTCCTCATGGACGAAGCCTCCGATATGGTGTCCCGGTCTGCGCCCGATCCAGTATCCGGGAATCCGCCCTCCATGGGACCACACCCCAACCCTAAATGAGTTAACTTCCAGGAAGACGAAAATGTATCGTGATCCTTGTCCCAATGGGAACATTCGAACAACGCCTGGAGACTAAGTCTGGTACCAGTTTGGAAATAATTACCACTGACTAAAAGGTTATCATCGATCGTTTGCATTGGATTTTGTAGGTCTTCATCGATAGTGTAGCGCCCGTGGGCTGCACTCCATTTCGGACAGTACTTCATCTTCGATTTTCTTTTTGATTTGATTCATTTATCCTAATGTGATACAACAAACAACACAGATCGAGTTTAGAGAGATATGTGTGTGAGCTAAAAGCATCGTGCGAGAAGAAATACACCGGGGATCCGAGAGGTGGAAACAGCGATAACAATACGAAAACAGGAAGGAAGAGCTCTAGTGCGGGAGACAAGAGATTTAAGAGCCCTTGGGAGCCTCCTTCCAGGAGATGGCCTGCTCTTCACCCATAGCAGAGATGATGGTGACAAGGAGATCCTTGCCCTCCTCGAAGGCAGTGGTGATATCAGTGCCGATGTCGCCTTCAGGGACCTTGACGTCGTCCTTGGGAACACCATCGTTGGTCATCAAGTTGAGGAAACCCTCATCGATGTTGATCTATGGAGTGAAATATAAATTTAAGCACGGCATACAAATACATATATGACTTACGAGCTGGTATTCAGTACGGGAGACGTTGGGGACGTCCATGTTGTGAGTGGAAGGACTGATATCTTCCTGTAAGAATGGGTTAGATCGAGGGTGGGATTGGAGCCAAGGGGAAAGTACTGACCAACTTCTTGCCAGTGAAAATCTGAAGGTATCAAGGTAAGAAATTTACAGGAAGCGGAGGGATGACCTGGACGTACGTCGATGGCAACAAGATGGACTTTGGCGTGACCGTGCTTGCCAGTCTTGGAGGTGGACATGTCGACGATCTTGCAGGGACGACCTGGTTGACGATGAGAGCGAGAATATGGAGATAAAGAGAATACGGACCCTTGATGACGACGTGACCGTTTTTGCGCAAAGCAGAGCATTGCATTGGGTAGGTCTGGGAGGCACCAGCGCCCGCCTAGAAGATTGTGATGAGACTGATAAGAAGCTTGGACGCGACGGGGGGCTCACCTGCTGAAATTCATGTTGGTGCTTCTCATCGTCGGACATTTTTGCAGAGGGCGGGGGCGGGAAGGCGGCGAGGAGGTTTCTGGGTGAGAAAGAGAATGGAACGAGGGCAAGTTAATTAAAATTTCAGATTTAAAGGTCCGACACTTATCCGCTGACATAATCTTATCGTTTCCCATCTCCTCCACCACCATGTTCTCCCAAGTTCCTAGGTGTCCCCGCTGCAACAATCTTGTTTATGCTGCTGAGCAGGTCCTCGGTCCTGGCAGAAAGGTGAAATATATCCACAAATCCTCTCATTTCCATTTCTAATTGCCTCCTGGTAGTTCTACCACAAAGTATGCTTTCTCATTCTTCCTAGGACGACAGTTGACACCCAATCTAGTCGTGTCTGACATGCACGAGCTGCAGGCGCCGCCTCGACTCGTATAATCTCGTCGAGCACAACGAAGAGGTATGCACTTGCCATAATGATTAACACCTTTCTGATGTCATCATAGCCATACTGGTGAGCTGCCGTGATTCGCTTCCACTTGTCCTCTCAGCAACCGTCCAGTAAACCTTGCCATGTCAAGAACTTTGGCACACGGGATCTCAGACACCAGAATCTCCCTCTGGCACCTAGGCCCAGGAGTACCTCCAGTCCGAGCTCGTCGCCACCCTCTTCACCCCCTCCGTCGAGACCGTTGTCTATCAACCTCACCGGGGCCAATGCGTTGCCATTGCTACGGCCCACACGTGCTTTGAGCCCCATATCTTCAACCTTTGGCCGTCCTATTTCCAGGCCGAGGAGCACTAGCAGCGACCAGTCCCCAGCAGATCCCATCCCAGAGGAGCCTGCCGAGGATCAGGACTCTCTGGCCTCTGCTGCCCAGCGATTAGAGGAGCGCCCGTCTTTGCCAACTAACACCGGACGCCCAGGAATGGGTAACATACCTCGTACCGTCCCTTTACCACTGGACCATGCATCCCATATGGCGAGGCACAGGTCTTCCAACAGCATCGATACTCCGTACGGTAAACCCGCGCCGACGATGAACGCTATCAACCTTCTTGAGCAGGAAGGAATTAATCCCCTTCGACCAACTCCTACCGGCACTCGCTATGGTGCAGCTCTGAGCGGCACTACACCGATTACTTCTCCTCGCAAATGGGGAGGGTCAACTCCCACTTGTCCTGTGTGTTCCAAGAGCGTGTACTTTGCTGAACAGGTGCGTCTCGATCACTTCATATCTCCCACTTTGCTTGACGTGTGTTGCACAGGTCAAGGCAGTTGGAAAAACGTATCACAAATTTTGTCTGCGATGCACGGAATGCAGAACAGGGTTGGACTCGAGCAAGGTTCGCGACCATGACGAGCTGCCTTACTGCATGAACTGTTACAACAAGGTATGCTCTCCTGCTACGATGTTCGGTCCGGTCAATTGCTTAGTTCCTTTCTACTTATAGCTCTATGGCCCTCAAGGTCGCGGTTATGCACTCCTTGGGAGGACAGTGGGTTGAACTTTATCTATGAAGCCACGGACATCTTTGCTTTTCTGCATGCATCGTTTATTGCTCTTGTATATATATAGAATTTTTGTAATGGACTCCACTAGTGTACACTGTTGTATGTATTGCATATTGTGTTCCTACTGTCTGTCTCCATCTTATACATGGGGAAGAAAGCTAGTCCATTCCACACTCAGATGCGCAGTTTGAGGAAGATTGGTGAGTTCGATGATCGAAAGAACAATGAGGATACATCGAGCGGGGCCGTACAGGAGCAGGGAGGCTAAAAATGCCCATACGGCTATCATAGTTGTAATGGCATCAAGAATCCACCACGAATCCGGCACTGTGCCCGCCAGAACTGGTGTCATTGCAGCAACTATGGGCGACAAACAGACAAACAGAGCCGAAACCCTCCAGAGTACTTTGTGGGTTGTGGAAGGAAAAGTAAACCACCATGCTGCACAATGAACTGCACCAAACAGAGAGGCGAGAACTGGGCTAAGCAACAGCATAGACGATGGAGAAGAGAGTCTTCCGCTCGAAGCATTCTCCAAGTAGAAGCCATAGAATGTTGGGAAGGTAATCGTAGAAGAAACAGAAGCACCTTCTTTCACTTCCCCAAGTGAAGATGATTCCTCGGCGTCTATAATATAAATTATACGCGAGCAGAATTTGGCTGGGAGGATAAACACAACCATGATAAAGACGAGCAGAGCTGACGGGGGTCTGTGAGTTGAAGACTGTTGCGAAGGAGAAATACTTACGCAATCGGAGCCCCAAATGCAGGACTTTATGTGAGGAGGCGTACAGGTCCGTCAGGAAATTGGAGTATGGATACATGAGACCCTCGCCGGCTTCCTCGAGCCGATGGAAGAACCCTATTTGTTTGGGTGGTTCCTCAGGCTGAGGAGTGGATTGGGATGGTGCCTTGTCATCGCCCGTGAGGAGTATGCTTGTCAATTCGTTTGGGGTGGTCTCAGGCTGGCTATGCTCAGCCGTTGTCAGTGCCTTCGCATTGGAGACGGCTTCTGGTGCTTGGGATAATAATTGTGGTACCATATCTGACGACGAGCTGGGATCTCCTACCGAGTCCCCGACACCAGAAGGTGGTTCAACTCCCTTGGATTCTGTCTGTTGGAAGGATGACGATGATGTCCGCTCTTTAGGCTCTCCGAGAGGCTCCTCGCCCTCCACCATTACTTCGTCTCTTTCCAAGGGCGCATCACCATGTTGCGGTACCAAAGATTCGCCTGTCAGTTTGGAGTTCGAAGGGATAAGAACTCGAATAGGGCACTGTACATCGAGCGGCTTGTACCACCAGAAAAAGTACATGACCCCATTCATAGCTGCATATGCCAGCGTGGTGAGCTCGAGTTCCGTGATAGCCAGCCCTTGAGCTCGTCGAGAGATCGTCTGGATGATAAACCAAAGTGTTTGCACGACCACAAAGGCTTTCGCAAGACCGTCACCCTTGCTGCGATCCTTGATTTCTGCTTCGGTGTCGGAGCGCCGAATGAGGGCGGCAAGTGCTTCCTTCGATTCTTCCGAGTCATCCAAGCATGGGTCTATGTAGTGCAACGACCCTCCCTCTTTCTGGAATATGTACCCTCCCATTTGCAAGAGGTGGGAGTGGGTGATGGTCCATTTAATGAACGCTGGAGTGATTCAGTGACGAAAAGCCTTGAGCAGACATACTGGGACTTACTGCTTGAAGGGTCGCTTGTTTTAAGGGATTCTATATGTTGACTGATCACTTTTTGGATCTGTCTGGCTCCTGTCCACTGCCTTAGGGCCCATATTATCATAAGTTCTGGGGCCAACAGGGCCCAAAAGAGCAGCTCTGTTCGTTGCAGCATGACGGACCCCCAGGTGGAATTATGGCCTCGGACGTTCGGATGCACGGATATCCAGGTGCATGCGAATATCGTCAACCAACAGGCCCAGATGATATCCCACACGGAGCGATAGTTTGTATGGACCGCTACTCCATCGATCACTTTGACGGACAAGGAACCGCTGTCCACCGCGCGAGTGAATAGTGTATCTATTGAAGCGTCGGCAATTGGGGCAGCGAGCGTCGTTGCGCGGAAAGTGAAGTAAAGGAAGGACAGGATGAGCATAGTTCGTCGTAGAATAAGGCGATGGACGTGTTGTCATTTAAGCGCCCAAAGGTGTAGTGGATCATCGTGACTGTGCCTCGTGTGTTACGTATGTTCTGCAGCGCCATCTTTACCCATACTCCGAAACCCTTTATTTATTTAATATTTAATAATATGACTAGCTCAGTACATGCTACAACTGAAAAGCATTCAGCATAAGGATAAACAGATGTGTAAGGCATGAGTGAATGTATATACATGTACAGACAACAATGCTCTCTACTTGGTCGGTTTACCGCGTCCAACGCTGGACAATGTTATGACACCACTGCCACCAGCTTGGAAACTTCCGACTCGATTCCTTGTCCTAGGCATTGGTACTCTAAAATCTTTCGGTTCATAATCCCAAGTGGCGAACAGCCGTGCATCTGGCATAGGCGGTTTGGGAGCATCCGGATCCTTGTCCTTCCCATTGGGCATATCTTTCTTGCCTACAGATGGGGTGGCAGGAACGCCATCAAGGGGAGGAAGAGGGGCGGTATTCCATGGTGCAGGAATCCCATGACCATAGACGAGGGGTTTGTTACCTCGGTGGAGAACTGGGGGATGTTGAAGCCGTGTAGTGCGATTGAGGATAGCAGGCTGAAATACTTGTTACAAAGAGAAAGCGCAATTATAAGATGCATACTCACATGAAGAATAGTTCTAGCAAGATCAGGAATATGAGAAGAAGGCTGGCTGACCATGGGCGCAAGCCGTTCAGCGTATGAAACCGGCCGTTGGTTGGTCGTTGGAAACTTGGTCTTGTCTTCCTTGCCGTCTCTTGGTTTGCCATCTGGTCCAAGATCCGTGATGGCCACGGGATACGAGGGTGCCATGGTTGCAACACGAGGAGGACAAGGAGCCACACTTCCATTGAGTGTGTCAGCAGGGTTCCACCGTGAGTTCTTTTGGATGAGATCCAACAAGGCCATGGCCACCCTATGACGCTGAGCAGTCGATGGAGGGGAATGCGTAGGTGCAGGGTGGGTAAGAATGTAGTGATAAGCGCCAATGAATGATGGTTCAACTTGCGGCGTTTGAAAGCGAGGAGGGCGAGCAGGAAGTTGGGGTGGCGCAGGACCCGGAAGATGTCGCTCGGGAAGATGTGCGAGGGTAGACTGTGAGTAGGGGATTTGTACAAGGATATCTGAAGAGGTATTGGTATTCGCTATAGCTTGAGAAAGGGTTATGGAGGCCTTTTCTTGCTGAGAAGCATCAGAAGCTTGGGCCGGGGGAAGCTCGGGAGGTTGAGACAGGCGAGGAGAAGGCTGCCTTGACTCCATTACCGTTGTGGTAAGCTCAGTCGAAGGAAATGGTGGTAAGAAGTCTGGTACATGCTCCGGTGGATTCCAGTTTGCCGTTCTGGGTCGTTTCCGTGAAGGTGAAAGAGGAGAATTTGATACGGGAGATAGGGGCAATAGTGGCGTCGGCAGCCTGCGTTTCTGCCCCTGTGGTGACAGAGGTTGCGTTGCCTGAGAGTCGATGTCCATCGCATCTGCCAAATTGTGAGGAGCATCTTCGTCTTCCGATACATCTGAGCCGCTGTCATCGTCGCTGTCCTCCAAGATGTCTTCGTTGAAACGCGCATATTGCAGTGCAAACGCGTCGTCCCGATCTTGCCGCAGCCCCTCGAATAGTTGTGCTACGCTGGATGAGCTTTGAAGAACAGCAAGAGGCTTCCAACGTACATCTAAAGTCCTTCAGCTCCACTCTCCGTACAGATTGGACAGCGTAGCGGTTCATTTCCTTTCCCTCCACGGACGCATACTCGTGGAGGTCGTCGACCGTCGTTCCAAGCTCGTCTATGGCCTGGATGGCATCGTATATCGAGAGTTGTCTTCTACCTGCATGCTGAGCATATCGCGCGCATGAAGAAGTGAGAAGAGCCAGATATCTAGAGAGCAAGTCGGTCAAGACCAGTGTTGCCTGGGACGAAGCTCGAGAAAATGCATGGGCGTGTAGAGTCCTCTGTGTTGCAGATTCGAGGAGTCGTTGGGTATTAATCTCCATTAGAGGTTCGAACGATGCTCAAGAGCGACAGACGACGGGAAACGGCCTCAGGACAATGGAGAGGCGGCGAGGTCTTCACTGTCACTGACAGAGAGCGCGGAATCCCAGACAATTCCCACGGAGACAAGCAACCACAAATAGGAGGTGGGGACTTTGGATCCAAATTGCCCAAGTTCTCGACACAACATATTATGTGCGGTCGTTTCGCCTTGAGAGCCAATGTGTGTGTTCAGGCCATGCCCCATGCTATATGCTCAACGCCCATTAGCGCCAGCAGATATACCATCAGCCCAACTACGATTTGGATGTCAACGAATGGGAGGACGAGGACCAGTTTGTACCGAGATATAACGTTGCTCCTCGTTCGAACGCGCCTGTTATAAGACGACGCGACCCTGGTCCATCTGGGTCGGGAAACAATGACTCTTTGATGATTCAGACCATGAGGTGGGGTCTCGTGCCGCATTGGAGCAAGATTGAGGACAAGACCTTGAGTACAACTAATGCTCGCTCCGAGAACCTCGTTGAAGGCGGCGGGATGTGGGCCAGCATCAAGGGTAAGAAGAGGTGTGCGATCCCATGTCAAGGGTGAGCAAACTCTCAACAAGGGATTATATGGACTCTTACCGTGGCGTCCAGCTACTATGAGTGGTTAACCAAGGGCAAAGATAAGCTTCCTCACTTTACCAAGCGCAAAGACGGCGCCCTGCTATTAATGGCAGGACTATACGATTGTGCTACTGTTGAAGGTAGGGGCACGTAGCAACAGCCTCCTCTTTCTGTGGACTAAATTTTTTGTTGTCAGGTCGTACTCTGTGGACCTTCACAATCGTGACTACAGATGCCAGTAAAGAATTTTCCTGGTTACATGAACGACAACCTGTGTTCCTCCTCACCAGAGAGGCAGTTAACAAATGGTTGGATACTACCTCTCAGACATGGACGTCGGATTTGAGCCAGATGGTCCGACCGTGTCATGATTCGAATGCATTGGAATGGTATACCCTTGCTCCAATGATTGGTGATATCCAACTGATGTCACGCCAGCTACCAAGTACCTAAGGAAGTGGGCAAGATTGGCACCGAGTCGCCGACATTCATTGAACCTGTAGCCAGTCGAAAGGATGGAATTCAGGCTATGTTTTCCAAACAGAGGCAGGCGCTGCCCCCCGTGTCTCAGAACAAGGCTTCAGAGTCAATTCGAACCGCAAAGCGAGCTCACTCTACGGTTTCCGACGACGATGTGAAAGAACCTCACGCTAAAAGACTAAAAGACGATGCCAGTGCTGATGAAGCTACTTCAAAAACCGAGCCCAAAGAAGCTGTATCGCCTAAGAAAACCAAGGTAGGCATTAAGTTTCCTTCTAATCCTGGAGCACCTGCCCAAGCATCTGAAGTCTCAACCAAAACCAAAGCAGTCTCCGAAGGTGTGTTAAGTTGAGGGCAGTATCGTCCGTCTTTCCGTATTGATTTCAGTACAGAAACAAGCAATTGGGAGCGCTTCTGGTTCTGCAAAGATCACATCTTTCTTTACCAAAGGCAAAACCGGGTGACAATTGATATGCAGTATCTATCTGCTACAACGTTGACTATACATGGGATGACTCTCCTACTGATACATCGAATGAAAGATATTGCTGACATGACCTTCGTAAACCAAGCAACGTCGTGCGATCGTATATGAAGTGGCGGTAAATGATGGGTACTGCAGCTTAGGGCAGTTTAGGTCGAGAAGAGTCGCTTAGTGTAACTGTGGATCATGGATTAGTCGTAGCCACTACGCCAGATAGACTAAGCTTACGAATTGAGGCCGTGGACACCACCTTCGACCTGAGCACTTGCGGTCCTCAGCTCAAATCTAACCTTCTTCTCCTGAACTCCCTGCTGCAGCTCAGCGACGCTGCGTACACCAACATCTTGCAAGGAGTGCTGAACTCCAACGTGCAAATAGGGAAGGAAAGCTTTGACGCTTCCCTTGTCCTGGACGTCTCCAGAGACACCTTGAGCAACCTTGATAGCGCTACTCTCCGAGAAGTATCGAGAAGTGGCGGCGTTCTCGACGGTCTTGGACTTCTGGGGAGTGGGGTACTTGCTGGATCCGGGCTTGGACTGGATGGACGACCTGCCCTGTTCCATGGCCTCCAAACTGCCCATTCCACGATAGGCCTTGACACGCTTGCCTTCGTGGTAGAAGTATTCGCCGGGAGCTTCTTCAGTGCCGGCAAGAAGACCACCCATCATCACGGCGCCAGCACCAAGTGCGAGAGCCTTGACGATATGACCAACGTTACCGATACCACCGTCAGCGATAACGGGCACACCAAACTGGTTGGAGAATTCGGCAACCTTGTAAACGGCAGTAGCTTGGGGACGGCCGACAGCCATAACTTCTTGGGTGATGCAGATAGAACCAGAGCCCATACCAACCCGGAGCCCGTCAGCGCCAGCGGCAATGAGAGAAGCAGCTTGCTCGCGAGTGACGACGTTACCCGCGATAACTTCGAGCTGCGGATAGGTTTGCTTGATCCATTGAACCATTTCGATCTGGTAGACAGAGTTGCCCTGGGAGGAGTCGAGGATAACAATGTCTAAACCGGCGTTCACTAGGAGGGCGAGACGATCCCTGTCGGAAGGTCGAGTTCCGATAGCAGCGGCCGCGTACAGCTGCTTGCTCTCAGGGTTTTTGGAGGCGAGGGGGTATGATTGATTCTTCAGCAAATCGGAGCGAGCAAGAAGGGACACCAGTCGACCCTCTGAGTCGATGATGGGGAGTTTTCCTTTCTTAGAGTCGCGAAGGATATCATTGGCTTCAGTGAGGGTAACTCCCTGGGCCGCGGTGACCAAGCTGGTAGTCATCACCTCAGACAAATGGGTAGAAGGATCTCGGAATTGGACATCACGCGATGTGACAATACCAACGAGCTTCCCCCCAACAACACCGGTATCTGGAATGGAGGGTTAGACCTGTGTGACGGATATGCGAGGCAAAAGGAAAAAGATCCGACTATATTAAATGACTCCGCATACCACGCGTTTTGCAACGCGTTTACTCAGCAGAACGAAGGTTGTAAAATAAAGTTTCTTCATACAAAGATAGAACGGTAAGAAAGACTACACACCTGTGATTGGGATACCACAGAATCCGAGACGAGACTTGATGTCAAGGACGTCCTCGACGAGATGCGAGGGTGAAAGAACGACGGGGTCGGTGATGAACCCGTTCTCGTGTCGCTTAACAGCTCGGACCATAGCCGCCTGGGCTTCTGGGGATTGATTGTGATGAATAACACCGATTCCCCCAAGAAGCTGAAAATACATGTCAGGACAGCTTCAAGCTAAGATACAACAAGTGAGACTCACCGCCATTGCAATGGCCATTTCGCCCTCAGTGACGGTGTCCATTGGACTACTCATGAAAGGAGTTTTGAGGACGACATTACGGGTAATCTTGCTTTCAGTGACAACATCTGAAGCCGGAAAATCGATACGGCCAGGAAGGAGGAGAAAATCGTTGTAGGTGAGGCCTCCATGAACCTGGGTGTTCATGAGGTCTGCGACAGCTAACCCATCATTTTCAGGGTAGGTGGAGAGGTGCTCGAGGGCAGATTTCGGGTCGAGATATTGTCCCACAGGCATTTGAGGGCAAGATTGCCAGTCGTTCAGGTCAAAATTTACAGACTATATACCATTCCAAAGGCACGTGACTATTACTGACTAATAGGGGCATCAGTTTCCCCTTCCGCGCCATCCCGGGCCAGCATGGGACGATACCCTTATCTTTCTCCGCCTCCATGTCTCGAACGCGTTGTGGAATTCCCCAAAGTTGCTGTTCCCTGTAATCGCAAACATCACGCGGTCGAATGATCCCTTGAACCTGGCATCCTCGGCCACCAGAAGGCTTGCCCAATGCCTAGCCACCATCGAGATATCGTTCTGGAAAACACCAGTTCCGAAGGTGCCAAGGACGATATTTCGAATGCCCATGAGCTCGAAGAGATAGAGGATCCTGCCCATCCTTTCGAACATCTCTTGCTCTATCTCGACCTTCATGTCCGCTGTCTGAACCCTGCTTCCGTTACGTGGGATGAGCTCTTTAGCGTTGACGGCTGCGCAGGAAACGACTTCGATCCTGTAGGGCGGGATGTGTGTTGCGTTGTCGTTGACACAGACAACTATTGCGGGGGAGTAGATCATTCCATGTGTGTAGAATGGAAAATCCTTCTTTCCCCTATCGTGGTTGTGGACTCGGTAGAACTTCTGGGCTTCGCTGGTCTCGAGCGAGGTCGATAGGGTGGATACCCTTGCAATGGACTCTTCCTGTGCATTTACTCCGTTTCTGAACCCACCGCCTGGTTTGGTTGCCGAAGCGAAATTCAGGACTCCTATCCGTGGATGATCATCCTGGGGCGTGAGGAAGCGGAACGAATTATCCAGAAGTCGAGCTGCGTCCAGCGTCGAAATATTGAGAACGGATATCTGAACTGTGGTCCCTTCACCTGATGGCATGGTTCTCTTCCACTCGTTCAATTTAGATGTCTCCGGCCAGAATTTCGTCTTTTTGGCGCTCTCCTCCAGCTCTGCCTCGATGCTGTGAATACCTCCTTTGTAGTTGTATCTTTTCGCGCGGATAGTTTTTAATGTCAGGTCTGCTACTTGCACCAGCTTAGCTTGACTGTTGGCTTTGGCCTTCCCCTGTGGATTCTTCCCATTTCCGGTGTGAGGTTCAGGTTCACTCGACATAATGTAACCAACGAGACCAGCGCCGACGGTGCTAACAGTGCCGATGAGGGGCCAATTGACCATGGATGTGGAGTTCACAGGGATCGGTGGGAAGAGGAGTGAATTGAAGCTTATCTACATCCCCGTTCCCAGCGCTAAACTAGATCGATGAACCGCGCTCAGTCCCTTGCATTCAATTTGAACCGAATCAATTTACACCGGTTCAGATTTTTTAGGGTGTTCAGGAAGTCATCTGTTATCCATCGATCTTACCTGCCTGCATTCGGATACTTGATTTGTGAAGAATCGGAAATGAAGAACTCGAGGCATCGTTTGTACAACCTATGACTGTTCGATAAGCTGCGGAGGCTACACGAGGCACTGCTTATCAAGTTGCTATTTCTGTTTTTACATGCGACGATAGACTAACTGGACCAGCTTCGATTATGAGTAGACAATGAGGTATTTGGGCACCATGGCATCGGGCTCACGTACAAAAAGCTCTCCCGTGTCTTCCTTGTTTCCAAACTTTCCGTATTTTACGATTCGAACCTGATTTTAAATCAGAATGGCAAGGCGAAGAACACGAGACAATACCCACAAAGCTATGACCATGAGTCCCGGTGTCAGGAGGAGGAGTCATAAATTGTTGGCGGGTCATCTCGACTTCTTTGTCGGACACGACGTCCAAGAAGAACATCGCTTTCCTCCACTGGAAATTCTTTCCGTTGTCAAATAATCCATCGGCACTAGTGGATATAAACTAAGCGCTGAGAAAGGACTTGTGATGTTAACTGACCTGTCTGAATTAAGGAAGGTCTGTGCCCCATACGTGTTGGGCTGCACCCCATTCAACACGATGTTGCAAAGCATGCAGTAAGGGTCGTTGCACAGAGATACCTGTCCGGAGTCACCGATATCGCATTGTTTGGTGGTTCCTAACCACCGCTTGGACTCGCTGAGTCGCTTTCTCAGTCGTCCGGATAGGTTAGATCTACCTTGTGCGTAAGCCACTTTCAACGTAGTATGAGGGGACTCAGAATGAACCGACTTGAATGTCTTGTTTCGATCCCGCACTGCCTTCGATGGCACAACAAAGTAGATATGGGAAATAGTTGGCCGATCATGCCTAATCATGTCCCATTGCTTTTCGAATTCGTCGCTCACTGCATCATTAAGGATCAACCGTCGGTTCAAGACTCAATTCAAGCACCTACCAGTGTAGAAGTGTGAATGGCCTCGAGGAACTTCAACGAGGTTCGGCGCTTGAGCCTCTACCATCTCCCGACAAGACTCGCTGCAACATGGGGCCGAGGGGCTCGAATTCTTCCAGCAGACAACACAGGTGTTGCATGTTCCCTTGACCACTAATATGCGTGGCACATTGAGCCAATCAATCCCAAAATTGATTAACAAGTTAGCTTGCCTTGGGTGGCGGCTTCAGCCTGATCACGGCATGAACGCCCACAGTGAGGAAATGATTTGCCAGTAGTTCTGTTGACAAGCTTGGGCTTTACACCACAGAACTAAAGATTTTAGGGTGAGTTGAGTTGATATGGGACAGAACATCCTCAATACCTCGCACATGCCAGGTGAAGTCGCGGGTGTCTCGAGTTTGGCGGAACAGGTATAACCGCAGGTCATATAGCCAGCTGCACGAGGCTTCGAGCGGCATACCTGGTTTTTATGGTCAGTGTCCTGTACAGAGTGGATAACTGTGGTAATCCTTACTATACACATGGAACTATCTGCTCTGCGATTTCTGGGTTCGAGCCTTTGCAATTTCCCAGCACATGTCAGGCCGCAGGTTGGGTAGAATTTGCCTGCCTTGGAGTACGGCGGGGCCTTCTTGCACACCTGTGTATTTGGAAGTGAATATATAAATGAGCCATCGTTTAGCAAGTCGGAGTAATACTTACCACGCAGAGGTCCGGCTGCAAGGGATTCTTGTTGGCAAAAGTAGGCTGTGGAGCCCAGGCTCTGGCCGAAAATCCATTGCCACCCTGAGGGGGTGAACTGGAATAACTCGCTCTGGTAGGCCATTGTTGTTCGTGTGAAGTTGCTGCGCTAGCATGATAATCGGTCTTCAAGGTGTCCTGCTCGACTTGGTTTATACCCCATTGTGTGGACTCTGGAGAAAACTCGGGTGGAATTAACATTTCATCTTCGCGTGTGGACTTTGAAAACTCGGGTGGAATGAACATCTCCTCGTCGCTTGGTGGAAGAGCGTAGATATCGTCGAGTGAACTGGACGGGGAGCGCCGCAGTACCGTGGCCTGAGTTGCATGTGCCGACTCGGAGCTCGTCGATGGACCTGAATACGGTGGTGGTTGTGATATGTGCGCATCAGTAGCGATACCGGCGTCGAGATGCATCCTGATAGAAGGTAGGCCATCGAGCCATTCAGTTATCGCTGTACT
Source organism: Coprinopsis strossmayeri (assembly GCA_900156845.1). NCBI lineage: Eukaryota > Fungi > Basidiomycota > Agaricomycetes > Agaricales > Psathyrellaceae > Coprinopsis > Coprinopsis strossmayeri. The sequence continues at coordinate 484,168 of FTPT01000033.1, forward strand.
TACCTGTGTTCGATAGGAGGATAGGTGTGCATATCTGCATCTGCTGACATCGCTGAACTGGCAAAAGCTTGAACGACGGGGGTACCCCCCTTCGAAGCTAGCCTTCCTTCTTGTAGGATCGATAGGCGCCTAATACTGAAACGTGCGGGAACGAAGGGATGGTACAACTTCCAATGTGACCACTGGCCTTCGCCTCGTGTTCGGTTTCATCAGGCTTCTCGATTCGGTTCGCATTGAATCTTCAAGGAACCGGTTTGGTTTTGGCGCTAATTCGCCATATATATATCCACGAATTGTGGTCTGAGCCCCCAATTTGAGCCTTGAGAACTTGCGCAGCCTCTGCGCCCTGCCTCACGGTCCAGTTGTCTGTCTTATGGCTTCAGAGTATGCATATCCCTCTGATCTCGACTCTGATGATGGAAGTATCATCTGGGATCAGGACGACGATAACAACGAGATCGATACGCTGGCATCCAGTTTATACGAAATAAACCTAGGCGATTCCAACAGCTCTATTCCTCCCTTATGTATCGTAAGTCATGAGCCTATCTCTCTTGGGTGAATGTCACTGAGTAGATGGATCAGGTTTGTAAACGTCGCCCGCCACATAGGTCTTATTCTGGCGTTTGTGGTTTAGTTTGTTCTGCTGCGTTGCAGAACGCACAACGAAATACAAGACGCGATTCACAGAGCTATGTTCCGCCAAACTCTCCCAGTTCAGGAACCACCGGCCGAAGTGTACTTAACCGTAACACTCGGGGTACAACCAATAGACGCACAAATGACCGTCGTAATCAGACAGGCCC